>JARDYH010000001.1:11645000-12232500 GCA_029215795.1 Anniella stebbinsi | reverse complement strand
CTTCATTCCCAATCTGTGGTTTTAAAGGCCTTTCCTGAGATGAAATTAAAAGCAGGAAACCTGTTCTCCTTGCATTGATTAATAGCTCTCCCACTCTCTCTCCCTCCCTCTCTCTCTCTCTCTCTGATGTCTGTGCTTAATGTTTCTATTATTGCCTGCTTTTGATGATAACGAGAGATAACAGATTTTGCTTGTCCTTTTATCATCCCCATTTTACAACCTGCTCTCCAATAAGAGCTGCTTTTGCATGTGCCCCATTGAGATGAATGGATGCTCGCAGGTGCAGTGATGGGCAGATTTCTGTCTAGACGGGAGAAAGAACTGAGAAGTGGACATTTCGTTTAGAGGAGCTGAGTAGCAATGCAGTTGCAGTGGAAGTGTCTTCAGGGAGTTCTAGGTAAAGGCTAACTATTGTAATACTGTAGAAAATATGGGAAGGCTGGAATTGTAATTGGGATTTGGAAAACTGAAGGGGGGAAAAGGTATGGCAAATTGGTTAGTGTTTCTTCCCATGTAGGATACGGTTTCCAATCTAAGCTCCATGCATCACCTGGAAATACTTCAGCTGAAAATGTGTGAGTGTCATTAGCACCTGATGTTTAAAAACAAACAGCCATCCACTCCACAGCAGCCATAAATTTGTAAGTGTATTAATTATCTGCTTTCCCAAAACTTATTTTTTTAACTTTATAAACACATTATGCACCCCATCTCAGGGTCCCCATCACAATTCTAATTAAATTCTACCCCATCCTGACTGCCCAAACCAATTTCTTTTTTTAGTATTATTAAAATAAACACATCTTACACTGCTTCAGAAAGATGTACACACATGGGTTTGGGGAGTTTCCAGGGAAGGGGATTCCAAACCAAGGGAGTGTGTGCACATACCCATGTTTCCATGCACACTCATGTGTCCTAGCAACCAGGTTTGCTCCATTCAAGAGAATATTCGCAGAATCCAGGATTATGTTAATGTCTTACTTTTTTATATATAAGGAAGTCTCTCAAACGCATAATTATTTTGGTGACCTTTTCCTGAGCTTTTTGAATAACTGAACTTTACTGGACACCCATATCACCCACAGAACAACTATGCAACATCATTTGATTACTCAAACATTGGATGACTTGTGATTGAATTTGTAGACCGGCGCCACTGAATACCAGCGTGTTTGACGTGATGTTAAGATCAATCTGTTATGTTGTTTGACTTGCAATGTCTCATTCACACATACAGGTCACCTCTGGATGCTGTAGGCATTAAGCGATGCAGCTATATGCATGAACCAGGACTGAGTCGAACATATATTTGAATGAACTGGATTGCTTTTCATATCAAGATTTCCCTTTGGAACTATTTAGGTGATTTGCTATGTTCAGGTTCTGGCTGAATGCCATAGTTATGTTTGGGAAGGAATTCACTCTTTTGCTGTAGTCCCACTCAGCTCAGTTTCTTGCATAGCATGGAGGCACTTGCTCTGTCCAATGCAGTCTACTCTGCTTGTGCCATAGCATAGCCAGGACAGCTGGCAGAAGCCACTAGTGCTAGAACCAGGAACCCTAATTTCTGTGCCTGCAGATCTTTCTAGTCGTTAGGGTCTCTTAAGACAGGAAGGACAAGAAAAGGGCTTCCTGTCTGGAGTCAGACTTTAGCTGAGCAACACTCTTCTTGGCTCTGCTAGGAATAGCCAGGCCACCATTGATTCATGCTCAAATAATCTTCAGGTTAGATTACAGTAATGGATAAAGATGACCCAGAAACTGCAGAACTCACCTACCAGAACCTTGAGTGGTTCATATTACACCTATTTTGAAAGAATTGCATTGCTGGCCTTCTGGCTTCTGAGTTGAAAAAAGGTGAGTCAGGAAAAAAGGTCCTTACTTTTTTAAAATTCTAATGTCCTGGGGCCAAAACAGCTTAAGGATTGCCTCTCCCCTTAGTGGCCTGCTCATGTCTCAAGATCTTCTATTCAGACAATTCTCTGAGCACTCTCTTCAGCTGATGTAGATTTGAGTGTCCTCTCTAGCTTAGGCATGTGTAAAAGAGAAGACTTTATCTGTGGCGGCACCACAACTCTAGAATGCTCTCCCAAAACAATCTCGACTGGTACCAAAACTATCATCTTCTTGGTCTCCAGACATGTTATCAGTTTGGTTTGTTTTCCTATGTGCCTAGACATTTTTGAGCAAATATCATTCTGTTTCCTTAGGATCTATCTCTCTCTCTCTCTCTCTCTCTCTCTCTCTATCTATCATCTAATCATCCCACTTAATTGGCTGTAGAATTTTGTTAATTATTTGTTGCTTTGATTATCTTTCATTCAAATGTTTGAGTGAATAGTTTCATGAGTATGTTTGTACACTTCACTGGAATAATCTGGAAAAGTGATCAAACCATGTTCCGGTGTATCTGACCCCGGGCTTTGTCGCTTGGCTCTGACTCCATGGCCTGACCCCAGCCTCCTGACTCCCTTCTGATCATCGCCTATGGTTCAGCCCTGACAACTGCAAAGGGGAATGGCAGAGGGAGAAAGCCCTGCCTTGAATCAACAAGCAGGGATTGATGGGCCTCAGCTCTCGCAGAGCTCTGATTACATTTGATTTCACAGGGCGAGGGGGCTACCTACGAACACAGAGAATTTCCACATCAAGAAACACTAACATTTACCATGGAGAGAAGGGTGGGGGGATGGAAATCATCCCGCTATTAGATAGCTCCTGTATCATTTCAAAGCCTAAATGCATGCAGGGAGACAGAATCAGATATTATCTCATTGACAAGCCTATTGTCATTTCTCTAGAACTCCAGCAGGGTCAAATTCTTGCTCGACTCCCTTTCATGGCCTGAATTCTGTAGCACATTTCGGGTTATCTCCGAACGGCTTTGTTGTAACCCACACGCTGCCTGTCACATCATTGCATACCAACCAAAGGTGGTGTTGGTGGAAACGGGGGGGAGAGAACCAAAACCTTTCTTCCCAGCTGCTCCAGCAAATCGAGCATAAGATGCCATCTCTGCCATTTCCTCCTGCAGTTCGCAAAAACGCAGCCTTGCACTTCTGGATGCTGAAAGGCAGTGTGCACAATGCACCTTTCCGGAGACAGGGGCCTGCAAGGGACAGTTTTTGTGCGGGAGTCTACATTAGGGATCAGAATGGATGAGTACCTGCCAAGGACCATGCCTCAAAGTGGGTGGGTAGGTGGGTGGGGAGGAATCCTGACTCCTAAATCCCTCTGGCACTGCTGCTGTTGCTCCTCCTCCTCCTCCTTACTGCCTGCCTGCCTATTAAGAACATAAGAAGAGCCATGCTGGATCAGACCAAGGGTCCATCTCGTCCAGCACTCTGTTCACACAGTGGCCAACCAGCTGTCGACCAGGGACCAACAAAGCAGGACAAGGTGCAACAGCACCCTCCGATCCATGTTTCCCAGCAACTGGTGCACACAGGCTTACTGCCTCGGATCCTGGAGGCAGCACATAACCATGAGGGCTAGTAGCCATTGATAGCCTTCTTTTGATATGTTCTTTTGACAAGTTTTGGTACGAACAAGGGAGAAATGGAAATTGATGGACCGAAGTCCAGGGCTTTGTTTACTTGGCTCTTTAAAAATCTGCATTTGAATCCCTGTCTATTTCCATGCTTAATTAGGGCAGCCACCTCTTTTCTTTCCTTTTTTCTGACAGCATCCTCATTTTTAACAGGTATATGGCAGGCAGGTACTTCATGAATTTGGCTGTTGCACATGGGTGAGGATTTCATTTCAGTTCCTTGTTTGGTAAGAGTTTACCAAATTTCATGAAGTTCTTCATATTCAGGAGGAGGAGGAGGAGGAGGAGGAGGAGGAGGAGAAGGAGAAGAAGAAGAAGAAGAAGAAGAAGAAGAAGAAGAAGAAGAAGAAGAAGAAGAAGAAGAAGAACCACCACCACTTGAGATTAAAGAAATGAATGCAGGATAAAGCAAAACATATGGATTTGCCCATTCCTAGCTGTGGCCTTTCCACTCTGGACTGCCATGCCCCGAAGAAAGCCCTCTTCAAGCATTCTCCCCTCCCAATTTTATAATGCAAGAGGACAGCAGGGATGCCCTTGCTTAGAGATGGACTATTAGTAACTCATAGTCAGAGCTGATCTATAGAGTCATGATTCCAAGCCCTCCCGCTGAGATGTAAGATAACAAAGAGGTCTGTCATGTAATCCACACAGCTTTATTCAGTAAATAGACATCTCTTCACACCTGAAGGAAGTGTGAATGCTAGGAGCTATCCTCTAAGCTTAATTAGCCTAACACAGCAAGGCAATTGCTGTTTATTCAATGGACAATTGCCTGTCATGCCCGGGAGGCTTTTACCGGAACCGCCTTCAGGGAGGGTCTTCAAGCTGTAACGTCTGGAAAGTGGCTAGCCTAGCAGACCGTCTCACCTTCTCTCAACTCTGCCCGCTTGAACCTGTGGTGGACTCCAGCTTTTGTGATGTTGCTTTGTTGGTTGATATTTGTTTTAATCTCCCACATGTAGGGGAGACATGATAGCACTCTTCAAATACTTGAAAGGTTGTCACACAGAGGAGGGCCAGGATATCTTCTCAATCATCCCAGGGTGCAGGATGTGGAATAATGGGCTCAAGTTACAGGAAGCCAGATTCCGACTGAACATCATGAAAAACTTCCTGACTGTTACAGCAGTACGACAATGGAACCAATGACCTAGGGAGGTCGTGGGCTCTCCCACACTAGAGGCATTCAAGAGGCAGCTGGACAGCCGTCTGTCAGGGATGCTTTAAGGTGGATCCCTACATTGAGCAGGAGGTTGGTCTCAATGGCCTTATAGGCCCCTTCCAACTCTACCATTCTATGATTCTATGAACATAGGAAGCTGTCTCATACTGAGTCAGACCCTTGGTCCATCTAGCCCAGTATTGTCGACACTGACTGGCAGCAGCTCGCCAGGGTTTCAGGCAAGGTTCTTCCTTCACCCTACCTGGAGAAGCCAGGGAGCGAACTTGGGATCTTCTGCGTCAAAGCAGGTGCTCTGTCCCACTGAGCTGTGGCCCTTGAAGGCAGGATTGGCCCACCCCCATTCTGCATGATGTGTAGAATTCCTCTCCGCTATGCTAGAATAATCATCAACCCAATTCATGTCTATAGATCTCTATTATGAGCTACCGGAGAGGTACAAGACACAATTTGTGGGTTTATTTCCCCATTTATTCTAAGCTTGCTATTAAAGAGAAGAAAAAAAGGAGAGAGAGGATTAAAAAAAGACAGAAAATAAAGATTAACAGTAATGGAGTGACTCCCCATCATTAATGCAAGATGAAAAGTTTCTAACTTTTAAACGCTGAAGGGGGTTACTTAACACACACAAGACAGATAAAATCTTTGATCACAGTAACGCGGCCTAATTGGAAGTAGACGGTACTGTTTAACCGAAACAAATGCCCTATTTCTGAAATGGGTTAGCATCATTAACATTCCAAGCACGCAGCTGCGCCTCGTCCACAAAGACTTCTCGTCTGGCCCATGCATAGAGATGGAGTGAGGACTGCCAGAGCCAAGGCAGAGATTCCTGGCAGACACCCCCTCTCCCCTCCCCCCACACGCAGACACAGAAAGCCAAGGGGTTGGTAGATGGATGCGCTCTGCCAGAACACTCTGCAGTCAGAGTTATGCACAACTGCCATTTCAGGGAATGGAGAACGCTTCATACTAACCCAGGGCCCCATCTACACCAAGCAGGATATAGCACTATGAAAGTGGTATATAGTATGTCTCTATGGGCCCCAACTGTTGTCAGTGCCCTTCTTTCAGGACCCAAACAGATATTATTTAAATGTGTATCTAGCAGCTATTTCTTGTTTTCATTTTTACTCTAGAGTAGGCAGAGGCAGCGCAACCTTAAAAGCCACCAACCCAACCCCCTGCTAAGGTCCTGATTCAGAATTCATTCAGATTCGCCGTATCCTGTAGGTTGATGCATCATCCTCAGAGATTTGATAGAATTGTACAAAGATTTCTCACTGCCTCTTTGGCCAGATCTATTCCAAGCAGGATATAGCAGTATGAAAGTGGTATATAAAAGGCAGGAGTCACACCAAGCAGGATATAGCTGTATATGGTATGTGTCAATGGGCCCCAACAGTTGTCAGTGCGATACCGCTATAAAACAGTAGTGGGGCTCCTGTCTTTTATATACCACTTTCATAGTGCTATATCCTGCTTGGTGTAGATGAGGCCCTGGTATCATTTCAGGGAAGTCCCTGGATATCAGATAGCCTTGATCTGGGTAGTGGAGGCTGTTGGCTCTGATTTCAATGGGGCTGTGGATCCATCAGAACTAGTCTGAACTTGAAACAAACTATACATGGTGCTGAACCTTTTTTGGCGATAGGGTTCACCACCTCTATGCAAAATGGCAGCTCAGTCCATTTCCCTGAGGGTGGGGTGTTGCTCCACAGCAGAGGAAGGACAAAGACACATAACTGAGCTCCCTGGACTAGTCCTCCTGGCTTCAAATCATATCAACCCCTAAAGGTATCAGCTGGGTTGGGAAGTCTACCACCTAGTGACTGATGATGATACAGCAGGCTTTCAATGCAGAGACACATTAAAATCCATTAATGCATTTTAAAAACCAAGTAACCCTGAATGATGTACCACTAGGGTCCCTTTAGTCTGCATGCTGAGTTTCAGGTGTTTAGGTTCCACAGTTTTAGAGCCATGACATCGAGATAGCATCAGAGACGGACATCCTCCTTTAGGATGATAGATCGCTGCCCAGTCGAGAGGTCCTAAGCCCATCCTAGGCATGCTCACCTGTTGGCTTGGCATCTCATAAGTTTAACTGGAAAACTAGCCAAACACAAGGTTGAGACACAGGGTAGTAATCACAGTGGATCAAATCCAGAAAGCGTTTAAATTCAAGCCCATGAGGAAAGCGCTTCACGAAGGCAGCCCGTGCCGGAACACAAAGATCACAAAACTGTTGCTTATGACGGCTGCTTTGGAGTTCAGGGATCATTATTCCCGATATTCCCCAAACAACCTCCATAAGCTATAACAAGTGTGAATGAGGCATTGCACGGTTCTGCAAGAATGCAGACAAGATGGATTGCCCCAAGCCTTCAATTCCTCCATCTTGATTGCAGCATTTTCTCTCCAAAGGATTCAACAAACTGCCTCCGCTCGTTCGTGAGAAAAGCAGTATAAATATTAATATTTTCTTCTTTAAAACAAACGAACAACCCCCTCCCCCCCTCCAAAAAAAAGAATTATCCTTGAAATTGAGTCAGGCCAACTGTTTCGCTTCCCTTCTCCCTCCTTCCTGCTGGTATATGTAGGCAGACAGAACAAAAGAAAACAATTCTGGGAGGGGGAGGGGGGAGGAAATCACACCTAAATATAATTACAGATCGAAACACCTTGGTAAGGAGCCAAAAGGCTATGTTCAACTTCAGTGGGCTTCGGCTCAGACCCTGAATCAATAGCAATTATGAAACAGAAGAACAGTCCTGGTCCAGAAATTAATCTCTTAATGAATCGCTCTCGTACACTGGCCAAAGTTCAGAAAATTTGGGCTGGATTTCCTCCTGGATTAGGTGGAACTGGGCACATTATAATGATTAATCTCCCTTGTCTGCAGCTTTTGCTGAGTAGCTCTTTAGGGATGTTAGGCGAAAACAAGTACCTAATGACTGCGCAGGCCCCCCAGGAGATTTCCTGTTGCCATTGAGGTGCTTCCATAAAAGCCAAGCATGATGTTGTGGCTTCCAAGGGATACAGAAGTGATGTAGGTCGATGGCAACTGCAGAGCAGTGTAGCTCTGGGACCACCTTCAGAGCAGGAACAATAATGTTATCTGCCGAAGGACTGTGGTGATCGATGGGTCCTCCTCGCTCTGGCAAATGAACGAGGCGATAACAAGGCCTTCAAATTTTACGATTGTTTGTAACAGATGATTTGTGACAGCCGATTTCCTCCCTGGACACCTCCACCTTATAGACCACATACACACACCCCAGCAGTTTCAAAAATATTGGCTGTTTGATTTTTTGTTCTTTTTTTAAATGGTTCTTTAATGCCGAAATTTAGCGGCAAATGGCTATGAAGGCTTACTAGGGGCAAATATAGTTTGAAATCAAACTGTGTTTGTCCTTAGTAAGCCTACGTCCGGCTTTAAAAACAAAACAAAAAACTTCTCCCTGACATTTTGGGGGTGGCATTGGGCAGCTGGATCTGCACAGAGCCCATGGGATACATATTGCCCACTTCTGGGATAGGGGAAGTCAGAGAATGAGAAAATAATAATAATGCAGAAGGATGATACTATATTCCCTTTCATTTGGTGGGGTTCCTACTTTACACCAGCCCTTTAAATGGTAATGTTTCTTTGCAGGGACTGTTTGCATCACTAATTTAAAAGCTGAGCATTGAATTTCAGGTTCTTAAAAGTCGAATGTGTACTTATGCAGTCAGAAGTAAGTACTGCTGAGTAGGGCTATCACGAGTGGCCAAGTAGGTCCGGACCCCCAGACCCCACTCACTGAACTGCAGCATGCTCGTGGGCAGGCTTGCTAAGCATGTCGCAGCTCAGTGAGCCCTTGAAAGGCCAGACCGCCTTTTCCATACTCCCATTTTGTGCAAAATGGCAGCTCAGGAATATCAGGGTAGGTAATGTTGCGTAAATGGTGGCCATAAAGTGGGCATTTATGCAACACAGGTGTGAATGTCGATATTCCCAAGCCACCATTTTGCACAAAATGGTGCCGAACACAGATGGAGGTGAGTTCTTCCATCCCTACTGCTAAATTCAAAGAAGCTGACTACCAAGTAACTATGCATAGGGTTGCAGCCATGCCCCATTAAACTTAATTGTCAGGTTTTGTTAGTGTTTTTGGGGGGACATTTGTGTGTTATGATGGACCTTTTAACCGGTGTGTTGCCTCCGTTGAGTATAAACAACAGAAAAGCAGGTATAGATTAAAAAACAAGATGTAGATATTAACCCTGGGAGTGGGATGATGGTGGTTGTCATGATAAGCTCGTCATGATGAGCTCCTGTAATTCAAAATGTACCACTACACCACTGGAAAGCAGCTCAGTCTAAACTCCCTCTAAAGGTCTCCCTCCCCCCAAGTAACATATGTCTTGTTGGTCTAAGTGTATGACTTTCACGTGGGGAGCAAGAGGGTTCCATTCCCAGTCAAGTGCATTCTGGGGAAAAGAGGGGACACACCATATTGGTCCGGTAGATGAAAACAAGGTGGACAAGGTGGAACTAGGAAAACTTGATGACCTCAACTTTTGCTGATTCTCCCATCCTAAGTCATAAGGTGGCTTCTTGTGTTCCCAAGAAATATAGTGCTCTAAAATATTAACTCAAAATTCTAGGAAAAAACTATGGAAATAATGAGATGCATTCCTAGGGAGGCATGAGAATTTCATTTTGATTCATATTTGAACCTCCTTGTTCACACTCCCTGAACATGAACACATTTTTGAGCAAAGCTCACATGTTCCTAAATGTGTTTATTGGAAAAATGAGCTCCTTAAAAAAATGTGCATGGGGGGGGGGGGGGAAACAACATTTTCACTCTATATTTATTGCATTGAAGTGTGCACACTTCTTTTTTAAAAAAATATACAACCAAATGCACACTTTCCCCATTGGAACAAGAACAAAAAGCTTGCATTTGGAAATGGGAACGAGGTGGACTGAGCTTCAGTGTGGAGAACCTGGATGATCTCGGCAATACTGCTTTTAAAAAGTTAATGCAGCTGTTCAGCAACTCTACCTATTTATTTATGTCATCGTTTAGCCCACCCAGCGCTCACCAAGATGTTCAGAGCAAATGCCAACATGCAAACAAACACAAACAACTACTACTGGAGTTTACCACCGTGGGTGGTGATGGAAAACAAGCGAAGAGATTGTTGACTACAAATAGCCTGGCTTGATTGGAAACAAATTCAAGCACCAATAAATAAAATTCGTAATGGCAACTAATAAAATTCTTCATCTCGTGACCCTCGGGTTTTCTTGCTAACATACATTAAAGAACCAGTGACTAAGGCCAGATCTACACTACGCAGGATATATAACGATGAAAGCGGTATATAAAAGGCAGGAGCCACACTACTGCTTTATAGTACTGAAGTACACTGACAACTGTTGGGGCCCATAGACACATACCATATACCTCTATATCCTTCCTGGTGTGGCTCCTGCCTTTTATATACCACTTTCATACCGCTATATCCTGCTTGGAGTAGATCTGGCCTAAGAGGCAGTCAGAAATCTTTGTACAATTCTATCAAATCTTGGAGAATGATGCATCAAACTACAGGATATGGCAAATCTAAATAAATTCTGAATCAGGACGTTAGCTGGGGGGTGGGGGGGTGGCTTTTAAGATTGTGCTGCCTCTGCCTACTCCAGAGAAAAAATGAAAATAAGAATATCAGTTTGGGTCCTGACAGAGAGAGAGAGAGAAAAAAAGACAACAATTTTGAAGAGAGACAGGGCTGTGATTTGGCTGAAAGAATTTTAGACTAAGGGTCTCTCTCTGTCTGGGAACTAATGTGGTCATATTTGCGGAAAAGTGGTATATAAATATTATAAATAAATAAATAAATAAATAAATAATGAACCTGCTGCCTTGTAGATACGAGTGCCTGCCATTTGCCTTCACTTATGCTCTGCTTGTATACCTGTAAATAAAGCAAATATGACAAAAGAACACCTTAAGACTTCAGTGCACTCTCTCACCCAAAGCAAATTAAACCTGGCAGCACCATCCCTTCTTACTGCTCAGGAAAACAGTGAGCAGATAACAATGCAGGGGATATGTATTTATTTAAAAAGAATTTCGAGGCTACCTTCAAGAGTGGATCATTATCAACATGCACCATGACTTTTCGCAGACGAATAGTAACAACAACAACAAGACAAGTCTCTGCCCCAAGCGGTTTGCAATATAAGTTTTGACAGTAGGGAAGACAAGGGGGGGGGGAGAAAGAGAGAAAGCAAAAGTAACAAGACGTGCCTGTGAAAAAATGCTGTAAGGATGAACGGATGTCCATCACTGGAAATCTAGTTCTTTTTTGAATCAATAGAGTTCTGTGATGTATATAGCCTGATTTGCATTTGCAAGCCAAGCAGCTGGACTTTCTCCAAACTCTGGCAATTTTTTGGCATTTTTTTCCTGTAGTTCTGCAACTTGCACAAACAATGGCTGAATTTACATAAATTGCTCAGAAATATTGCGCAAATTGCTGAACCTGCGTGGAAAATGCACAAAATGCCCGGAAAAATCATAAAACTGACCCAAACTCCATCCCCCATATGGATTTCTCTGACAGTCCTAAGTGGATGCAAAATCTGAGGTTAGAAATTGTGCAAGCCTGTTACATGGAGAAACTCAAGGTACCTGAAAAATTGTATCACCATTCTCAGATTGATGGAAGCTCCCCCCTGACATTCAAGTTTGCAATCCTTCCCAAAAAAGAAAAGGCAAGGCAGGCAGTTATTAACAAAAGGGGCATAAATATTCCTGGGGCAGAGACCCTTGAGGCAGTTAGCCCTTTAAGGAGCAGCTGATAACCACAATGGCAATGGCAGAGTCCGACAGTTATTCATGGAACAGCCATTGATAAACTGGGCAAGAAAGCTGGGAGTTAAGCAGTTATCTGGGAAAATCTCTCAATAACTCACTGCTGCAGAACACACTAAAGCTGTTACCAGTTGGAAAAACTGTCAATAACTCATTGTGGTAAAGCACCACAATTATAGACGACGGAATCACCTATAACTCATTGAAGCAATGCAAACTTTAGAGAACAGGAAAACGAAAAGGATTTTGTTGGTTGTTTTGTGAAGCTGTCTATAACGACGGCCTGCTGAGTCACATGCTTTTGTCCACTCCCAAGTGCAAATCTAATGGGATTGTCTCTTGCAGGTTTCACAGTCCCTATTTAAATAAGTCAGAGCCGTGAAAGAAGACATTTTGAAAGGCTGATCAATTGTGGCCATTACGGGTTACCCCTCGGGTCTCATACCAAGAGGTAATGACTGAGTTTAACTGCCAGGTAAAACAACACATAAAATAAAACTTTAAGCTTCCAGTTCATGATGCTTATAACTACACCATTTTGGTTGCATTTGGATCATAGTTTAGCGATATGTGAAAGAGCTTTGCCATCCCCCAGGCCTGCCCATTTCCCTCACCTAATCCTGCATGGTTGGGAGGAGAAGTTTGGAGGCTTTTGCTCTACCGTGGTTTGTCATTTTGTCTGGATGGACAAACTGTGGTTAACATTAACCATGGCTTGCTTAAAGCAAGCCAATTTCAAACCCTGGTTAATGAAACTGACTTGTGGAAACTAACTATAAATCTTCACCATAGCTTCCAGTTCAGAAGTTAACTAATAATGGAAGAAAAAGCTTCTGGACTTTTCCTTGCAGCCACCGGTGGGGGGGGGGGGGGGGGAGAGAGAGAGAGAGAGAGAGAGGGAGAGAGGGAGAAAGCTAAACTGGTTCACGTAGTGCTAAAACATGATTTAGCTTTACATCTAAAATCAGCCTGTGCCTTGAGTAAAATCCAAAGGCTCACTATATTGTATGCTGCATTTCAACTCCTGAACTTACTTTTTCTTGGAGATCTGCCAAATATCCTATAATGAGCCACTTTTCAGAGAGTATGGCAAGACCTTCTGGACAGGTTTTCATGGACAAAACTTTTCTTTCTTTCTTTCTTTCTTTCTTTCTTTCTTTCTTTCTGGGTAATCTATCTCACTGGGGGTTTTTTTGGTTTTTTTATTTTCTCTTTTATTTATTTTTTAAATGTTAATTTAAAATTGATATTTTTCATAAGGGGTTTTGAAACTGGACCTTGACTGAGAATTGCATGGACTCAGACCCAAAGCAGTGATATCTTACATATTGGTTTAAAACATTTTCATGCTACCCACTGGTTTAACAAGAGACTCAGGGTGGCTCACAACAGACACAACCAATATCAAATGAAAACCCAGCACAACAATAAAACATGAATGGTTTGATAAAAATCAGAACACAAACAAAAATGGCAGGTGAAAATCAATTTAGATGGCACAATGGACAACCAGGGAAAATGGAAAGGGATTTTCCTAGCCTGCAATTAACATCAAATTATGCACAAGGCAAGTGTGGGGGGGTGCCACCATGGAAAAGTCCCTCTCCCACCACCTGTATCACTGTGGAGAGCAAAGGGTCTTAGAGAAGGATCGTAGTGTTCTTGCAGGATCGTATGTAATATCAGAATTGGGTTCAGCCTGTTGCACTTCTAAGTATGGATAAGCATTTCATTTTAGTTTGGCTTTGATAATAATTTACCAAAAAATTGCAAGATTCTCCATATTTGAGACAAAAGAGAACTTCAAAATATTTTTTAAAAAAACCCGATGTGGGAAAATCCAAAATTGACACATTTGTCCTTTCAAACCCAAGGCTTTGAGTGCTTTGCTTTTAAAAGTGGATTTAAATTTCTTGTATATTCAACCGTGGTGAATTAGGGTTACAACCTCTCTTTTTTTCCTGTCACCTTTGTCAGATATACGACAGGCAGGTATATTATGGTCCTTTCCCTGTTAGAAATAACTGCACCTATTAAATCTGACAGGTGCAGACAGGTGAGAACTTTGCTTCACTTTGGTTTTGATAAGAATTTGCCAAACTTCTTCATACTGCGGAGAGAAAGAACTTGAGATGATGATGATGATGATGATGATGATTTTGTTGTTTAGATCAAATGCAGAAGACAGCAAAATGGACATATTAATCCATCCTTATGAATTACCCTCAAACTGTGGCCAAAGTAAAAGTATAGCCAGACCAATAACCAGGTGTAGCAGATCATAGACTAGTAGTGTTGGAAGGGATCTATAATGCCATCAAGTCCAACCCCCTGCTCAATGCAGGAATTCACCTTAAAGCATACCTGACAGATGGTTGTCCAGGTGCATCTTGGAGGCCTCTAGTGTAGGAGAGCCCACTACCTCCCTAGGGAATTGGTTCCAATGCCATATTGCTCTAACAGTCAGAAAGTTTTTTCCTGATGTTCATCTTCCTGTAACTTGAGCCCATGAGTCTGCATCCTGCACTCTGGGATGATTGAGATGAGATCCTGGTCTTCCTCTTTGTGACAACCTTTCAAGGACTTGAAGAGTGCTATCATGTCTCCCCTCAGTCTTCTCTTCTCCAGGCTAAACATGCCCAGTTCTTTCAGTCTCTCCTCATAGGGTTTTGTTTCCAGACCCCTGATCATCCTCATTGCCCTCCTCTGAACCCTCTCAAGCTTGTCTGCAATGCATCCTTCTTGAAGTGTGGTGCCCAGAACTGGACACAATACTCTAGATGAGGCCTAACCAAGGTTAGTTATTCTTTGGTCCAGGAACTCTGTTTGTTGCTGCTTTATGACCAGCACCCAGCCCTCCCTATGGACTTTCCCTCCTTGGCTTGGACAGTATTCGGTAAGACACACAGAGAGTTCAAAACAGGTTACAGACAAATAAAGCAATTTGGTTATGAAAATGACTTGGATATAAAAATGAGCTGCAATCCATGGAAAACCTGTGCAGGATCATGTTCCGTTTGCAGCATCAGTTCACAGTTATTCAAAAACCAGCAGACACTGTTGGGCACACACACATCCACATACACGCACATTACTATCATGCTGCCGTATCATACAATTTGTTTTCTGTTCAGGCTTTCATAGTGATTTATAGGTGTGGGCCTGAAGGCTCCCATTATCGATTGTTTTGCCTTCCCTGCAGAGGAAACGTACGTTTTAATCCAATTTTGGGAGGTTAAAAAGAAAAAACGCAGGAAAGTTCAGATTTTTAAACTGCCAATTACAAGCGAGTTCAACGAGCAAAGCCTTTTCCCGTCTGAACCATGTGGCTCAGCGAGGATCGCTGTATCCACTACTGGCCCAAACGCTTGATCTGCATGGACGTTGGCAAAGTGTGGGGATCATGCAAGACAGATGAAATGAGGATCGCCCCGTGACAGTTTTGTCCCTTCCAGCTTTGGCCTATCGTCCCTTCTACACAAAGCCAAGCAAAGCTGTACACTGCTTCTCCTTGACAGCTAGTGAGAAAATTGCTGCCATGGAAGTCAAGGGATACACTGTGATTTGTCCCTTGCCCTAAATCTCCCGACACTCCCTGTCTGGAGGGGAAGTGTGTGTGTGTGTGTGTGTGTGTGTATTCTTGAGACAAGGCCCTGAAGGGATGTTGACATTACAGAACCTGACACTTTTCGATTTGATCTGATTTTATGCCCGGCTGTGATGCCTCAAAACACCCCAAGGGGCCATGGCATCTACCGAGAAGAAGCGTGGTTTCAAATTGCCATCATGTTTGACTCATTCTACAAAAACAAAATACCAATACTGCCATGTCAAGAGGACAAAGGCTTCAACAGAGCTGAGGAACAGTGGGGCAGTACCGAGTTTCTGAGCGTGCCTGCTCCTCGCAACAGTCCCCGTAGCCACACTCTCAAAGGGGGACCAAGATTGGAGGCAGCTGTGTCCCTCCATATCAACAAACCAGTTCTAGGAGTTTCCATCTGCCGGGAGCAGGCCTGTTCTGAAGCAAATGGGTCTAAATTGCCCATTCCAGACCAAGCCACCTCAAAATGCTTTGCGTTACAGCAAGGAACAATATTTTGCCGCGGGGAGAATCCATTTTTACCAGCAACTGTGATGACTATAGCTGAGCTCAGTTGGAACAGGGGATGCTGAGGGGTGAGGGGCAGTGGCATATGATACCAGCACCCCTGCTAATAAAAAAGTGTCATATCTGAGAGCCCTGGCTCTGGTACACCACAGCTGAGGAAACAGCTGAGGAAACAGAAGTTCAGTGGGACTATCAATGAAAGCACAAACACCATCTTTCACCATCTTTCCCACAAACACCCCTATTGCACTTTTCCATGCAGGCCTGCCTCTTAACCCATCCTGAGCAATGCCACCACCAGCTGACTTTTAGCTTTTGAGGTCCTTCATCTGTGATTGCCCTGGGACCAGCACAGCTACTTCCCAAGGCTCAAGAAGCTAACACACTGGCAGGATCGACACCACTGCTTTATAACGACATGGAAGTGCACTGGCAACTGTTGGGAGCCATGACACATGCCATATACCGTTTTCAAACCGCTTTCACAGTGTTACATCCGGCTTGGTGTAGACCTGACCACTATCCCAAAGCAGGCCATGCCTTCACTTTAATCGATTGGCCATCCGTGAGAGGAGTAAGAATGGATGAACTCCTAAAAGAGCGCTCACTGAAAAGACGAGAGAATGGACACCATCAATGTGGGTATTGGACTAGGGCTGCATCAAATGTTCACTAGTTTCAAGAGGGAGACAAGTAGTGTCTCCAGGGAGGCCTAAAGTATTGTGAGTATGAACACCTTTTTTTTCCCTTGAGACTTTTCAGAGCAATTTGTTTATCCTAGCTGCTGCATTGTCTTCCACTATTTTTTCCCTTCCTCTCATTTTCCTTTGTGTGTTTATTCTCCTTGACTGCAAGGGTGAAGATGGGATCCCTGTCTTTTATTGTTATTGCTTTATATACAATTCCTATTTACTCTAAGTGAGGAATAGGCAACTAGAAATCCAGGAGCCCAATTCAACCTCAAAGGCTTTCTGTACGCCTCCCAGCATAACCCCTACCAATTCCAATTCCTTTCCCCACTCCCCTCTGCTAATAGCCATGCTATTATGCACATCAGTCACCTTCTCCCGAACTGAGATATAGAGCTTCTCTATGTGAGATTTATTGCATGCTCATGACTGGCTACTCATGGAAGTTTGTGGGTCCTCTATGTGATGTCTTCAACCTCCAGGATAACTCCCACACCTTCCCCCGGTAATCTCACTTTCAAAAAGAACAGAGATAATGCACTGTTTAAAATTATCATGGGATATCCCCAGTGTATAAAGTCGGCATTGCACTGTAATACAGCCACTAGATGGCAATGTTACATTGAACCTTATGGAGAGGGGAAGTTTTCAATTACAAATCACGTGGTTGTCTAAAGAAGCAGAAATAAATGTGGAAAGACCACAGAAGAAGAAAGCCTGGTAAGTATGTGGGATTTTTCCTTAAGGTACAGATGCTCATAGGCAAAGGGCATTTTAATCCCCTCCACTACAGTGTGAAAAGTCAGTGAAATAGGTGCAGCTAAAGCAACCAAAGGGTGCTAGCAAAGCTATTGTTATTCAGGCAGGGGAAGAAGCAGCATTAAAGTGTCCTTTACCCATTTCTATTCTTGAGTCAGTGGGTAAAGCTAACGGTGCCAACCTTCAAGCCCTTGCTCAGCTGAAGCATGCTATCTCTTAACATTTATAATATATTCCTATTAAATGGATTTTTAAACTGCCTCTCAGGAAAGATTGTATTGTTGCTGAACAGAGCTGGAGAAATAATACAATAAACATCTCTTTCTCCAGTTCTCTTCAAGGAATACCCTTTTCCAATCTTCCAGCCATCCTCGCCTCCTCGATGCATCACTTACCTCTCTGAGTTTGCCTTTGGAGAAGCAACACTGGAAGCTTTATGTCTGGAAAGTAATATTAATAAAATAAAACTATAATGGTTTTGCTAGAAATGTAGAACAAGGAACACACACAGCCCTTTGTTCAGCATCTCCAGGACTATGGGGATGGGTGAGACAGAAAGTCATGAAGGGTAAACACATGAAATAAGGAGGAAAGTGGGATGGGGGAGCTACCCAAGCCCATTATATTTCTTAAATGACATGGTTTCCAAGTTTCAACATATTTACTACTTGGAGCTTGATTCTTGCTACATTTCTGCAGGTTATGTGTGTTCAGAGGAGGGCAACAAGGATGACCAGAGGTCTGGGAAAAAACCCTTATTGTAATCAGAGGTCTGGAAAAAAAAACCTTATTGTGATTTTAACTTTTTTTTATGTTTTATGCTTTTAAATTTTGTATATCGGTGTTTTAATTGTTCAATGTTTTTAATTTTTGTAAACTGCCCAGAGAGCTTCAGCTATGGGGCGGTATATAAATGGAATAAAATAAATAAATAAATAAATAAATATGAGGAGAGACTGAAAGAACTGGGCATGTTTAGCCTTGAGAAGAGAAGACTGAGGGGAGACATGATAACACTCTTCAAATACTTGAAAGGTTGTCACACAGAGGAGGGCTAGGATCTCTTCTCGATCATCCCAGACTGTAGGTTGTGGAATAATGGGCTCAAGTGACAGGAAACCAGATTCCGTCTGGACATCAGGAAAAATTTCCTGACTGTTAGAGCAGTATGACAATGGAACCAATGACCTAGGGAGGTTGTGAGCTCTCCTACACTAGAGGCCTTCAAGAGGCAGCTGGACAGCCATCTGTCAGGGATGCTTTAAGGTGAATTCCTGCATTGAGCAGGGGGTTGGATTCGATGGCCTTATAGGCCCCTTCCAACTCTACTATTCTATGATTCTATGTGCATATAAATACGTTAATTACATGCATCCATAGTTAGTGGTGGCTGCTCTAGCATATGTAAGTATCTGAAAGATGCCAATCCTAAAACGATACACTAAGAATTAAGTTAGCAAGTATGGCTGCAGACAACACTTGTTTTTTTAATTATTTTAAGAACATTCATAGCTATACCCTACACTTTCTCAGGGAAAATTAGAATTGCAGGTTTGCCAGGCGGGCATTAGAGTTCTCTAACAGAATACTATTTTTGAGTGTATAGTCATAGCATCAATTATGGTTGGCAAGTGAGTGAAACAGAGAAAATATAGTCGTGATGAGTGATCGCTGAGTATGAATAAGATGTTTTCCCCTGGTAAATCTGTATTTGGACACACATTGTCTTCCCTGGTTCTGCTATTAATAATAATAATAATTTGATCAGCTAGCTACAACTAACCAGTAACTAAGTTGGTTTTTTTTCTTTTCTTTTTTTTTAAAAAAAATAGCACTGTATGAGATAGTTCATACTTCATTTGTTTCACACTGGGGATGTTTTGTTTTGTTTTAACCTGCACCATCTAGAATGTTTGCTTTCATCTTGTTGAGTCGCTGGAAAAGGTTTGGCATTTGTTTTCACGCTGGTGATTGGAAGTGACATCCAAGCCAACAGAAAGTATTACCATGCAGTGTGAACCTAAGCTTAGGTAAAGCAGTTCAACATGGCCCCTATGTAGTGAGCAGATACTACAGGTGCAGAACCAGTGAGGCCAAGTCATGCTCTTGTTGCAAATTTCCCTATAGCATAGGTGCCCCACAACTATATACACATACATGATTTATTTTGTTTAAGTCCATTTTATATAGATGTACTTCAAAAACAGAATGCTAACAGGCAGCCATAGATGGCTCTTAAGACAAAAGATTGACTAGTTCAAAAAATAAAATTTGAAAATCAACCCAACAATACTAACAACAGTGACACAATTTCAATTAAGCCAATACTACCCTATTTCATTTTAAGAAACACACACACACACACACACACACACACACACACACAGAGAGAGAGAGAGAGATTACTATGCAAGTCCCGAAACATAAACTGAGTTGATTCTTGTGGCCATTTTGAAGTGGGGAGGACATGGACCTTTTAAAAGCCATGTAGCCTTAGGGTACCAGTAATTTCAAAGACCTGAAGCTGTTCCAAGTTTCCTTTTCCTTTTCTTATTTGGGTGTGGTTGCTCATCTGGCACCACTGCTCCATCGTTAAAAAGATAATAACAGGAGAAGTTGATGGGGTAACCAACCACCCATATTTTCTTCCAACTGCAGCTTATAATTACCTGTCCGTGGTGGGCCATTTAGAAAGCACATTGCGATGAAACCTCTATAAGCTGCTCTTCAAGTTCCAGAAGCTCAAGCAGAGAAAGATGTTTAAAATGAATTTATGATCGACAGTAGCTATGGCTCCTGACAGAGGCAGGAACCCCTGTAAGCACCTTCAGGGCATGAACCTTTTGATGCAGCACACTGAGATTTAGCTATGAAAAGCAATGGCGCTCACAAGGCATTCCTCAGAGGCTTAGCTATGACAGCTCCCATTTGTCTTCCAGGTGTCATTTTTCAGACCTAGTAAGAAACTCTCCCAGCTCCTTTGCTGGAGCTAGTTCAATCGCTTGCAGCACATTCTGCCAGCAAGCTGGGGAATAGCCAATAATGGCCTTTTAAAAAATTCATGTCTAAACAGTACAAGAGATCTGTCAAAACTTGAACTCATGAGTCCAAGAAGTGTGAATGTTAATGGAAACTCAAGGCTATAACGAGGCAAGTGTCCTGCTTCTGAAGCACACAGAGCATCCACGTAAACACCAGCACACAGCATGAAGTATGCCTGTAGGCCTGGTCTGCACAAATTGTGACTGACCAAGGCAAACAAAAGGCACAGACTAGGATGGTGGTCCATGTGGGACTCAATAACCCCTTTCCTGCCTCCACAAAGCTGCAAACCCAGCAGTCAGGTAAGTATCAAAACCAACAGGTTGCAATTTGTGGAGAATGGGCTTTGTCCAGGCTTGGCAGAACTCCAATACTACAAGCCTGTTGTAGGGATTACCCAGGTGGGAATGGTTCCTTTCTCTTATGATCGCACTTTTCATAGCATGAGTAGAGTGGTCACTTATGAACTGCCAAAACAGAAGACACGTATCACCCCAAGAAAGAAGATAAGGACATTAGAACATAAGAACCAAGCTGGATCAGACCAAGGGTCATCTGGTCCAGCACTCAGTGGCCATCCAGCTGTTGACCAAGAACCCACAAGCAGGACACGAGTGCAATAGCACCCTCCCACCCATGTTCCCCAGCAACTGGTGTACAAAGGACAAAGGAGGACATAAATCTGCAGAAAATGTGAATATGTTAACTAGTACATATAGGTGCAAATTTAGAAATTATTATAACTTCAATACAAACTCAATAGATCCTACCATGGTGTGGAAGACTGAGCTTAGGTGACCTATGGGCCTTGCTCAGTCTCTTGTCCAGGTGCTGCTGATAGGCCACTACATGGCCCAGATTTTCTTTCTGATGGTTCTTTAGATTTAAACCAGACTAGGACTAAACAATCCCCAAAGTAGAGGACAGTTCTCTGGCAGCCCTTCGAATAGAGGACTGAGAAAGAGAACACAGCGCCAACCAAAACTGGAGTGCATTCTCTACTTTTTCAAGACAGGGAGTTGAGTATCCCCCAGTGAAGATATACGAGAAGTTCTCTTATCCCAAGCTTTTGAGAAAGTGCCAACACTCATTTTATCCCTGTAAAATAGGCAGTGTCATCTTGGAAACAGATGCTGCAAGGCCTACCTCGGCAATCTTCACATTGAGAAGCAAGTAGACTTCCTTTGGGTAGCAAAGTGAAAGCCATCATGCTAACCACCATGTTCTGCTGATGCCTTTGAAATTACCATGAAATAACACATTCCACTGTATGCAGAATGGTGGCAGCAGGACATGGCGCTTTGCATGCCACACCAAACTCCATTTCTCCCTACTTTGTGGTTCTGAGTGGTATGAATTCGGTGGAATTCATACTGTGCATTTTTATGACATTGTAGGCATGCAACTATTCTTTCACAGAGATGAATACAGACAAGCTGGAGGGGGTTCAGAGGAGGGCAACAAGGACAATCAGGGGTCTGGAAACAAAGCCCTATGAGGAGAGACTGAAAGAACTGGGCATGTTTAGCCTGGACAAGTAAAGATTGAGGGGAGACATGATAGCACTCTTCAAATATTTGAAAGGTTGTCACACAAAGGAGGGTCAGGATCTCTTCTCGATCTTCCCAGAGTGCAGGATATGGAATAATGGGCTCAAGTTGCAGGAAGCCAGATTCTGGATGGACAGCAGGAAAAACGTCCTGTTAGAGCAGTAGTACGACAATGGAACCAATGACCTAGGGAGGTTGTGGGCTCTCCCACACTAGAGGCCTTCAAGAGGCAGCTGGACAGCCATCTTTCAGGTATGCTTTGAGGTGGATTCCTGCACTGAGCAAGAAGTTGGACTCGATGGCCTTATAGGCGCCTTCCAACTTTACTATTCTACGATTCTATGTTTAGCAGAAATCTTTCCCACCATCCATACCATTGTGGGGCTATTAATAGGTTGCCGTCTATTTACCCAGGGCCTTTGATAGTGCTCCAGTAATGAAGTCAGAAGTTACCTAATCCTGTCTGTGTCAAACTCCATAATTTTCAACAAGTCCTGCCAGTATTAATAGAGGTCTGTTTACAAGTCGAGGGAGCTTCACATTGACAGGCTTTGTTTTCCACATAAGGTGGATGCTGATAACAACCACCTTAGGCTGCGAGTGACCGACTTAAAGGGGCAGTCTACCACTTCATTGTCCTCTTGCCTCTCTCTCAACTTTCTCCCCCCCACACACACACACACACGTCAACAGCACACTGGAAGAGAGTCCGTGCACATGAATTTCCAAGGTAGCACAGTGAGCTGTCAACACTGCCACCACCTCTGAGCGCGGCTAAAGAAAGCCATCATTCCTCCCCTTCTGAAGGTGGTACAAGACTGCCACATGCTCCACTGTGGTGTGGTAGCAGGCTCCTAAGGGGGAAAAAAACATTAGGCCAGTTGTAAAGGGAATTCAATTTATTTTCAAGTCAGAGTAGAGTTATTCCATCAGGTTGTTATGTCTGCCACAGGGGTGGTGTTTGCAGCTGAAATCGCTAACATCCATTGTCTGCGCGGCCCTCCCTTTTTTCCTTTTCTCTTTCTCTCCCCCTCCCACCACCTTCAGATATTAACAATATATAGCTCAGAGCAGTGATGGTGTAAGGTGAAGAAAAATTGCATCCTCCAAGCCATAAAAATTAATTTTGTATGTCCTTCTCTCCTTTCCACTGTTGTTATTTTCCATTGCCCAATCAATTTGAATCAGGGTTGCTGGCTCGGCTCATAAACAGTGATTTCTTTCATAACTGAGGTGTTATAAAGTTAGATTTAACCACAATTCAGCCCCGTGTCTACATACAGCTGCTGCTCGCAAGCCATTTATGACGTTTTGTGTGAGTGTCATTTTACATTGGAGGGGGGCTGGACGGTGGAACATAGTACATCTCCATCTACAATTATATGGTATTAAAAATGATGTGAGTTGGAAGAGGAAACTTTAGATTGTAAACAGGGAAACCAATGGATCACTGGCTCTTAGTTAATGGATTCACAACCCTTTTTTCCCCCCCAAGGGAAACCTCCTCAGAAAGCAGGTTACATGTTAATGAAAAATATAAAATACATAATTCAAACCCTAAAAATGTCATTCACGATATAAATTAAAATAATAACAACATAAAATAGCAGCAGCAGATAAAATCTGAGTTAAAAACCCCCCAGTATACTAAAATTAACCATATGCAGGTAGGAATAAACAAGTCTTTAAAATCCCCCTAAAGGCTAGCAAAGATGGGACTTTCCTAGGGGAGGGCATTCCAAAGAGGAGAGACCATGATGGGAAAGGCCTTATTCCTGGTATCTGCCAATAGCACGGCTCTTACTGGTGGACCAGAGGGATCAGAGAATTACAAGATATAGTGTGTTTGTGTGTTTTAAAAAATGGCATCTATATTACTGTGGCTCCCAGGAACTATTGTATTTTTGTACAACCAAATGTGTGTACAATTCTGGAAAGTGAAAACAAACAAACAAACATAACAAAAACCAGTCTGCAGAATCCATGGGGCTGACTTGATATCTTCTTTGCCCCGGGGTGGCTCCGAATCTGTGCAGCGTTGGTTAGATGACGCAGCCACAGATTTGAAGCCACCCTGGGGCACTCATCCCAACTTTTCCAACCAGATCAAAGGCAGCCAGGTCCTTCCACCAGTCTGTCCTCACCCTGGAGCTGCTCCAGAGCTGCTCCGGGGGCGCTCTCGGTGGATGGCAACCCCCAACTGGTCGCCATCCACCTGGGCGGAAGGTGGGCCAGCGAGCGGAATGGAAGCCGGTACGCCCCACACTGTCTTGCCATTGGGATAAGAGTTTATTTTCTTCCCCTAATGACCGGTTGCGACCAACACCAACACCTCCTCCTCCTCCTCGTCTCAGAGAAGGACGGGGAGGGTGCAGATGATGGCCGTAAACCCCATGCTTGCCCTTTGCTGTGGGGATTATCTAACACAACCCTGCAGGAGTGAAAGCACAGGGTTTGGGGGAAATGCAGTGCTAACTCGGCACTGTGAAAATATCAGCCGTGTGAGTTGGAAAAAAAGCCATTTGGTTGTGGAATCCACAGGTCAAATTCCTAGAAATCTGGAAATTTGAATCCATTGCAAATTCTCTGACCCTACATTCAACTACATGATTTTAAAATTATTATCACTGTAAACAAACCGGAATGCAAAATATAAGCTGATTATAGCCTTGTCTATCCACAAAGCTGATTCCAACGATAAGTAAAAACAAAACAAAACATAGAGCCTATCTACACTACTGTTTTAAAATGGTTTAAAACGGTTTATAACAGTTTTGAGAACTGTTGGGGCCCAGGACACACTCCATATACAATTTTCAAAATGTTTTCAAAGTGTTTTAGCCTGTGTGTGTAGATAGGCTCATATATTGACAATATTGAGTATTCCTGCATTGAGCAGGAGGTTGGACTCAATGGCTTTACAGGCCCCTTCCAACTCTACTATTCTGTGAATTACTTAAGTTAATTTGCCTTCTTCTGCCAAATCAGTACATTTTAAAAGCCATGCCTGAAGTGAGGGAACCTTGGAATTGTTGAAATGTGTGGGACTTAAGTTAAACTAATATTGGATACAATGTCCTAGATACAACCCACTGGTTTCATATCCTGATTTGTAAGCACACATTAAACCACTTTCCTGGTTTGGATGCTATGACCTAATCAAACCAGGATATATGTACTGAAGTTAAGAAGGAAAGCAGAGGGATGAGGTCTTGGTGCTCAGACACAAGGTGCATTCTTGGCCCAGTATATCACTATTTATGGGAATGGGGTTGTTATGTCTGGCCCAAATCACAGATAGGACTTGAAATACTCATCTCCATTAATGGAACTGTAATTTTGGTGTTGTCAAACAAAGCTGTTAGATTGTCATAACTGGTACTATCTACTTAGGTGTGCAGCCTTCACTGGGAATGAGACTCCCCCACACCCACACAAAATAATAATAATAATAATAATAATAATAATAATAATAATAACGTGCTTTTTGTGGAAAGAGGAGAAAAGAATCTCTGTTCAGTTTTGCTGCTTAAGGGAATTTTTATCTGGGGTTGACGTGGAAGGCCATTTACTGCCAAGAAATGCTCCACCATCAACAAAAAATATATATCATGTATAATAGGCAGTCAAATTAATCTATTTAGAAGCAAAGTGCCACTTTAATTTCCAGCTCTCTGGGCCAGCTTCGTACTTAGAAAATAGTGCAAAGTATCATTCATATATATATATATATATATATATCACACACACACACACATATATATATGAGAGAGAGAGAGAGATGGGGAAATGCACAAGGTTGCAAGGGGGGCTCTAAATCTGAGGCACAGATCCTTCAAATTAAGAGAAAATGCTGTTATAATCATTGTGGGGAATTGATATCACAGCATGACATGCCTGTCCATGAATATATTGAGTCTACAGCATATTCCTGTGGGGAATCACATTGCTGATTGAATTAAAGCAGTACAACAACAGGTTATGTTTAGCAGTCCGCTTTGAAACAGTCAGAGGGCAGAGTTTACTCTGTGCTCAATAATAATAATAATAATAATAATAAACCAAAAACTGTGCACAACGGCCACCCAAATTCTGCTTCCAAGGCAAATGGACCTTCCACAACCTGCTCAAGTTACCTCACAGCCAGGCAAGTTTTATTCTGTTTCATGGGGTGATGTGAAGGACTAAGAGGGCAACATAAGCAGTACCTCCTAGTATTCGCCATGCATTTACAACCTAGTTGGAAACGTAACTCCATGCGCGTGAGGACTAGCAACCTGCTTAATGAAGAAGAGGTCAGTTTTCTGCATCCATCTGTTTTTCGCATCACACACAGGACCAAGCAACACATTCTTCTACTGTGTATGTTTTTATTGCTTTTAATGTTTCAAGCTGTTTTTTTAAAATGTATTTTATTGTTGTAAGCCACCTTGTAAGGGCTTCTGCCCTGAAAGGTGGCCAAGAAATGTTTTAAATGCATGAAAGGATAAATATATAAATAAATAAATTCTGGTTGCTCATAATGAAGCTATGTGTGGTAAGTTTCTTTACTCCACTGTAAGCGTGCACAGCTTCCGGGTTCCCACCCAGTTTTGTTCCAAAATTCCAGACCCCACAGTGAGGTGTTTTAAAAAAAGAAGTCCCCACTAAAACCTTTTTTTATTTACCCCCCCCCCCATACACACACACAATTCTACCCCCATATGTGTGTGTGGGCTGAGGCAAACAGTTAAAAAAAACTCTCCACAATTCCAATATGTTTGGAGTTTCAGGCTGACAACTTGTGGGGAAAGGGTTAAGCGCTGTTCTGAATACTGGCTGTGTGCATTTACACTAGAGTAGAGAAACCTGTCATGCATCCCTTCACTACAATTGATTAGAAACATGTTTAGTTTTGCCCACAGAACTCTGGTTAAAGCCTTATCACCACTACTGTGAACAAATCCAACCATGATTGTGTGGTGATTTTTTCCCTTCCTCACATCACTTGTGTGCCAGCTGCTTAGAAAACATAGAAATGGCATCACCTTTACCCAGGAGGGCTTTTAAGGCAACATTATATTTACGGGAAGAGAGGAAGGGGTGGATAAGGAGTATTTGGCTGGGAAGAGAAGACAGTCAGGTAGAAACATAGTACAAGGAGATGAAGAATAGCCACAAAGAAAGTTGTACTAAAAAGAAGGGTATTGAAGCAAGAGGCAGAAGTGATCTGGTGGTGAGAAAAAGAAGTACCCCTTATTTTACAAACCAAACCCTGCTATTTAGCATGCATGTGTGACCTCCATACTGTTGTGTTTCCCAAAACCTCCCACCCTATTGAGAGATAATAAAGAGGTCTGCTACGTAATCCACAAAGCTTTATCCAGGCAATAAACATCTCTTCACACCTTAAGAGAAGTCTAAACTCAAGGAACGATCCTCTAGGCAAAACTCTGTGAACTAAGCAAGACAATTGTCCTTTTAAGAAAAAGGGAAAGCCTTTTCCCAGGTTGCTTTAACTTCAAGGAGGCTGGTTCTGAAGAAGCCTTTGGCGAGAAGTCAGCTGGGCCGATCTTCTATCACCTTCCTTTAGCTCTGCCTGTTTGAGTCTGTGGCGAACTCTAGGATCAGTTACCCTTGAAGTGCCCTCCACCTCTGAAGAATAATGATTTCCCATAGACCATGTGTTGTTAATTAGGGATGTGCACACCCAAAAATATTGTATTTTATCGTTATCGGAATTTCGGACCAAAAAATTATCATCTCTGATAATATCGTAGGTTAATCGTATCGTCTTTACGATAATTATCGGAAATCCAATATTTTAATTTGCAGCCCCATTGTACCCTATAGAGCTGGTTTGTTTTTGGGGTTTTTTTTTAGAAAAAATGCCTATAACGTCCGAATTTTCAAAGTTACAGGCTTGAAACTTGGTCACAATGCTTATGGGGTATGCCTACGTATGTGTATGAAATTTGAGATTGTTCCCTCTAGCCTTCGATTTTATATGAATTTATTAAAGAACATTTAAGTTCTGACAGGTCCGAATTAGGGATGTGCACGGACCCCCTGGATTGGATCGGGACCCGGATCGGAACCACCAATTTTGTCCTGGATCAGATCGGAACAAAATTGGAGGTTCCCGGAATCGGATTGGACCCGATCCCGATCCGAAAATTGGATGTCCGATTTTTGGATTGGCCGTCATTTTTCCCCATAGACTTGCATTGGGGGGAAGAAAGCTTTCCCCCAATGCAAGTCTATTGGGAAAAATGGCGGTGGGGGGTGAATGGGGGCGAGTGGGGGCCTAACTCCCCCCTCCCTGTCCCCCCCCCCCCCCCATGCTTCTTACCTGCTGGGGCCGTCCGCTGCCATTCACAGGCACCCGCGGATGGCAGCGGATGGCCCCGGCAGGTAACCCACCCCTCGTGCTCCTCCTTACCTGCTGGGCCGTCCAATTTCTTCACCTGTTGTAGATCTACTAAGAACTAGGCTTCGTGGCCTAGTCCTCAGTAGAGCGCCAGGTGATGACCACCTGGCGCTGTACTGAGAACTAGGCCGCGAAGCCTAGTTCTCAGTAGATCTATGGCAGGTGAAAGAAGAGGATGCCCCGGCAGGTAAGTGGGCCCCCCTCCCTCCTCCCCCTCGCACTCCCCCTTACCTGCCAGGCCCGTCTGCTTCCATCCGCTGCCACCCGGGCGGCAGCGGATGGAAGTGGCGGGCCCGGCAGATAAGCCCCCCTCTCGCGCTCCTCCTTACCTGCCAGGGCCGTCTATGGATGACCCCGGCACGTGAGGAGCGCAAGTGGGGGGAGGGGGTCCAATCCTCCGATCCAATACAATCCAGATCTGGTCCTTTTTGGATCGGATCGGATTGGATTAGCCGATCCAGGTGCTGGGGATCGGATCGGATTTTATCCGATTTCCCCCAGATCGGTCCAGATCGTGGATCAGACTCGATCCGTTGCACACCCCTAGTCAGAATGACAGCACGCCACATGCGTTCATTCAGACTGTCGAAAAGTTGCATGATCTTTCAAAAATTCATATAAAATCGAGGGTTGGAGGGATCGATCTCAAATTTCATACACATACTTAGGCATACCCCGTAAGCACTGTGACCAAGTTTCAAGCCTCTAACTTTTAAAATACAGAAGTTATAGGTTTATTTATATGGCAGTCTGATAATCCAATATAAATGGGCTGAAAATTTTTGGATCGGATATTTATCGGAGGTTTTTCTATCGTATCGTTATTGTTAATCAGATGTCCGATAACGACTTTATTGTATCGTTATTGGACATTTTAATGATACGATACACATCCCTATTGATAATGTTTTCAGTGATTTGGTCTGGTGAAGGTTCATCCCCAGCTGGTAAGCAGCCCATGAGAATCACCTCCCCCACTTCACGTGTAGACTGGAACGTTTCTGGCGCTGTCTCTTCTGCTTCAGAAACTGATTCCGATTGATTGCCAGAAACTCCCTCCCCCAGCCTACGGGGAACAGGCCTAGTACATACATGAAAAAATAATAACTGCCTTATTACATCAGACCAAGTTCTATCTAGTACAATGTTCTTCTTCCAATAGCAGCTAGCAGGGGGATTCTGGGAAGAGCCGCAAGAGGCAAAGGACATAGCTCAGTGGTAGAGCAGCTGCTTTGCTTACAGAAGGTCACAGGTTCCATTTGCAAGGCTGACCATGAGTCCATTAGCTCTGAAGCAAGGTGGCCAAGCCCCAAAGCACCCCAAGTCTAATTGATGCCATTTCGGAGGCCCCAAACAGCATTCAAGGTGAGTCAGGTGGGCGATGTGCACAGCCTGATATAATACTGGGCTAGATGGACCCATGGCCTACTCAATATTAAGGCAGCTTCTTATGTCCCTATGTCTTTCTGGGAAAGTGATGGCCCTTCACCATTCATTTCGGCATCTCGTATTCTGAACCCCACTCTACATTATATTAAGCCATCATGGCTAAAAGTTGTGTTTAGCAGATGCTTAAAAAGAAAGTACTATGGAAAATAGCAGCCACACTATCATATTTGGGGATTAGGAATCCCATATATTCTGGTTTTACAAGACTGAAGGAGAAGAACCAGCTGGACATCCAGGTTCATTCTCCTATATATCAATTTTCCTAGACACAGAGGAAAACACTTCAAGATTTCTGTTGCGACATATGGTCCATTGGTACTATAATTAATGTATATTTCATATAATTTAAATCATCAATATGTCCTTATTCCACTATCACATTCCATTTTTCTTTTCTTTTTTAGTTTTAATTGCTCATGCAACTTTCAAATAAATAGACTTAAATAGACTCAAATAAATAGACTTAGAAATGCCTACATGAAGATGGTCGGTGTGATATTTTCAGCCGGCTGGCACATAAGAACATGCAGGCATACTCAGACTGCCATCTCAAGATATTGGCCTCAAGCAGTCATCAGCAAATACTGTCAAGCTGATGATGATGATGATGATGATGATGAAGAAGAAGAAGAAGAAGAAGAAGAAGAAGAGGGAGTAAGGAAGGAAGATGTTGAGAGAGTATTTGGAGTGGTCTGGGAACAGAATTGGCTGTAGTACAACACATTCATGGTGCTAATGAGTTGAAAAGTTCATTGCTAGTTAAATGTAATCAAAGGCATCAAATCAGCTATAGTCAGCATCTTGACGCACTGGCTACACATTGTTGTGATAGAGCTGATGGAAGCAGTAACTCCAGTGCCTAAGAGAAAGGTGACTGGAACTCAGTGGATCTTAGACCACATTTGAGGTTTTGGAAGGTTCATCTTGCCTCTTCTGTGACATGTTCTGCTCCCAAATCCAACTGGAATTCACAAAATCTAGCGTCAGAGGAAAACTACCTTGCACAACTGATTTCCCTTTCACACACTCAAACTACTGAATCCAGGATTATCAAATCCAGAACACGCTGCCACAAGCAGATAGCAGGGGGTTTGCAGTAACTTTTCCATTAATAGCAAACTCATTCTCTGATTGTGGATCCTAATGTAGCCAAAACAGTACCATCCAGTCAGAAGAGGAACAGATAACCAGGCTTGGGGGAACAGGAAGGTATGTAGAAGCCCCGAATCTGAGTCCAGGTGGGCTGAGGGAGGGAGGGATGTGATCAGGACATCCAATGGGCTCCTGGTCAGCCTTACACCTGGCTTTCCTAGGTGACTGCCGCATGGGAACATGGCAGGTGCCCCAGGAATCCACAAAGACTGACCCACTTCATGGGAGTTGAACTTCACTTCAGTTTTGGCACTGAAGCAAGGCGGCAAAGCCCCAAGAGGTGAATCGGGTGGGGGGGGGGGGTGCTCAGTAGAAATTTCAACCTATTTCTCATATATATACACATACATACATACATACACACATACATCAGAAACCCCCTAAAAGTGGGAAACGTCCCCCCGATCCACCCCCCCCCCCAAAACCAGTCCATTGAGAACTAAGCCTGTTCAATGATCTTGGAAAACCAGGAATGGAATGGAGTATCCTAGACAATGGAATCCCTGGTAAGTTAATTCATTATTATTCCCATATTGCAGGTGAGAGGGAGTCACTGAGAAATAATGGTTTGCCTAAGGCTATCCATTGAGTTCATGGCAGAGGTCAAATTCAAACTGGTAGTTTCCTGATTCATGGCTCATATCTTACCCACTTCATCACCAGACCAGCTTTCAAACAATATATCGGTTGTATAAGTATCACTCAAAACATCAAGGCCAGATCTACACCATGCAGAATAAAAAGCAGGATATACTACGGAAGTGATATATACAGAATGTGGATTGTGCCCTAACAATTATCGGTGCACGTCAATACCGCTACAAAGTAGGGTGACCAGATAAAATCCAGGTCAGGGCTCATGTAACTTTAACAGTTGTATAGACAAGGGAATTTCAGCCAGTGTCATTTGTATGCAATTGGTTCCTGGTGAAATTCCCTCTTCATCACAACAGTTAAAGGTGCAGGCACTATACTAGAGTGACCAGATAGTTGCAGGCACTATACTAGAGTGACCAGATACAAAAGAAGGCAGGGCCCCTGCAACTTTAACTGTTGTGATGAAGAGGGAATATCACCAGGAACTAACTGCATACAAATGACACTGGCTGAAATTCCCTTTTCTCTACAACTGTTAAAGTTACATGAGTCCTGACCTGGATTTTATCTGGTCAGCCTACTATAGAGCAGTGGTGTAGATGTAGCCTAAGTGTAGGAAGACACTGTCTGAGAAATCTGAATCATGCATATCAGCACTAAGGCTTTCTCACCAGGCAGTGTCTTGGGACTGGAGAATATAGTTCAAACCACAAAGTTAGGTAGTTAAGGATTTTATACTGATATACATTCATACATCCTGCTATTTCTGCCCAGTCTAACAGCTATCTAGACACTTCTGTAAAACTGATACTCCACTCCAAAGCAAATTTCATGAGTGGTTTTCTATATATCCAACCCCGCCTCTATATTTGTTGGCAAAGCTTCTGCTGCTTCTACAATCTCCAAGCTATATATTTTATTTTGCTTGACAAGGTCACATCCATTTCACTTCTTTTTTTTTAAAAAAAGAAAGCAATCTAGTAACTCAGCGATTTAAAAATCCTCATTAATGTCATTTCCTCATTTATCAAATGGTTCCTCTTCCTCCCTGGAAGCATTAACCCTGCAATTGAGTTGCAAAACTGAGTTGTTCCCCTTTGGCTGTTATGAGTCTGATTATTATTATTTTATAATAATAATAGCTTGCTGCCTCCCTCCACCCAATTACAAACTATTCAGGTGAACTTGATTTTTTTTAATTACCCAATGATGCCAGACAGTTTGTCATTTTAAACAATTCATTTGCACTGATTTCTTTGCTATAAATCCCAATCAATCAATCAATCAATTCCAATCAATTCATTTACATTCTTCATTTATTAACTTCCTTTTCTCAGAGCACCATCAAAGGGACCTTGCTCAACAGTTACTTTCCAATCAAGGAAGTGCTATGATTTGTGAAAGTGTCCCCCATCATTTTTAAGTCACAAGAACTATACTGTGTTTGACAAAAGGACAACTGGTGCGAACTTTTCACCGTTTCTGTATCAGAGACCTAAGGCAGTGGGCCACCTTAAGACACTGATTCTGGATTGTTTGTTAAACATCACTTTGTAAGAACATCTAGTCATTTCAGTCCATTTTCAGTTCCTGAACACACACAGCTAGGGTGACCAGATAAAATCCAGGTCAGGGCTCATGTAACTTTAACAGTTGTAGAGAAAAGGGAATTTCAGCCAGTGTCATTTGTATGCAATTAATTCCTGGTGAAATTCCTTCTTCATCACAACAGTTAAAGTTACATGAGCCCTGCCTTCTTTTGTATATGGTCACTCTAGTATAGTGCCTGCACCTTTAACTGTTGTGATGAAGAGGGAATTTCACCAGGAACTAATTGCATACAAATGACACTGGCTGAAATGCCCTTTTCTCTACAACTGTTAAAGTTACATGAGCCCTGGCCTGGATTTTATCTGGTCAGCCTACACACAGCTAGTGATTGGAGGCAGCAGACATTTCCCGAGAGGTAAAGTAAGAAAATAAATTAATTGTGTAGTTCATTTCAAGAAGGATGTTGATGAATTAGAAAATGTGCAAAGGATTGCCCAAGGATGATTAATCATAATTAAAAAATCCATTGCCAGCAAAGTTCTTGTGCTCTTATGCACAGAACTATGCTGTGAGCAGGTAACATCCATTGAAATGAATGGAGCTTCCTTCACATTGCTCCTTTCGCTTCAATGAAGGGAGCTGATATTTGCATGCAAAGGAAGAAAACGGCTTCCTTAACTGAAATAAATGGGAAATCTTCACATCTGAGCTCTTGAACCTGTAGGAAATTGGGCTGAAATCCACCAGTGATGGAAAGCAGTAACTGCCACTACCAGCATCACCACCCTGAGGCTTTCGATATGAGGAGGCAGATCAAGAACAGAGGCTCCCATGGAAGATAGCTAATATGTGCAAGGGAGAAAGGAGGGGTCACCGTTGAATGGCACAGGAACAGGGCCTGCTTCTCATGTGGAAGATCCCAAGATCAATGCCCAACATCTTAATTTGAAATTTCAGGTAGGAAAGAGGGGAATTAACTCTGTCAGAGCCATTGGACAGCCACTTCCAATCACTACAGGGAGCACCATTTACCAGTTGCTGAGACCTTCATCTGGTTTAGCATTTGGAATAGAAGAGAAATCGTATAGTTCACATTTTAATGTGAACTTACTGAATTTTGCATGCTTGAGCATGTTCCGAAATTTAGTTATCCTTCAAAATCCAAAAACTTACCTTCTCATCCCTATTGTCCCCAGCCGTTATTGCTCCTCACCCTCTTTCTCATCATTGCTGCCAATTGCTTGCTTGACAGGCAGAGAGCCAATGAGCAAGAAGGCAGTGGGTTCTCCTTCTCCTTCTCACCACCAGCAGTGTATGGACCAGAGTGTGGGGCAGGTGAACAAGTCAGTTGCAGTGGTGTAGAGGAGGACCAACTCTGCTGGGCTCTTGCCAGTGATCCCCTGCTAGAACGTGGGCCCTCAGCTGGTGCTCAAGTATGCCTACTGTTGACACTGGCCCTGGAAATTTATGTCATTATTCTGAGCCCTCCCACACTGAGATGTGGGACAATATCTGGTGTGATCCACAAAGCTTTAGTCAGAAGAAAAAAAAACAAAAACAAAAAACTTCTTCATAGCTGAAGGGAGTGTGAATGCTAGGTGCGATACTCTAAGCTTAATTACGCTAACAAAGCAACTAAATAGATTGTTTTCCATCGTGTTCGACAGGCTATTACTGGACTCTTCCTTTAGGGAGTGTCCTCATGACATAACTTCTGCCGTATGGCTAGTCTGGTGGACTGCCTCCTACCTCCTCTCAACAGTGGCCACTTGACCCTGCAGCGGAGTTTGTCAATTCTTATGCTCCCTTCCCCTTCAACAAAGACTGAGTTCCCAGGAGGGAGGGGGAAGACAATCTCTGAAACCTTGGACTCTTGTTCGATAAGCTCCTGGGAAGATTCCTCCTTGACTCCTGGAGAGTCTTAGAGAATTTCCTCCCTTGCTCCCTGGCTCAGCTGGTCTTCTTCTACTTCAGCTCCAAGTCTGATAAAGAAACCAAACCAGGAGGCTCAAACCTCATCCTGACACACCTCATTTACCAAAAGCAACACCTCAATTTTCACTAGGAAAATCATGAGCCAAAGAAGAATTTGACTTGGGTGAGCCACAAGGTTTCCATATAGCAACCCAATTGTTTTTCTCACAACATCTTGCCCCAACCAGCATCTTTTTCTTCTTGTATATCTCCCCCAACACACCAGTATTTTAGCATTTTAGCATTGCATCCTTTTAAATCTGCTGTTTTGAATCTGTATTTTGAATCTGTGCTTTAAATCTCTGCATTGCTGCTTGGTTTTATTATGGCTGTACTTTTATACTGTTGGTCTATGTTGTGGTTTAAGCATCCATATTTTATGTCTTACACTGTACCTTACGGTTTTCATTTTTTTGTGAAGTGCCCAGACATCTTCGGCTCTTGGGCAGTACAGAAATGAAATAAATCAATAAAGTATCACCAGTTTGTTTACAATTCAGATTTGCCAGAAAACAAAGAAGAAGAAGAAATGCTAAAATACACTGCCCCCTCCCAGCACACAACACACACACACTTATTTGTAATGTCAAATGCTCTGCTTATTTCTAGACAATAGGCATTGTTAGCCTTCTTTTTCCCCGTTTTTTTGTGAATAACTTTTCATTTCCCTTTACTATTAACCTATCCAAGCATTAGCAAAGCAGGCTGATTGAGCCAGACATACAGAGGGCTCCCTCTTTGCTTCTCCAAGAATGTTAATTTGCTTCAGTGCATATCTCTATTCCATGGGGCTCCCTTGTTCACTTTCATATGCTTCACTGGCAGAGCTGCTGGTCACATTCCTACATCCAGATTCTTCTTGACAAATAAAAAATAATAACAACACTGCGGCTTTTTGGGGGGAATGTCTAAGAGCTCCATTACACCAGTGGTTTAACACACTCTCGCCATACCTGGTACCTGGTTTTGCAGCACGGGACTCCATGACGTCGTCCCTGTCCTACACCCATCTCACCTCTTTTCCTCTGTTTGGCGTATTATTTTGGTGCTAGGAAAGTCTGGATTATTTTCTCCAAGTGGATTTAATGTGCCCTTAAGCCTCCGTGTATTGCTGTCCCTTCACTTTTTCCTTTGTTGGGGGTATATGTCTTGAGAGAAGGGGTGGGGTGGAGTGGAACAGCAAACAAGCAAAAGGGAGGTTTCACAGTGCAGTGCAATACCACAAACCCATGTGAAAGGGACCATTGGCTTGATGCACTTATGAAACAGAGGTAAAAAACGCGGAGGCAAACCGGGGGGGTGGGGTGGAAATAGATGTGATGGAGCCCTAAGAATGTGTGTCCTGTGGAACCAACAGCTCAGCAAGTCTTAAAATAACCAGGACCAAAATGGGATAAGTCACACAAATTGGTTGAATTTCCCCCATATTTGAAGTGACGCAAAATGTTGGGGAAATTACCATGTCTAGAAATCCAAATTAAGGGGGATTCAAGGAATACACTGAAGGCTACAAGGTGGATGAGTAGGGAGAATATCTTTTCTTCGGGCCAACCCGCTCCCTCTTTGCCAAGTTTCCTCTTCACAAAATGCTCTTCTCACACATGGTGCAGACTGCTCATAGAAGCATTTAAATGCCAAAGAGAGAGTTTGCCAAGGCAACAGAGACATTGGGCCTGAAAGAGAGCACACACACATACAGACACATTTGGTGCAGCCCACAAGCACCCCATATTCTACCATTTTTAGGTACCACGTACATGATATAGTACATACAGGAAACACCTAGGTACAAATAAAGCAAGAAGAGGGAGAGAAGAAGCCACTAACATGTTTACTTGAGAAACGTTTTTGCCTGCCGTCGTTCTACTACTGTCCCTGCCCATTCCCCATCCCATCCTCGTCTTCGTTTTAATATTCAGTTATCGTCTTTTAACCCCCTCATTTCATATTCCCTTTTCTTCTTAGAAATATTAATAATAATGAGATTAATCTTTCAGGAAAAGGATCACTATTCACCTTAAGAAGCTCATAGTGTTGAATGCCATTCACTCCAATGTCAGGATCGACAGCAGATGGGACAGAATAGCGGGAATTGATGGCTGTGTTCTCCGGGATGGAGATATTGATGACCGTCGATGGAAAAAGAGGGGCATTGTCATTTATATCCTCAATCAGGAACCTAATCTTGACCAGCCGGAAAACTTCATCAGGCAGGACGGCAACTTCCACCTCATAAAAACAACGATTCTCACTAAAAATTCCAGAGCACAGCTTTTCCCGATCGATGCGGTTGACAGTGGTGAATATTTCTCCAGTATTCTCCTCCACACGGACCAGCGGCACATCCCCGGTCTTGTACACAAGCTTGAACTGGAGAGGTGACGAAAGGGGAACATCGGGATCCAAAGTCAGGTTGAGGTCCTTAAGCAAATTGCCAAGAAGAACGTTTTCTGGCAGCTCCTCCCGCACTGTATAATTCTTCTCCTGAGCACCAGACTGGAACACGATGCAGGCAAATAAGACTGCCAAGAGGTAGGTCCCGGAAAGCAAGTCCATCTCCAGAATAGCTAAGGAGTTGTCCAACCAAACACCAGGAAGAGCTAGAGTACAAAGGAGAGAGAAGATCACATGAAAAAGATGATTTAGAAATGCTAAAAAAACCAAGCTGGGTTTTCCCACTACCACTTTTACAGGAAAGTTGAATATGGGCAAGTGTGTTGACAAGAGCTGTGGGGGAATAAGGCCAATAAAATTCCATATTTTGAAATGAACTTTGGCACAAAAAACAGCAGCAGGAATAAAATAGGTAGAGCTAGACTAATTGCCCGTAAATCTCCTTGGAGTAGAGTTCCTTGGAGTAGGAGTCTAGTTTTGTAAAACTTCCAGCCAATCCAGACCACTAGCCAGCCAATTATACTGCCTCAGAACCATGGAGGATAGAGATGATACATCCCATTCCATGAACAAATGCTGAATTTGCAGGAAGCTGACTTGTTCTTTGACGCTGGCAATGGGATGGCATCCTCTACCATACCGGCAGGCAGCAGGCTAATTTCGGGGGAGCAGGGCAGGCCATGTGGCCCACAGCTCTCTCCTCGAACATCTTGCTGCCACCTATCAGGACCTGCTGCCTAAGGCAGCTACCTCACTTTGCCTAATAATAGGGCCTGCCAGCCACACATTAGGTATTGTACTAGGTTTTTGTTTGCTTTAGTCCAACTTAAAAACCTCTATGATGTCAGGAATTAGTCTGAAGGATTCTCATGTAGTGGTTTCTTTAAAAGAAACTGGTTCCAGCTAAAAAGCTATGCCCACCCTCCAAAGATGCTCTACGTTAAAACCATTAACTGCCTATAATCCCCTTCATTCTCCCAAAATGATCATGCACTTTTGGGCCTTCTCTGCCACCTCCTCCGGAAAACAACCACCACCTTTCCCTCTTTTAATCTGCATCCAACTTCAGAGAAAGAAAAGCTGCTTCATGCTTCTTAAAAGCACAGATAGTTCTGCCTGTTTTCTCCTATGAGAATTCAGGCTGTCAGTGAAAGCTTCTCAGAGCGACACCCATCTGGCAGAACTCAACCAAGAGTGGATGGAATGCCTTCAAAAGTAATAGATAGGGATTCCAAAGGATGAAACAAAACAGTAAGAGGCTTTATGTCAAGGGAACTGGCTTTGGCCTGGTTGCAAGGGAAATAACCTTCTTGGCTTCTTTAGAGGCAACTTCATGAGCCTTGTGGAGCCCGCAAAAAGTTTGCCATGCCTCACACATTGTTTGGCTTCTCTACTTATCTTGCTCTTCGTCTTTAAAGCCCTTTATCACCCAGATCAAATACCATGAGCTAAAAACTACTGCAGTTCACTCTGGACACTTGCCCCAGTGCACAAGGACTGAGGTCATTTTTTTGTCACAAAGATAATGACCCTGTTCAGATGACACACTAAGCCACGGTGGTTAAGCATTTTGAGCTAAATGTTATCGCTTAGAGTGCTGTGTGAGCCATTCCTAACCATGGTGACTACACAACCACTGTTTAATCATGCTCACTAACCATTTGCTGTGGAAGGTTTAGTGGCCTAACCATGGCTTAGTGTGTTGTCTGAACAGGCCCACTATGTCTACTCCATGCATGCACTCAGATTTCAAAAGATTAGGTGACTGTTGCTACTACTTTTCCATTTATGGCATTTTGGATGCCTAATGCATGGCACGATTTTAATTATTATTACACACACACACACACACACACACACACACACACAAACTAATAGCATCCAATTAAAGACATCTTAGTTTTTTAATCCACTAATCTAAATTTGCATATGGATAAACACAGTAGTTAAACAAAAGCATACTATGAGTTGTATGTAGACTTAGGTTTAGTTACAACAGACCTATTAAAATCAAATGATCCAAAATAAGTCATGTTTAACCCAAGGCCCATTTCTTTTGATGGAACTACTCTGAGCATGACTGAGTTCAGATCCAGCTCTGTGTCTTTAGAAAGCATCACTTTCTTGCATCATCTAAGATTGGACCAAAATACCCCGATCCAAATTCCATAGCCCATTTAGCGTTATGGGAGCATGAATAGAACCTAAACATCTTAGAAGAAATAGTCCCTCCTATAGGAGAGAAAAGTGGAAATGTCTCTTAACACAATGCCTACAATCTGCTCTTTTTATAGGAAGTCGCACTAAAGTATAGCTGTTTGACACTGCAGCTCTATTATGATTTAACACATATTCAGAAAAAAAATAACAGAGAACAGTCAAAGTAGGAGGTGACAACAAACTTCTTTATAAATGGGAAGGCATTAGCACACATCCTTCCCCACTACCTCCACAAAATGCCACCTTCCCATTTTTCCCCCCTCCCATTATCCACCCCAACAATTACCAGGACTCTACAGACATTTCTCTCCTAACCCCCAATGCAATGAAAGGAAAACGTGGGCATTTTGCAGGTCAACATTAATAAGACTCTGTAGCTCCTGCCACCTAGGAGAATACAGGTAAAAGTGAGATGGCTAAGTGGAATTCTGCCAACTGCCATGAGTGGTGGATTTTGTTAAATGCATTTTACCTTTGAGGCTCAGATGCATTTCTCTAACCAATTTTCACATGGAAATAAAATCCCTCCTTGACAAGGCGTCTTAATTTTCCTCCTCTATAGTAGTAATTTGCTTTGAGTAGTCATGCTAAATCTCTTTGTAGGAAGAATTTACTTGGAGAAACGCCATAGAGTAAAGGGACCAATTGCATAGGTCTATTCTACTCTTACCTAAACATTTCTTGTAAGAATGAACACACACACACACTAAATTCCCATTCATGATGCGTTATCTTATCTGCATCCCTCTTATTTCCCAATTTTCTTATTTCTTATTTCCCTCTTATTTCTTCACGTAACATTGCACATTCAGTAGTGAATGGGCCATAGAGATATTTAAAAATCCATCGTAATATAAAATGGGAATGAGTTTAGAATATTCAATTAAAGTGAGCAGTCATTTGTTGATGGTACGCTTTGAATTAATAGAGTTCTAAATGGCAGAACTATGCCCATACTGTTCGTGTGTGTGTGTGTGTGTGTGTTGTACTATGCTTTCTGTCTATCTAGATAATAATACGTTATAAGATGCACCTACCCCAAAATATTCATCTCCTCTGAAATGAACTTCCTTGCTTTTAGCAACAGTTGCTGGGCTGGGCATGGTGAGTGGGGTAGAGAAAACATATAGAGGGATGTCTACCTTTTCCATCAACCATTTTGTGGCAGAGGTCATGGTGGTGGTAAACTGGAAGGGGTCCTTCCTCAGAGCCAGGCATTGAGGAAACTGGAGAGGGATACCAAGCAATTGCCTGTGCCATGGGAAATCTCTAAGAACACCTCTCTTCATGAGCAGATATCTGTCCTATAGGGGACTCCAGCCATAGAACCATCTAGTCTAACACTATTTACTCTAGACTTGAACACCTTTTTATCCATCAAGTTGACTGCACACCACAGGCCAATTTTGTATGTTTTAAATTTTTGTAAACCGCCCAGAGAGCTTCATCTATGGGGCGGTATATAAATGTGATAAATAATAATAATAATAATAATAATAATAATAATAATAATATGTACAGTGGTCAACAGGAGCTCCAATCAACCTCCTGGTTTTGCTGCTTCCCTGGGGCTGAGAGAACAGGGAAGTTCTCAGCATAGCAGATGTTAGAGGGAGGGCAGCAACCTCTCAGACAAAATAGCTTGCCTCTTCTTCCTGGTTGTTGGAGCTCTATGGTGGCCAGATCCTGGCCCTCCTCTGTATGACAACCTTTCAAGTATTTGAAGAGTGCTATCATGTCTCCCCTCAATCTTCTCTTCTCCAGGCTAAACATGCCCGGTTCTTTCAATCTCTCCTCATAGGGCTTTGTTTCCAGACCCCTGATCATCCTTGTTGCCCTCCTCTGAACACACTCCAGATTGTCTGCATCTTTTTTGAAGTGAGGTGCCCAGAACTGGATGCAATACCCAAGATGGGGCCTAACCAGTGCTGAATAGAGGGGAACCAAGACCTCACTCGATTTTGAAGCTATACTTCTATTAATGCAGCCCAAAATAGCATTTGCTTTTTTGGCAGCCACATCACATTGATGGCTCATATTCAGCTTGTGATCTACAACAATTCCAAGATCCTTCTCGCTTGTAGTATTGTAGTAGTTGCCCATCAACAGCAGTTAGACAGCAGAGTGAGTAGCAGAATCCACAGGTCACCTGGTGATGGTCTTCTACACCATGATGAGATGTACTGCGTTTCTATTTAAATTATAATAATTAATGCTAAAATGTGTTTCCAAATTGGCATAATCAAATTTTATGCACACGGGTGCCCTCTTTTACTTATGCATCCCCACTTTTTTTTTTTTTTTTTTGGTGATTCATATGAGGGCACTCTATCTGTTAAAAGTTGAGGCACATTTTGCATACAATTTGTAATTAAATTATAAAACTGGAAACTAAAACAAGGCTGCAATCCTAAACCTGCTTTCTTGAACATTAAGTCTACCAAGATCAATAGGGCTGGCTTCAGAGAAAATGGTTTTAAGATGGGAGCATTAATGCCAAACATACCATTTTATTTTAAGAAGCTCGCAAATGGAACAAAGTTTCTTACCTTCCCTCTACAAAACATGATTTGCCCAGTTCATGCTCTCTTGACTGTTCCCACCCTCCCAAGTGTCACCAGAGGTTTTATAGCATCTGACAACCCACCACACATTGCTTGTGACCTACTAAGCCTAGCACAGCCTACAAGCTTGTGCAGGTCTGGTGTAGCTTTCCCTTGCAATGCTAAATAAAGGTGTAACTTATGTACAGCCACAGCCACTGACTACCAAACTGGGAAATAGCCATGGTGATCCGCTGTAAGCTCTCTTGTATGCAGTTGTTGTGAGGTCAAATAAACTGAAGACTACAGAACACTTCACAAATTAAATCACTGCAACAGATTTATGTTTGCCATGTGCGCACAATAAATACACACTTCCTCCCAGCAACATCGTACGATGGAATTAAACACAGCGTAAAATGAAGTGGCCTTTCTCCCCCTCCCCCCCCCCCTTTGAAAGCTGCTCTGTGTTCATGCGGTATCGCCTTCAAGTACTTTTTTTTGTAGCGCTATATTAAAAATAGCCAAACCCTAAAAGGAAAAAAAGAAGCAGTAGTAAACAGTCGTAGAATGAGGGTCTCCAGGATAGGGTATCATTTTGCTTTGTTGTGATTTTAACCTGGCTGGCTGACAGCTGAGCACTGGGATTACAAAACCCACTCTTGTCTTTCCCTCTTGCATTTGATAGTCTGTGTACTCAGCCTGCTCGTGAAACCATAACGATAAAAATAAATAAATAAATAAATAAATAAAAATATCCCCAGATGACAATTGTTATGATAAACTATATTGCAATATACTCAGAAAACATACCAACCAAATGCTCCTGTTTTAAACCTCAAGCTTATCATGGCGCTAGAGTGAGATGACACAATGGATGCCATGTTTTCCCCTCTCCCTGCCATCCTAAAGTGGCGGGTAAGAAATAAATTATTATTATTATTATTATTATTATTATTATTGATTTGTGAATTAACTTGGTGGCCCAAGGAAACACACTCAGCCTCAGTCTTCCACCTGCAAAATGGGGAGAACACTGCCAATCTACTTCATGTGAAATATTATGTGTGTGGAGCTCATTTCAGAACCCTCTATAGCTGAAGCAAACGTTTTTGGAGGGAACCCCTCCCCCACCGTCTACTGACTCCATGTTCCCACCTTTCTCCTCAGTTTCTTAAGACCGATTTTCTGCCCCCATAACTAGGAGAGAAAACCACTCGGTATCGACAGCACAATGAGGGACGGCGGGTGGGTTGTGTGAACGCACAGATGACCACTCGAAAAACTACAATTACTGGTAAGCAACCTGACTTTCTTCTTCGTGGTCTCTGTGCATCACACATCTGGGCAATTAACAGGCTCACTTCCCGGTGGAGGGCAGGTATAGATCAATCTCCCATTGCAAGGTGGATGATAAAACTGCTCGCCCAAAATTGCAATTTGTCCTGATACAAACATCCAAATGGTAGCATATAATGAAGCTAGAGGGCTTATACCAGGTAGCTGCTCTGCATAAGTCTGGGATCACCAGGCACTGTGAAGTATAATTATTAATGAAACACCAAAGTAGAATCAAAATAGCTCCAAATAACCGTAAGGGCATAATTTAATTTTCTTGCTGTTGTGGGTATTATTATTATTCATACGCTTAGGAACATTAGGCAAGTCTTTTTCTAATATAAACAAATTCAGGGAGCTTTTGATTAAACTAACATTCATGAAGTCTTCTCCTAACTTGGTAGAACACCCTGGATTTGGGGTCTCTGGTTTGCTTTTCTTTTAACATGTTTAAAGTTACTCTAGTTAATGTAAAAAGATTGAATAGCCCAGACTGGGGGGGGGGGGGGAGATTACATTTTTTTCAAGTGAAACATATTTAGAGAAAGCTGATCAAAACCTTATATAAATATTCCTTGTTATTATATTAATAGAACGGATGGAGGACAAATTAATTTGCTTTGCAGACTGATGCTAAACTTATCTAATTTGCATTTCCTGAATAAATGCACAAATCAAACTGCAGGTATACTTTGATATTCACAGTTTTCCAAATGTTGCAATGGATGTCTCCAGTAACAATGTGTATAATAATTAGGGATGCTGGAAACATGAAAGACAGACAAAAATGAGTTTGCACAAGCCATGCTGAGTCTGCAGATTTCTGGTTCTTTTCCTTTTTCTAAAACTTTCTTGAAAATTACGCAAATTCATTCGCAGGAAAATGCACAAGTTTCTGCTGAGACAGATGCCAGGCTGGTGGGACGGGGGCAAATTTGGGAAATAGTCGAATGGAAAGGGCAACAATATGCTAAACGTTATATACTCATAACAATTATGTAAATTGTTGTGAACTTCCTTATGGAATTATTTGCATATTTTCCCACATAATCGGAAATAATAACAATAATTCTTCGAATCTGTCTGCAAACAGATGGCAGGATGAATGATACTGCACAATCCACAAAACACAAACAGAATGGATTTTACCCAACCCATACATTCCTAGTAATAATGCATATATTAGCTGAAAATGCAAACAAAAAAATGCATTATATCAGGAAAAAACTATTTGCAAAACTGTATATGTTAGGAAAAAAACCTGGGTATATTGGGGGTGGGGGACATGCACAAATTGTGTACAACATTTGACTCGTAATTTTTCAGAAGAGAAAAGGTAAACATTTTCAAGATATAGAGGTTTTTAAAACCTACCTCAGATGCGGATGTAATGTATTTTTGGGATGTTTGCTTCACGGAGTTAATGCTGCCTTATATAAACTTTCGGCACCTCTCTCATCCCTTTGGTTTGGAGAAGGAAAATGAAGCAAACATGGAAGGTGGAGGCAGGGTGGCGGAGGAATTTCAGGAAAAAATAAAACAAAAAATCTTCACAAACTCTCCAGCCAGTTACCAGGAAACCAAAAACGCGATCAGATTCCTGCTACCTAATTTAGATGACAAATAGCACTATAGCACAAAGCTGCAATCCTAGAGAGAGCGCTTCCAGTAATTATGAACCATAAACACACGCCACTGGTGGTCTGTTAGCAGACGAGAGAACCGTAGCATGCTTGCGTATTGAATTGTGAAATATTTGTCTGGGAAACAACAACTCAACAGTTTTGTTGTGGATCTAATGGATTACCCACCACATATTTCATACACGCTTAGAGCTCTGAGAGAGAGAGAAAGAGAAAGATCCTCACCATATAATCCATGGTTCCCCTCTACTTCACCTGCCACACATTGTTGGATAGATTCAGAATTGCACTGAGTGTCATCAGAGGAGAGATTTATCGCTCGCTACTGCCCACTTATGGATGTGTGACATGTTTAGATGACATCCGCCTCCCGTTCCTTTTGTTCCTTTTCCCATTGCAAAACAGACCCTCAAAAATCTGACTTTTTTTTTTAAAAAAAAGGAATGTGCTATGATCTCCTGCTGTGTGCAGGAAAAGTGGAGCAGTAAAAACAGCCCCTGAATGGGCCACATGGTCCTTGTTTACTTCCTCTTTCCCGGCCGGGAAGAACGAGGAAGTAATGAGGGACAGAAGCAGGGGCGGAGAAGTGATGGTAAGGAAAAATGATTTCCCCCCTTGTGATGACTCTCACTGGAAATGTACAGACTTCCACTGCAGAGTAAATCCTGACCAAAAATGAAATAAAATTAGTTTTCCTCATATATCCCTACATTAACTGGATCTGATCTATGCCAAGATCAAGGTTTGTGAACCTGTCATTATGGCTCATCTGAAGCATTTGCAGAATGACACATAAAATCATCAGTGCTGTGGTGGACCCAGGACTGGCCATGACACAGCATTGGAATTATTATTATTATTATTATTATTATTATTATTAGGGATGTTGACATCATCTGCCACTCCCTCCAAATTTCTCGTTCCACCAAGCTTAGCTGCAATTTTTACAACAGCTGGGAGGGAGCAATGCTTCCCCCCCCCCCAGCAATAATATATTGACCCCATATTTTGCAGTGGCTTGGTGCTGTAGGCAATAAAGATCTGTTAGCTTTATAAAAGACCTGTTCCTGCTGGAGACAGAAACTGCTTGAACTGGTTTGTTGATCCGGATCAATGCAGCTGCTTGAAGTTTTGGTGTCTGCTTGGGAACATGGCTACGGGGACTCCTGTGGTGAATGCCTCCACTTCAACATTTACCATTGCACCACCGTAAAGCACCCACTCTAAGACGTTGTTCAGACCACATGCAAAGCCATGGTTAGGCTGCTAACTTTTTTTCAGCAAATGAGTGGTGTGCACATTGAAACAGTGGTTACGTGGCCACCATGGTTAGGAATGATTGACATGACATGCTAAGTCATGGTTCACATGACACGCTTGTCTATAATGTTTCACTCAAAATGCATAAGCATCGTGGCCTAGCGTGTCATCTGAACTGTGACAATATCAACTGCCAACTTTATCCCTTCCAAATTAACCAAGCTTCTCGATATGGAAGGCACAACAAGAAAGAGAGAGGGAGTTAAACGGGGAACAGACCTCAGCAGGTCATTCCCAAACTCAGTTTCCTTTGAAGCATTCTTATTTTCAGAATGATTTCCCGGAGGAATCTTTGTAGCAGCTTGTTGAATCTTCTCATTTGCTTCCCCCCTCCTTTGAACGTTCCCTTGCAAATCAACAACGTAATTCATACTCATCTGCATAATAATGCATTGCAGAGAGTGTTATAGGATGAGGAAAAGAGCCATGTGCCATGTTATCTGCTGGCAGAGCAAGACTTTGGACCAGGTCACTCATTCTTGCATGGCTAAGCTTGAACCTACATTCTGAAATCAAAACAAATGTGACCTGCTGGGACCTACGCTGATCTAAAGCATGGGACTTTGCTGACCCCCAATCTATTGCATCTATTTTTTAAAGCACAGTTTGCCTCTCTCCAGGAAGGGAGACAAAGTGGCCATGAAGGATATGTAACAGTGGAGCTTTGCAAGCAGGTTCAGTTTTGAGAGTAAAGGACTCCACTCTCTGCACACCCATCCAACTGAACCTTGTGCAACCCGAAAGCATCAAGAGTGACAACTTTCCAGCTGTCTGGTTAAGAAGTTGGAGCAGGGGCTCAATCCAGGGGAGAAAACAGCACAATGCCTTAGAAAGGCACGCGCGCACAGATACACTCACAACCAATTCACGCAGCCCCAATTGTGAGGCCTGGCTGTCATTTGTGCTTGGATGAAGGGGATGCTATGGCAACAGCCACATTAAGGAGGAAGAGAAAAGGGAGAAGTGTTGTCTAGCAACAAGGAACAGTTTGCAAGACAGGAAAGAAGCTGAAAAATAAGTTGGAGTGCAAGAAATTCTGGCAGCCTTGGGCTTCTGCATAAAAGTAGCCTGGTTTACAAGACCAAAGGTTCATCCAGTCTGCCATCTTGGTTCCTACAGTGACCGAGGCATAATGCAGAAATAGCTTGTTTTCCCTAAGCATTGCCCTGGTAATCAGTGGCATGCCCCTCATTTTGGAGGCTCCACATAACCATTGTGGCTAATAGACTTAACCTCCTTGATAAAGTTGTCTGATCCCCTTTCAAAGCCACCTAAGCTTTGAGATCAGGTGTGGTGAAGTGGTTAGATTGTTGGACTGGGATTCAGGAGAAATGGGTTCTGGTTCCCGCTATGTCATGAAGCTCGCTGGGTGACTTTAGGGGCACCACTGACTCTCAGACTAACCTACCACACAGGGCTATTGTGAGGATAAAATGGAGAGGAGGAGGCTCATGTTCAACATTTTACGCTCCTTGAAGGAAAGGTGGGATACAAATGTAACTGTGACAGAGGATTCAGTAAGTCAGGATGGCTGAGTGGACAGAAAGTAGATCTCTTCTAGGAGTTTAAATCCCAAATGTCTGTATATTTACCTTCTATCCAACTCTTTCATAAATTACTTAAAAATTCTCTCTCTCTCTCTCTCTTTCTCTCTGTGTGTGTGTGTGTGTGTCCATGCATGTACATAAACTCTCAGAAGTACTTTTGCTCATGAAAACATGCAGCTAATACACACTTAGAAACATTTATTCATTCAATCAATGTTTGTATGTCCTTGATGGAGTTGAAAACCTTGCATCCAATTGTCATGACACTGTTTTGGATTTGAGCACCATGGAAATGGCCACCTTGAACCAAAGAAGCGGCAAATTATTATTATTATTATTAATCACCATTTGATTGATTTCAACCAAACTTCACATCATGACGGAGCAAGCAGCTTTGGGACAGCTCCATCTAACAGGGGACGGAGTGGGCCATAGGGGTGGACCATGGCAGGGGTGTGCCTTCACTCAGGTGGCTCGGGCACAATGTGTCCAACTTTAGCTTCTCTGTATCAACTTAAAGGGAATTCCAACTCGTACATAGTCGGGTCCATTTGCTAATTTAACATAAAGATTTGAGAAACACTATGCCACTCATATTGAAACTCTTTCAAGCTTCGGTTAAAATTACTCAATATGCTTTAGCCAAGCAGAGAACTCTGAATGAGGAAAGAGGCCATCACTGAGAGATACAACAGATGTTCTACATGCATTGGTCCTCAGGTTTAATCTCAGCATTTCCAAACCCCAAACAAGAAAGCACATCATGACGGGCAAAATAAATTTGATTGCAGGACACTTTAAGTATGGGGCTGCCTCAATCACATATACAGGAAGTGATGGGGAGGTCAGGCTCAAGGATTTTGTTCAGGCTGCATTTTTTTAAGATACCCGGTTGTATTTGCACTTCCTGGATTAACGTGTGAATCCAAACACAGTTATCCTCCAGCTTTAGCCTATCTCAGAACTTTGCGACCCAGTTCTCAGCTCAAAAGAACACATCAGTCACCTATAACATGCCTTTTTAAGGTTAAAATATGTGCCTCCAAACCAATAATAATCATATTCCAGGGTAGCCTAAAGAAAAATGATGGAAATGATTGTACTTTTTAAAAAACTGCAAATTGATATGAATACAGGGCTAAATGGACTTATAAATTAATAGACGCAAGACAGACATGGGCTAGAGCTAGAGTGAGCTTTTATCCATCCATCCATCCCTAGTCAGAAGTCCAAAAACAAGTACTGGTTTACTTTCCTGGAGATAGTTCCTCCCCACACTTTGGCTGAACTGTGATTCTGAAATTGGCCCCATCTGAGATATTAGCAAGCATAGAGGAGACTACAAGATGGACAACAGGAAAAGAATTCAGCATCTCTCACTTGCGTACCCCTTTGGTGATTAAACCATGCCCACAAACACCATTTTGAATGTAATTGTGGAAGACCTACATGTAAACAGACGGGTCTGAGACATAAGCCCTCTTCAGGCATTGTATTTCCTATGCTGTATGGTTAGGGTTAGAGCTAGGGCTAGGTTGCTGCACTTCCTTCCTCCATCACACCTATCACCCTGTACAAGTGGAGAGAAACAATCTAAACAGGAGAACCTTCCCTATCCATGAAAGTTCTGCACACGATTAAGAACCTTGGAAAATCAGGATTCTTACTCTACGGATGTATGAGAATTTCATTTTTGCTCTCAACTGCAAGCACGTGTCCACCAAAAATATTCACAAATTGCTGAACATGTGCTCGAGTTTCTTTCCCAGTTCAACAATGCGCGTTTCCTAATTGGCGCAAATGTCCCTGGAGACTGAATGAGCCCTGCTTTCATCCATGGAGGAAATTTGTGCATGTTTCACATTCGTTTGTTGGTCATTTGCACCACTTCCCCATTCGCACAGAGCAAGCAGCGATCGCAGATGCAAACAGGAATCAGGCACGAGACAAGTGTCAAGATGAAGTTTGGAGAATTCTAGAGATCCCGAGCATAGCTCGTTCACCCATCCCTATCTAAATCACATTGGGAGCCTCCATGAATTCAGAAGGCTCTCCTGTTCAGAAGAGTTGTCCTCTACACATAAAGGGCAATGGATGTGATGATGGAGGGGGAACAGGGACGGAGCCCTCTCTTCAAGCATTAAGACTACCTGGTATGAAGAACCCCTGAAGAGGGCATAGACCAGTTCCACTTTGACCCTTATTGTAACAAGGCTGAGAAAGATGTCTTGGCCAAGCTTCCAGAGAGCTACTGCCAGGCAGTCAGTACTGACCTAAATGGACCAATGATCTGTTTCCACACAAAGCCACTTCATATTTTGAACAGACAAATGCTAAACCATAATTTATCATTATTGGGAAAATCCTACATGCACCTTAACTTTGCATGCTCCTTCCTTCATCACCTACTACTTCATCTGTGCAAGGAGGTCAAAAGTATCCACTTTAGAACCAGACTATGCTGATGTCTGAACTAGGGAAGCCATAGTTTGCTCTAATCATGGTTACTTGAAACAAACCAGAATCAAACTACAGTTTAGTTCTAAAGCAAGCATGGAGGGGTGGGAAAGCAGGCTAAGCCTACTTCCCATCTGTACTGAAGTTAAAATTTGGATTGTAAGTTCCATGGAGGCAGAAACTTTTCTTTTTTCTTTTTTCTTATGTTGTATGCTGTCATGTTGCTGTATAAAATAATAAAGCACATCTACAGATTGCAATCTCAACTGAACTCACGTGGGTCCTTATTCAGCCAAAGCAGCAGCACTCACATGCATGATAGAGGTATTTGCACATTTGGGGAAAACCTGAGGTTTGGAGAAATACAATAAAATGTATAGAGGGGAAGGGAAATGAGGGGGAGACCCCTCATTGAAAATAGTGCATGACCGATGCCCATGGCATGCTAACTGACTGTTGTAAGGGGGGGATGACAATTGGTGGTGGAGAAAGGTATCTAGAATCGTACACAGGAGAAGTGAATGCAGGAGGACCGACTTGTTTTGTTTCTGAATTTAGTAGACTAGTGAGCAGATCATGTCAGACCTAATATGGGAGATGCCCAAACTTATGGGTTTTTTTCCTTGCCGATCCACACTAGACCTTGGCAAAGAGAATATATCCACATCAATACATCAAGCCCATGCTTTCCCCAGCACAAGCAGCCCCATGATATAAGCGAGGGCTCCTTTGGCATGCAATCTATGTCACTCAAACACAGACAGAATGTTGGTTGAGCTTCGGATGAACACGAATCAACTGCATCAATCCCCCCACCCCTCCTTGAAAGCCAAGCTGTTGACATGCACCGTTCCATGCCAAGAGAGAGAGAGAGAGAGGGAAAGGAAAATGTGATAGGAATTCTTTTGTTTAATGCTGACAGTTTGTAACAGCTGGTTATCACATTTATACCATGGACAGGAACAGCAAGATTATTAGGAGAGTGGTGGAGATTTGTTTTGTTTGCAGGGGGGGTTGCAGAGGGGGAGAGAATCAATAAAGGTTTTGCCTGCAAACAATGAACTTCATTGTTCATCATCTCAAACATGTTTTATTCAAGAAACTTGCCAGTTTGGATGAGAAAGAACACTTTCAAGAAAAAGGACCAGCAGAAACAGCCTGTAGTTCTTCTGATCATTCCAAATAGCAGTAAAAAAGAAAAGAAAAGAAGAAGAACTCTCTCCTTCAGCCAGGACAGACTCAGATCTCTGAACATTGAGAAGCCAAGTCACATGCCTGCTCAAATATTTACTAGCTTCTCTGAATTAGAGGCTATTTCTCCTTCACCCCCTCTGATGTTCCAGTCTTGTCACTTCTGGTATCCAATAACCAAAAATTTTGTGCTTAGGAACAGGGGGGGAACCCAAAAGAACTGTCTGTCTTAGAGATAGGAAAGTGAAGGAATTTTACAGGTGCCATCCCTTCCAAGGGCCTAACTGGATGCTAAGGGGACATGTGGATTCTACTGAACTGTGCCTCCCCCAATAATGTATTGTAAACAAACAAAAATGCACAGGAAGATGATTGATATGAGGTCAGAGTATTTGCCCATATAGCTTGGAAGCAAATCACTTAGGTCTCAGGCAGATGCCACTAAGGCCATCTTATTCACCTTTTCCCCAACCCAAGAAAGGGGTGGCCAATAGAGTAGGGTGAGAAAAAATGGATGTACTGACATTGCTGGCCTGGCTAGGTTAGATACCTAGGTGAAATGGTTCAGTGTCCAGTAGATAGGGATATAGTCCAGTAAAGTACAGTCTGGTCCAGGAGAGCAGAATCACAGGAACAAAAGGATCTGTCAGGACCCTGGACAGCAACAGAGGCCTCAAGAAGTTCAGCAAGCCCAGAATTTTTAGAGGCTCTACCTCCACTAGATGCTAATGTAGTTCTTAAAGTCTCCAGGATTGTCTATGTAGCTCATGTCCTAACATGGCCAAGGGACAGGAGTCTGAGAATGAAAAGAGGGCTATCTCATCAGGCCTAGAAGGTATATATGGGTGGTTTGTCAAAGGTTCCCCAAGAACGAAGGGTTCTTCACTGGCTGCCAGTCCAGGTCTGGGCCCAATTCAAAGTGCTGGCATTAACTTTCAAAGCTATAAATGGTTTGGGGCCAGGTTATCTGCAGGAATGCCTCCTTCCATTTGCGCCTGCCCCAGCCCTAAAATCATCCTCAAGGGTCCTTCTCTGTGAGCCCCTGCCAAAGGAAATGAGGCAGGTGGCTACAAGGAGGAGGGCCTTCTCTGCTGTGGCACCCCAGCTGTGGAATGAGCTCCCTAGAGAGGTTCACCTGGCACCTACATTATACTCTTTTAGACGCCAGGTGAATACCTTTTTATTGTCTCAGTATGTAAACAGCTTAGCTAAATTTTTTAACTTTGCTGTTTTAAATCTGTACTTTAAAACTATACAGATCTCTGCATTGCTGCTCAGTTTTACTCTGGTTGTGTTTTTATACTGTCTTTTATGTTATGTTTTTATACAATGTTGTTTGTTTTATATTTAAAATTGTTTTCATGCTTTTAAGTTTTGTAAACTGCCCAGAGAGCTTTAGCTATTGGGTAGTATAGAAACGTAATAAATAAATTTATTTATTTCGCACCGGGGCGAATGGTACAGCAAAAGAATCTCCATCCTGTCTCATTATTTCCAACACAGGCACTTGAAACCGACAGACTGCGGAATAGGGTACCTGACCAGAGAGAAGGAATTCTTATGGATCAATGGTAAGCCCCTCCGCACCCATCACATCCTGCCTGGTGCTGCACTTGATGGCCTAGTGGGACACATTTGGGAAACATATGCAGCCTTTCTCTGATCAGGCCCTAGTCAGCAAGCTGTAGCTGTAGTCCAAAACATGCAGCGGGCACCAAATTGGGAAAGGCTGAACTGGACTGAAGCTCTCCATCCCCCTTTAGTCACTGGAACTCCTACTTAGACTCTTCTTGGATTTCTAGGCTCCCTTATTCATTCATTTTAAAACATTTTAAGGCTGCCTTTAAGGGTACAGCCCTCTAAAAGTGGCATACTATATATATATAAATGCAAACATATACAAACAGGCAATACATTTAGAATAAAGTACTATCAAAGCACTACAGAATGGATAACAGTAATGAAACCTGCTGTCCACGGATTATAATAAGGCCAGTGAAAACATGAGCCTTCCTGAAGACCTGCAAAGAAGAGGGCTGTGGATCCCTTTATGGAAGCTGACTCAAGAAGTATGGGGCCACCTCTAAAAAGGCCCACTCACTTGTACTCACCACCCTAACCACTGTTGGCAAGCTGGTAGTGCAGTAGGTGATCCATCAAGTAACTCGGGACCAAACCATTTAAGCCTTCATAAGTTAAAGCCAGCATTTCAAATTGGGCTCAGAATTGTATCCTATCAGCTCCTTCCTCCCTTGCTCCTGGTCAAGACAACCAACCCTAGGACATGTAGAGAGAGCCTCCCTAAATTTAGGGTAAGATTAGCATGGGGAAGAGTGGAAGTGTGGTCTTCTTTCAACTTACCAAATGCCATGGAAAGGAAACATGTGACAGCAAGTTCCACGACACTAGCATAACCATGAGAAGAGGCCACAGTTTCAAGCCAAGTATTCCCACTTACTTTCTAGAATCTCTCCACAGTCATGAAGACTAGAACCTCTCTTTTAAAATCAGCTCAATCTTGAGATGCTCAGAATCCTGAATTCTGCTTCAAAAACTGAGTTGCAAAGGATACACCTAACCCTGCTTTAAAAATTCAACACCATATTCCTAACTACATTTGGGGGGAGAGTTGTATTGCCAATGGGGCAATGCTTAGAGCTAAGCTATTTGACCTTGGTACACCTAGGGGTGGCCATATAACATCAATTTTAAAATCACTTCACTGGCTGCCAATTAATTTCCGGGCAAAGTATAAAGTGATGGTTATTACCTTTAAAGCCCTACATGGCTTGGGTCCAGGTTACCTGCGGGATCGCCTTCTGCCATAAAATCTGCCCCACACACTCAGGTCCTCTGGGAAGAACTTACTCCAGTCAGCAAAAACTAGGCTCACAACCGTTACCCAGAGGACCTTCTCTTCTGCCGCTCCCAGACCGTGGAATGGCCTGCCGGGAGAGATTCTCCAACTTAACAGTCTTCCAGAATTTAAGAAAAATATAAAGACTGATCTCTTCTGGCAGGCCTACCCAGCTGAATTTCAAAATGCTTTTTAATAATGTATTAGTTTTATATGTTTTTAATAATTCATTAGTTGTATCTGTTTTTAATCAGTTTTATGTATTTTGTGCTGTTTTGTATTAATGTTGTTCCCCGCCTCGATTCAGAGGGAGAGGCGGGTAAGAAATAAATTAATTATTATTAAATACATATAGCATATGTCTACTTCAAAACTGATATATTCAAGGTAAGGATGCAAATATAAATAACCCAAACTCATAGTTTAATGTCTCGATGCCTGAAAGGCGGGTATTGAGGGAGGGAGTTGAGCTGGAAATATTTCAGAAATATGGATGTTTCTATCACCCATTTCATAATCACATGCTGCATTAACTTCCCTGATAAACTGGTAACACTCAGAAAATAGAGGGCAAAATCAGTTAGCAAGGAAATAGCCATGCCCTGCACTTGAGCATCAGATGCACAGAGTGGGGACAAAAAGCATGGAAGAAAAGGTGAAGCACTCCCTGCTGATAAGATGTCTACTTCAATTTACTTAGATCGGGGTGGTGGTGGAAATACAGCCCATTAAAATGTCTGTAATGCAGCAAAACGGCACAGATCAGTGTTAAAAACAGCACTTACAAATCGCAATTAAAGCAGCAGAGCAGTGCAGCTTGCCACCAAAATAAAATTTAAAAAATAAAATGCAACACATACCCAGACTGCGTTTTTCAGTGGGGATAGAAACATCCACATTGGAATACTGGTGAGATCAGTGCAAGAGGATTCTCTCACATTCAATCCAACTCCTACAAGCTCAGAAGCCTATTTTACATTTTAATGCATCTTGCAACATTCACAAAGTTGTCCACTATGCCAAAAAGGAAAGGAAAACAAAAACAAAAAGGCAGCCTGGCATCCCTAACCAAACTATAGATGTTTGTACTGGTCTTCACCTCAATCTGTCCAACAAACATCTGTTTTGGTCTGATCCACCATATTCCTATTCATTAGCTTCATGCATCCCTCTGTTAACTGGTCCAAATGCCCCACTTAAAAAGAAAGAGAGCCTGTAAGCCTGTAGCCAGGCCCTATCCTTCATTTGTCTCGCAGGAATCTATGCATAAACAATCATTATAATATAATCTGCAACTCAAGTTCAGCAATTCAATTCATCCCTTTGAAATACGAGCACTGCCCAGTTTATATTTTGCACTGTGCCATCACAAACAATATTAAGTAGTACTAGACCAAAAAAGCAAGCAAGCAAGCAAGCAAGCAAGCAAGACATTCTGAACCAGGGAAAAGATGAAAGAATTTCATCATTAGATGAAAATTGCATATTTATTTATTTATTTATTGCATTTCTACCTGCCCAATAGCCGATGCTCTCTGGGTGGTTCACAAATCTCCCCTTCCCATGTTTCCCCCTAGTTGTTTAACCAGAAGCTCTGACATGTTATGGATTTCTTAAAATTCCATTTGTTACAGGAACAGCAGGTAAGGTGTGCTTTGGATAAGGCTGGGAGGTCTTCTGAAAGTCATTCTTAGTAAAAGGGCAAAATAAATGTGTATTTATATTTGCAATACTATCTTCACTCAAAAAAGCTGGTACACACACTGGCCATGTTTGGACGCCACTTTAAACCAGGATTTGTGCTTGAGCAGTGTGCTAGTGCATACAAACCATTCACTCCCGGATCTATCTGCCCCTTGTGCAAGTAGGTAAATGAAGCAGAAAAGGAAAACTTTATGTTCTGTTATGTCAGAACCCAAGATTATACTTAAGTGTGCCCAAACAACTTAAGATTTCACAAGCCAGCTTTAAATCAAGGTTTGATGCCAGCTTACGAATCCTGGCTTGTTTGGTCATATGCCCAGCTTCAGATTAGACCTGTATTTCTTACCAGTTTGCAGAAAGGGAGGGGTGATGTAGGAGCAAATAAGATGTGTGTAGCTGATTGTTCATATTGTGGTTTATTAAGCAGGGATTCTTGGTTTAAAGTGACATCCAAATGGAGGCTCTCTCTGCTGCTGCAATTCTTCCCAGCAAGGAACAGGACAATATATTTATTCTCTGGGGATTGTGACTTCATAGTCACATCTTTGGTTTCAATTTCCAGGCTCCTAATGGCAGCTTTAAGAACTTTGCTAGCTACATATTAAAAAAACAAAAACACCCAATGCAATCTCCTTTTAAAATTACAACTTCCATTTCCAGAATCCGCCAGAACAAATGGCATACATCCTTCCGCCTACCTTTAAAAGATAGATTCCTAGACATTAATATATTTGTAAAACAGGCTGTCAAAAGACAATGCAAGGCTTAAAAGAAAGGAGGGGGGAGGAAGGACAACCACAGAATCTAAGCTGAACATGGCTTTGCCTTCCAATGTACACAAATGGCAAACATGTCCTCCTGAAATAGGATTGTGAGATTACAGTTGTAATACTGTTTGGTGGGTGGATGTTTTAATATTGGTCGTCTTAAGGCCATTTCAAAATGAAAGCACTGTGTGTACCATTTCCTGCCCTTGTTCTCAGTTCCGCGTGAATGTGAATCAAGGGCTCAACTTTACAATGCTTTATGTAGCCTCAGCAACAAAGAACATGCAAATCCTATACAGGCTTAATTCTATCATGCTGCAACTAATCCTCTCGATTTCCACTTTACCATGTTATTCAGGGCATGCCAGATGCTGCCTTCTATAGGACCTCACTGTGTTATTATATTAATCACCATATTTATCTATTTATTCATCTCTCACACCTTCATCTCGAGAGTTCCCAGGACAGGGGACAATACAAAAAGATGAAATAATAATAGAATACCATAAGAGGTACAGAAAATGAACCAGAACTAACCAGAACTAAAACTATCAAGTAAACAGAACCAGTCACTCAACCTCGGCTATTCAAAAGTTTTAATTATCTAGAGGTTGCTGAAAAGGTTCACTGAAATGTCTTTGGAAATCTAAATGACTTTGCCCAGTGCACAAATATCATCAGAATCAGTGCCAGGTGAGTTTTCCTGGGAAGGGTATTTCAAAGGTGAGGAGATACTACTGAAAATGTCACCCAAAATAACTCAGAGAGAATGGATATCTGGAATAGAGTATTAGACAGTGACTGCCATGGGAAACAGTAGGTAGAATTCCACTAAAGCCCTACTTGGAGTAGACTCATTGAAATGGATGGAACTTAAGTTTATCATGACTAACTTAATTCCCATTCATTTCAGCGGGTTTACTCCAAGTAGGACTTGGAGTAAACCCAGTGGTACAGAAGATAATATCTGGATTCGAAGCCATGTAGGACTTTAAAAAACACCACGCTGAACTGGGCTTGGAAATGGATCAGGAGCTAAGAAAGATGTTTCAGTATAGCGGGCATATGTCCTTATTGGCCGGTTCCCATTAGCAGTCTGGCTGGATGAGCTGTCATTTATGAACAGTGTTCAAAGGCAACTCCACATAAAATGCATTGTAATCATCTAATCTAAAAGTTCAACAGAGTCTCTTGGGTCTAGGGGCAGGGACTTTCTTCATTTTGCCATCCCAAAATTGCCCCTTCACCTATTTTAAAAGTCATCTCAAAGGTCAGAACACCAGAGATAATGTTCTCATTAGGTGGGAGTCACATCCATAACCCCTTTGAACAGGCTTTTAGCCTGATTTTTTGTGGTGACAGGGCCTTAGGCAGCATAAAATCATTACAGTTCATTAAAAAAAAAAGTCCTTGCCTATTAGATATGTTTAAAAGTTGTTTAATTGTACTCAACTTTAATAAAATTCAGTGGAGTTTTATGACGTGTAAAATCAAAAGGCCTAGTACTTGGGAGTTATTCCAGAGTCTTTAACAGTCAGAACAATGGAAGGCAGAAGGAAGTTCACATATTACTAAATTGTTGGATGGAATACTGACTAGGTAGAAGTAAGAGTGCAAGAAAAACTTGCTTTTTTATCACATTTGAAAAATAAGTTATAGGCTGAATTCGGACGACACAATAAGCAATGGGGGGGGGACAATCGTCAGTTGTATTGACTATCGTGTCGTCCGAATGTTGCCATAGTCAACTCAGCGCTGATCCTAATCCACACCACAGTTGATTATTTATTACCATGTTGTGTGGGGAGTACCCCCTAGATGAACAACTGTAAAGTTGATTATTACCCCACCATTGACTATCGTGTTGTCCGAATTCAGCCATAGTTTTGGGGTATCCATGAGAAGGTCACAGCACTATTTTGGAGTCAGGTCAAACCCCAGTCCTGAATATACCATGAATATGCTTGGACTACTTTGCTGTCTTCCTCAGCATACTGTCCATTTGTATTTTTACCTAAATTGGGGTAAGCAACTGTGGCCTCTGCTGCTCAACAATGTTCCCAAAATATCAAGGGGAAAAAATCAGTGGGTTGCCACCACAATTTCCAACTGCATTGACCTTAGTAAGCCTCCATAGCTACTACAGAGGCTTAAACAAATTTAGTTTGTTTTCAAGCAAAAGAAAATTTATGCAGACAGAGTGGTTTCTCACCACCCAATTGCCCACCACTGACCTTTATTTGTTTGTTATTTATTACATTTATATCCTGCCATTTTTCCTCCAAGGATTTCAATAATCCTCCTCCTCTCTATTTTATCCTCACAACAACAACTCTGTGAAGTAGGCTGGGCTGAGAGTCTGTAACTGCCCCAAAGTCACTCAGTGAGCTTCCATGGCTGAGTGAGTCACTAGAACCCAGATCTCCCAACTCCCTTCCGATACTCTAGCCACTACACCACACTGGCTCTCAACTCAACTCAATTCAACTAAACCAACACAACTCAAATAATGTGCTTCATTCCCATTCCTGTCCCAGGGCAGTTCATCTCAAACTGTATCTGAGAAAGCATTTGTTCGAGACGTTAGCACCCCAACAATTGCAGGCATGAGATCTGAGTTCTAATCTACATACAAGGTATTCCCTATGCCACTGCAAACAAGAGTGCCCATCTTAAATGTTTGGCCATGCTCCGAGGACCATAAGAAACTGCCTGATACCAGGTCAGACTATTTGCCCATATAGCCCAGAATAGTCTCCTTTGCCTGGAAGCAACACTGTAACTTTCAAGCAGAGATCTGTCACATCACCTGCTATCTCATCCTTTTAACTCGTGATGCCAAAGATTGGACCTGGGAGCTTCCGTGTGCAAAGGAAATGTCCTTCCTCCTTGCTAGCATCCCTCCTAAGTAAGGCCAAATATTCAGCAGTGCTCTTGGTAGAAGCTCCTATTGTAAGCTGACCAGATAAAATCCAGGTCAGGGCTCATGTAACTTTAACAGTTGTAGAGAAAAGGGAATTTCAGCCAGTGTCATTTGTATGCAATTAGTTCCTGGTGAAATTCCCTCTTCATCACAACAGTTAAAGGTGCAGGCACTATACTAGAGTGACCATATACAAAAGAAGGCAGGGCCCCTGCACCTTTAACTGTTGTGATGAAGAGGGAATTTCACCAGGAACTAATTGCATACAAATGACACTGGCTGAAATTCCCTTTTCTCTACAACTGTTAAAGTTACATGAGCCCTGACCTGGATTTTATCTGGTCACTCTATCCTATTGCAGAATGTTTTTTCTCAAACTTTGACAGAGGCAACACCTGAGTATCTTCCACAGGTGATATATGGCTCAAACAAGTATTTCAAACCTAGAAAGAGGGAGTCCTTTTCATAATGTATTCCCAAGTGTCACACCAAGAATCACACCAAGAATCACACCAAGGGTCCATCTAGGCCAGCATTCTGTTCACACAGTGGCCCGCCAGCTGCCTGTGGGAAGCCCACAGCAGGACATAAGCACAGGGGCATTCTCCTGATGTTCCCCAGCCACAGGTATTGAAATGAATACTGCCTCTGACAGTGAAGATAGTATATACCCAACATAGCAAGTAGCCATTGATAGCCTTATTCTCCATGAAGCTGTCAAATCCTCAAGCCGGTTGTCATGACTATATCTTGTGTTAGCAAATCCCATAGTTTAACTATGTGCTGTGTGAATAAGCGTTTCCTTCTATCTGCCTTGAATCTCCCACCATTTAGCTTCCTGGGATGACCTGGGTTTTAACATGATGAGAAACGACACCATGCATAATTATGTACACCTCTATCACGTCTCTTTGTACAGGCCTTTTTTTCTAAGCTAAGCAGTCCCAGACATGGTACGCCTTCTTGTAGGGGAGTTGCTCCAGCCTGTTGATCATTTTGGTTGCCCTTTTCTACACCATCTTCAACTCTGCAGTATCCTTTCGGATGTATACCAATGCATAACCCAACAATATTGTTACCCTTCATTATCAAAGTTATTGCTTTCCCTAGGCCAATATGGCCAACTGGAGGGTAGTAGCCAGCTGCCCAGCAGTCCTCTCTTCCCCCAAGCCCGACCTGGATTTTATCCACATGCAAAATTCAGTTGCCCAAATCTACAAAGCACCTCACAAATGTCATTGCATTCATCTTTACAGCAGGTTGTTGTTGCTGTTGTTGTTGTTTTTGGCAATGATTATTACCAAATTGCAGCTGAAAGGAGAATTGTTTTTTTCCAAGACTCGTTCACAACAGAGGTACAATCTGAACTGGTTACAGTTTGCATGATTAGCCACTATACTGATTGATTGATTGATTGCATTTTTATACCACCCAATAGCTGAAGAAATGAAGGAATGAAACAGCCTGAATTTTAATTCAATTACGTCATGTGCCACACAACTCCTTCCAATTTAACCGGCTCCAATTTAAAACTAATGAAAATGTTCATGGGGATGGGAGGGGTGGTGGTGGTGTTCTCCGGCCATTGAGAAAGAAAGCATTTTAAAATTTCACTTCTCTGATGGGTAGATCTTTCTTTCCACATCCTTCCCTCTGAGCACTTTCAGAGAAAGTGAAATGTCACACACGCTATCCATTTCCTCCAACAAAAACTTTGCAGAGTGCGGGAACAGCCAAATGGAACCATTTAACAGTGACAAAGCCCCTGCGGGACCCTTCAAGTTAAGAGCGCTAAATGTTTTGCCATTTATTTAGCCTGGAATTGTCTATATAGAGCTTAATTATTATTTTTCCTACCAATTTTGTAATGTTCTTTTTTTGAATTGGGGTCGGGGGTGGGGGTGGGGAGAGATGGGGACAGAGGGATCTTTCTTTGGAGGTCTTTCTTCCTTCTCTTGGATGGTCTGGAATTTACTGAAGCCCACATAAATACCTATGGAACAGATTCATTTCCCAAGTTCTATTGCAAGACATACCTTGCAGAAATATCTGGACAAGGTTGCCCAGAGAGACAAAGTAAACATGACATGAAGTGCATATTTGCATGCATTAAGCGTGCATGTTGTTTAATGTGATGAGAAAGGGCGCAAGGCATGTGAGAATCCAAGATGAACACAAAAAGTGATCATAATCTCAGGATGCTATAAACAGATTCATGGGAGAACAGGGGGTCATGAAGCTGATCGGTGGGAGTTTCAGGACAAATAAAAAGTACTTCTTCATACAGCACATAGTTAAATTATGTAGCGATGGCCACAAGGTTGGATGGCTTTAAAAAAGGGTTGGATAAATTCCTGGAGAAGGCCATTAATGGCTACTAGCCCTGATGGTTATGTGCTACCTCCAGTATCCGAAGCAGTAAGCCTGTGTGCACCAGTTGCTGGGGAACATGGGTGGGAGGGTGGTGCTGCACCATGTCCTGCTGTGTTGGTCCCTGGTCAACAGCTGGTTGGCCACTGTGTGAACAGAGTATTGGATTAGATGGACCCTCAGTCTGATCCAGCATGGCACTAATTTTCTTATGCTCTTATGGAGAAGAGCCAGACACATTTGGCCTCTTGTTTTTTATCAGGCCTTCTTCAAGGGCCTGTAACAATACATATTTAATATATGTATTGCTACAGCCCCTTGAAGAAGGTCAAATACAAAGCAACAGGCCAAAATACGTCGTGTTTTCTCCAGTAAACCTGTTTATAGCATTCCTGAGACTACTCTCTCTTTTTGTGTTCATGTGAATAGCAGCCACTGAGGGAGGAGATAATTATTGGAAACAAAAACGGTGGTGAGGTTTAACTCTGAGCTCTCCTCATCTGGCCTGATAGAAAATTGCTCCGCTAGAACTTCATTGTGGGGGGATCGCCGGGGGAGGGAGAGAAATCAGCCTACCAGACCCCCTGATGTGGTTGCCACATGCGGCGGCAATGCAAAAACAGACGACAAACCAATGAGCCCAGAAGCCCTTACAAACAGAGAGAGAAGCTGCCCCCTGCCAATGGTGGTCCCTACCTGCGACAAACTTTGGAGAATTTCTCTTTCCCTTGAGAAATTTGGTGAAATTGTCCCCTCCCCCCACCAATTTCTCTGACTGCAGTGCAGGTGGGGAAGTTCAGATCATTTGCGCTCTGCTCAATTTTTGTTGTCCCTTCAAGCATGGCTGTCTGTATTGGACTGGGAATAAGTCAGAATTTCCAGTAAGAGCCAGGATTTTTTTATTATTATTATTGATGCTTGCTAGTCATTGTTAATGAAACATATTCCCATCAAAGCCCCTCTCTATGGCTAAGTACACATAGGATTTGCTCGAAAACATGTTTTTGAAAAAATGAATATAAACTATAATCTCAGGTCACCATATTCTGTAATATTGTGTGTATGTTGTATGTTTTTGCTGTTTTAATTTTTGTATATTGTTTTTAATTGTTTTTAATTCTATGTAAACCGCCCAGAGAGCTTCGGCTATGGGGCGGTATACAAACGTAATAAATAAATAAAATAAATAAATAATATTTAGTGGCAGAAAGAGCCTTCATTTTTTGTAGTCATACTAATAGTAGCACATGTTTTCTGACAATGGTATTTTACTATGGTGTGAAAATCAAGCCTTATACTTAGTTTACAAAGCTTTCAGGGTCTCTGTTAGACTGAAAAATGTAAAACTCATCAAGATATATTCTTAGTAGTAGCTAAGGCAGCAGTGAATTTCTCCCCATGCAAAAGAATAAATAAATAAATAAATAAATCATGTTTGCTTCTGTTTTAATGAGTACAGGTAATCAATATATTAAAAAAGCTCAGTCATGCTACCTGTGCATTATTTTAAGCAGCAGCAACTGTATATTTTATTAATTAAATGCAAAATGTATCATCATCAATCTGAACAGAAGCATAATATCTGTGTTAGGACCAACTTGAAAAAGAAAGAAAGAAAAAGAATCATAAAACAGCAGATAGCTTCTGAGTTTGTCAGATCTCTTCATCAAGCTCAATGTTGAAAAACCAACAAAAAAAAAGGGAGAGACACTCATATTACTGGCAGTGAACATTGCTAGAAATACAGCTTACATAACTCCACATCTATCCATAACACTAAATGTTTTAGCTCATTTTAGGAATTGGCTTGATAATAGATTCAAGACGATCAGAACTTGCAGATGAAGGGGAGGCCCAGATGTTGCTAGGCAGCAGATTTCTGCTGTCCTATTGTGTGTGTGTATTATTATTATTATTATTATTATTAACATTTATATACTGCCCCATAGCTAAAGCTCTCAGGGCGGTTTACAGAAATTTAAACTTTGAACATTAAAAATCAATATACAAAATTTAAAAGCATTAAAGCATAAAAGCATAAAAACAGACAACATATAATTTAAAACAACCGTGAACTCTCAGCTAGGCCTAAATATAGTTCTGGGATCAATTAAAAACTCAGCATATGCTGTTAAATACCTGGGAGAAAAATCTTGACATGGTGCCAAAAAGATAACAATGTTGGCGCCAGACAGGCCTCATTGGGGAGATCATCCATAATTGGGAGGCCACCACTGAGAAGGCCCTCTCCCTTGTTGCCATCCTCCAAGCTTCCCTTGTAGTAGGCATACAGCACCTTGGCTCAAACTGCTTCTAGAAGAACTGCAAATCAAGGGCAATTCAGGTGCAGGTCACGTCAAGTTCTAAGTTCCCAGTTGAAATTATCTATTGACACAGACAATGGAGTAACTTGCATGTGCTATGTAGCTAGCGTGAAACTTCCTGAGATTGCAAACACCTCTTGTTCTAACCTTATGTCTGCCAACTGATGCCCAGGGATCTAAAATGTCCTATACAAGATGTATTGCATATCCCACTTTAAAATCCATAGCATTTATTATTATTTTTGTAACAATATTATTGAATTTTAAATTGTGGGTACAATGCATTCATCCGCTACAGAGGCTCCCACCACAACATTGTTGCGAAACCTAAGGCTCAAAAATGTAGTGACCATTTTGGGAAGAACAGGGTGCCACCACAGAGAACAAAATGGACCAAGTGCCCAATTTTGGCAAGGAAGGCCCAATGTGAATGGCTACTTCTTGGAGATGGACGCTTCTTCCTGTTAAGTAATGAAAATGCTGAGTGAACTTTCTGTCCTCATAAACCAATGGACTGCAGTATCCACCTTAACTGAATTCAAGGAAGCCACATTTTCTTCACAGGCTGAAACACCAATCCTGGATCAATAACCTATCAACCCTGTGATATCCATATATTTTATTATTATTATTTTCCCTACATTCCTTGTTTTCTTTGGTAATGGTAAGAACCATTTCTTACCTTGAGAGCTTATACCATCCCAGATATTTTTAAAGGGAACTACTTATGTTCTTCACCAATGGTATGTTTCTCATTAATCAAATATCAACGTTCTTAAAACCCAATGTTCCCTAAACCAAAACTCTAGATCTGGGTTAGGGTAGCCCACCAGACATTTGTGCCTACAACTCCCATCATCCCTCACCATTGGCTATACTGGCTAGGATTGACAGGAGTTGCAGCTCTACAGAACTTTTGGAACTTTTTGCCCACCACTTCTCTTGACAATCTTTGTTCTAGATTAATGTTGGGGCACTGGCTATCTCACCATTTAAAGTGCATATTACATGTACGTGTGTGTGTGTATGTGTGGCAATGGACAAAATGTTACAAGCCAGTGCAGTCCTATCTGCTTCAGAGACGGAATGCTTAACAAATTGGTGTAGGTTAGAATATCTTCATTGCTGACCATAATTTGCTAAGCTGTAACACGTTCATGGTTTATGCAATACAGCTGAAACTAAGATGGAAACTATGATGAAAATTTCAAGATGAGTATAATAAGGCAAGCTCTAGCTGAATCCATCAAGATCTCATGAGCTCTTCTTGCCTTGCGCTTTTAAGATACTATAAGTCATCTGCTCATCTTTAGCAATGACACATTAATTTGGGTGGAAATAACCATGGTTTGAAGCCCTTGAGATCATTCTCATTCATTAAACAATAAATAGGATCTACTGTGTTAACATATTCAAAAGATTATCTGTAATAAAATGTGTTCCATTTTCATCTTTCATTTTATTTCTACTGCTAATGAAAGGGAAAGTAGGTTAAGATTTCACCTCTTCAATATACATTGGGAAAGGGGGGGGGGGGGAACCCAGCCTTGCAGCATACCGCAACTGGTCCTACTTAATAGTGCTGTTTAAGTATATGGTACCTTTCATCCTGAAAGATCCCCAAAGTGCTTTATAGGCACTAAGTGGAGGGATTGTTTCTCACATCACTGAAATTCTGTGCCAGCAACAGGGCACTAAAGTGGCTTTGGGAAAAGAAATCCAGAAATAATTTATCCAATTGAAATTCCAGGACAAGGGAATTTAGCTAGGGCAGAAGGCAATTACTGAAATTCACCAAGACTGCTCCCTGCCTTAGGGGCAGCTACAACTTGATATTGTTTGGTCTGGTGATGCGGTCCTTGAGTTCTAAATTTCCTTTGGAGAAGATTGGGTGGACAGATTTCGTGCATAACTAGATTCTCAGTGTTTTGGAAGAGTTAACAGCACAGTTGGCTGCTGAGTCTGTAGGCCTTCCAGGCAAGACAATCAATCAATCCTCTTCCTTTCTAACATCAATATATATCTAGGGACGTGTGAATTAGCAAAACGCAAGCCTGCCAGAGTTCTCTGAATTCTATCTCAAAGCTTGTTCAGACTTGAGTCCATATCCGATTGTGGGCTTTGATTTTTTGATTCTCACATGAAAATCTGTACATATTTGTGCCTACAGATGTACACGTTGATTGTGCACTTCTTCTTTTTTTATCAACTTTGATTGTGAATTTTTAAACAAAACAAAAACCATCAAAGAAAATTAAAAAATAAAAATATAATAATGAAGGGTTAGGGTTATTCCAAAACACACGGATAACCAATCAAAAAATGTGCTGAAAATGGCGGACGCCCACTCCGGCAGATGTCTGAAACTGCTGGACCTGCCCCTGGAAGTAGATTGGTTGTTGGGCGAGCTGGCAGCTCGCACCGAACAGCAAACACTTCAGGAAGGGGGACACACCAGCCGTGGATGTCAGGATTGTTGCCAGAGAACCAGAAAAGCTGTGAAAAATCCAGCCAGAGATATTCCTGAATAACTGAGTTGTCCCAAGATCACCGTGGGAGCAGGTGAACATGTGGCCCGGTAGGGATGACCTCGATATTATTCAGGAATAAATGGCTGGCGTAGATGAGGCCAATGTCACTTGACTGATAACAATGGGGTAATAATACTATCAAAGATCTATGCATCAAAAGAGAATATATATATATATATATATATATATATATATATATATATTTGAGAATTGGTTTTTGGCTTTCATAAAAAAATGGATTAATATTACAACAAACACCATGATTAGCCAGTTCTGAAGAAAGTATTAGCTCTCTAAAAGAGAAATTTAGATTAATAATTTTAAAAATATATAATTATGTATTCTCCCCCTAATTTCTTTTTTTTTTTTAAAGGCCAAGTCCAAACAATGATCCCACCGAGGAGACGTTATTCTGATTTTCAATTTTGACTTCAAAATGGACACATCACTATCAGAACTTTTCTTTCCTTTTCAAAAGGATTTATCCTAGCACAGATGAGAAAAAAATACTGTTAACAAAACTGCAAACCCATGTAGTGCATTTGTTAAAGTAACCATGGGAGATGCAATCTCTTCTGAAATGGGATTTTCATTGTCTTCCAAACTGCCTTATACTCATGCAATTTCCTGCACTTCAAATTTCTCTATTTCTTCTTCTACTCAAACTAAGGACAGGAGCCAGAGTCATTGTGAAGCATAATCTTGAAATTGCAAATCACGTTTCTAATGCATGTTGGCAAACATACTGGCAGGGCCATTTCATTTCCACATACAGTGCTACCTCGCTAATCAACCACATTTATAGCAGGAACCTTGAAATATTTGGCATAGCAAAGGGCCCACTGAACAGTCATAATATAGAAGTGACCCAGAAGAAAGTCAAGGTAACAGCAACAGGTAAACATCTCAAAACTGGGAGGGCAGTCATTCATCTGGGCCATTTCATGCATGAATGGTTAAATGGTACAAAGATAATTGTGAAGAAAATTCCTTGAAAGGGGATCAGGATGAACTGGGGTACCAAATGTTTGGGAATGGGTCTCAGTTTGAAAATCCAGGTAAAGAAGGGCTTGTGGTGGACCAAGAAGGCTCCTTTTGGAAGAGCTCTGTTATGCTATGGTGGAGATGGAGTGAGTACCAGAGCACCACAACAGCCAGATCTCCTTGTATGCAGCTTCCTATTGAGCTTCACATCTAAATCCACACCATGGTGATCCTTCCATTCCTACTAACTCAAGATGGATAGAAGAGTTACAACAGAGTGGATGTTGAGCAACCACACATCTGGCCTATAACATTTCTATATTTCTACGACAGTAGTTTAAACCTTTAGCTACCACTCCAAAATACCTCAAGCCCTGTGACTAACAGAGATCCTGAAAGTTTCGATTTATTTCAAGTCAAATTTCATGGCATCTCTCTTCCTCTCTGTCCACCCTCCCTCGATGCTCTCAACTCACCACACACACACACATAATTTTATTTGGTAACACCAGCCTTCCTTTTGGTGTCCTCATCAGCTGCAACTAGCATGGCCAAAGAATCTGAAGGATATAGGCTTTTATAAAGGTTATGAGTTTCTCTAAATGAGTGATTTATTGCACAATCATAATCGGCCCCTCATGGGAGTTTGTCGAGAAATCACGCATTTAAAACAAAACAAACACACAGAGATAATGTGGTATTATCCAGGATGATGCGGGATCTCTCCACCACTAGATGGCCCTGTCTAATGGGGCCTTTCTGAGAAGGGAAGTTTTCAATTCCAAATCATGTGGTGGCATCTGAAGGATCACATCACGATGGGGGGAATACTAAGAGGATGAAAGCCCCGGAAATGCTGTGGGATTTTTCTTGGGTTTTTTTCCCCCCTTTTTTTTTTTTTTTTTGTATGTAGAGAAGCTCTGTGATTAATTCAAAATTAAGATGAATTCAATTGATTGAGTTGATTAATATACAGCAGCATTTCCAGGATAATCCAAGAGCCCCAAAGTCTCTTTCACTTGCATGTCAATTCATTTTATGTTTCAACTGAGCAAGATAAACATTATACTTTTGAGAGATCGGTTGTTGTTTTGCTAACTCTGGAAGTGTCAGAGGAAAATGCAACCAGAGACGACACAGTTCTCAAAATAAAAATGCATCATCTCATTAGCAGATTTGCTTAACTAAATCCAATTACAGTTGCCTGGGAATATTTAAATATAACCTTAACCTGTCATAAAGTTTCCTAGGCACCTTGAATGGGAACTGCCTGACTAAGCAAGATGGACCTACCATCAATGGAGTATTTGTAAGAAGCTTGGTTTAAAAATCAGCAAACCTTTGGAAATGGCATACTCCACTTTATGCTGAGAAGCTTGACTGGGCTAATAGCACATTTTCTATAAAGAATAAATTCCAGAAGGTAAGCCATACTAGTCCCTTCAAAGACGCTCCCATGTGAATAAATTGATCTATTATTATTATTATTATTATTATTATTATTATTCTTTCTCACACATGGCAGTTTTTCTAGACGAACATGACTGGCTGTGCCAAGTTATGCTGTCTTTCTCAGATTCAGGAATTTCCTGACAACTGAGCATGTTTTAAGTGTGACTGCTTTCTGGATGTTGGTGTGGATGTATTTTGGTAGGCCCAGTTTCTGAAGGTTTTCTGTAGTTTTTTGATGTGATGCCGGTGACTGATGAGACCAATGGAATAATCATGACCTTTTCCTGTTGCCATAGTTCTTTCACTTCTATGGCCTGTGGTGTATATTTTTCTCTCTTTTCCTCTTCCTTTTTTACAACATTTTTGTCAGTAGGTATTGCTATGTCAATGAGGTATGTGTGTTTTTCATTTTTGTCTATGACTGCTATGTCTGGTTGTTGTTATTATTATTTGTATAAATTCTTTGATAGCCACACCAATAAAAACTGTTCCTGAACTACCCGTGTTTGGAGAATGAGGATCAACTTCAGCTGTATCCATTTGAAGGAAAAGCTACAGATTTATTTATTTTATTTTTTATTTTTATTTATTTGGCTTTCAGTTAGGATTTCTTGGGCAATGCTATCTTTGTGAATTTTGAAATTAACTGATCTGAGCCATACCTTCCGGTCAAATGTGCACATTGGATCTTAGTTATGCATTAAAATACAAATTTAAAAGCATTTTTAGTTATTTAGAGCCTATCTACACAGTCTCTTGGAACTTTTAAATAGTATTTTAAAACATTCCAAATAGGTGTGTTCTAAAACGTCTTAGGCCACATTACTGAGTACTCATGTTACAGGAGAAAAATTCTTCAGTCTTTAAAGTGGTGTGTGCAGTCACACACTCTTCTGCCCCGTCTCTTTCTGTTTCGTTTTTACAATGAGTTTAGGGCAAGGCACTGTGGCCATTGTAGTTCAGTCACCCACTTCCTCCTTAGTTCCTCTGTCATTCCCTAGCTTTCTATAAGTATAGGGCTAAGAATTGTGGGTGTTGTAGTTCACTCGCCCACTTCCTCCTTAGCCCCGCTTTCTTCCACACCAATCAACTGCTAAGCATTTGGGCACCTGTGACCGAAGCACTGCCCCCACAAATCACAAACGGTAATGAAGGACACATTATTTTACTTAAAACGATTTATTAAAAGTGAAACCATTGTATATAGCTGAAGTGAGCTTCAAAAAACCTCAGGTATACAACGTTAAAGGGAGTGCGTCATGTGGCCCAAAGAGTTTTCATAACCCTTATAAAATGTTAAAAACCTAGCGTGTAGATCGGCTCTAATACAGAAATGGGTGTTTATGAGAGAACACAAAGGAAACTGACTCAGACCAGAAATAAAGTGATACATCCCTCATGCAATATCTGAGGAAAACAGCAAGGAGATTGGTTTCACCTAGTGTAATTCAAGGGCATCTTGTGAGAGGTGATGAGAAATGGGGGTTATGGTGCCGGAGTGAGGGGGGGATGTTGCAGAATATTTGGGGGAAATTCTGCAAAGTGTCAGTGGAGCTGTGAATCTACTCTGGGTTTCAGTCGGAACCTGGCAGAACTCCAGAGGAGCTATCCAAGGTTCAGCACCGTAGCCCCACTGACACCACCCTCCACTGTGGGGAAAAGGAAGTATCTCAGAAATCCCCAGGAAAATGTCAGCTCAGCTCAGACCAATGCAGTGTAATGTTTTGCTTCTTAGAGGGGAAGCCTTCCTGAAATGCAGCAGAACACAACAACAGCATACGCTCATTAAGGAGCTTCTTCCCTGGATTATTAAAATCATCTTAAAACATTACAGCCGGATTCAAAGACTTGCTGCACAAGCAAGCAAGTGCTTAGCATAGATCTACCAATTCTTGCTTCAGTAAGTTGAACTATTTGGATGTTTGGAGGAGGTGGCAGAACGGATGGGTCCAGTGATCAAGTTGGAGGTTGCATTATGGCCTGCATGGATGTTAGCATTCACTGGCACTCACTCAAAGAACGCATGACATCTGTAGCAAAATGTGCAAATAATAAATGGTGATGGTGATGATGATAATGATAACAATAATAAATTTCCATTAGTCACATCAGTCACTGGCATCACCTCTATATAGATCAGAAACTGTATATACAGAAATATACAGAAACCTCCAGAAACTGGGCCTACCAGAATACATCCACACCAACATCCAGAAAGCAGTCATAATTAAAACATACTCAATCGTCAGGAAATTCCTGAATCAATAAAAGACAGCGTGACTTGGCAAAGCCCGTCATGTCCGTCTAGAAAAACCACCACAAGCGAGAAAGGGATACATAATAATAATAATAATTAATAATAATAATAATAATAATAATAATAATAAGTGCACATACATACACACACCCCACTACCACAACCCTTTGGGAGCTATTCCAATCCTGCTTCTTTGCTTTTATTGTTTAAAGAACAAAAAGACGCACTCAGCAAATAACAAATGGCTCCTTAAATGCAACCGTAAAGTCAACAAAATAAATGCCTTTAGATTATGTTGTTTACAAAAGAAGAATAAGAATACAACATTCACATCACTATTAGGGAATCGGAGCACTAATTGTTCAAGCCTGCAGCCTGGGGATAACGAATGCCTCGCTTTCTCTCCCTCTCTTGTTCAAAGTCTTCTGCCAAATGCCCTTGGTTATACTTAATTTGACATTAAATCAAATGAGCATAAAAATAACTTTGGAGAATAAATAGAACATATTTTGCATTGCCAGACTAAGAAAAAAATGCAATATAATTCTACTCCCTTTTTTTTTTTTTTTTAATGTCTTATTATTTTTAGGAGTGCTATTAGAAAACTGCCTTATACCGTGCCAGACCACTGTCGAACATGATGGGCAGCAATGGCTCTCCAGGGTTTCAGGCAAGATTCCTTCCTAGCCCTACCCAGAGAAGCCAGGGATAGAACCTGGACACTTCTGCATGTCACAGTGGTTAAGCATTTTGAGCTAAACATCATGGCTTAGCATGTCATGTGAACCATTCCTAACCAAGGTGGCTACATAAACACGGTTCAAACATGCTCACTAGCCATTTGCTGCAAAAGGGTTAGCACCCTAAACATGGCTTAGTGTGTCGTCTGAACAAGGCCCAAAGGGCCAGACCATTGATCTATCAAGCCCAGTGTTGACACTGATTGGCATCAGCTCTCCTTTGGATGAGGGACTGAACCAAGGGCTTCATGTACTCTACAACTCCTTCAGGCAAGATTTTTCCAGCCCTACCTGGAGAAGCCAGGAATTGATCCTGGGAGTTTCTGCTTGAAAAATATGCACTCTACCCCTGAACCATAGCCCTTCCCTATTACTGTGACCAAATGAAATACCCTTGGTGACCAAATGAAATATGCAGACAAAATGGAGGGCAGAGCAGGGTCATTTGGTCAAGTAAGGAAGGGAGAACAGAAAGCTCATGATGTTCTTGAATCAACATCATTTAAAATAAGGAGGATCGGGCACCTTGGTTGTAGCTAGAGATGAGTGAGAATTTAGTTTCAGTTCTGTTTTGATGAGAATAAAAAAATAAAAATCACAACTGAATGAAATAACTCTATGGGCCTTTCCCAGATTTAATGGACTGACACCATCCCTCCCAGGTTATTGGTTTTTGTTCGAGAACAACCACAGCTCCCCAGGTTTGGACCACTCTTTCCCCAGATGTTGGGAAGTGGAACCATTACTCTTCTCCTCTCATGCATGTAGGAAGGGCGAGCACCTGGACCTGAGGCTCTCTGCAGTTTATTCCCAATCACCTGAACCACGGTATAGGTCAGGGATGGGGGATACTTGGCTCAGCAATACTACAAGTGAGAAAGTTCTTGGAATTGTTACAGATCACAAGCTGATTAGGAGCCAACCGTGTGATGTGGCTGCAAAAAAAGCAACTGCTATTTTGGGCTGCATTAAGAGAAGCATAGCTTCCAAATTGAGCGAGGTATTGTTTCCCCTCTATTCAGCACTGGTTAGGGCTCATCTTGAGTTTTGCATCCATTTCTGGGCACCACACTTCAAGAAGCTGGAGCATTTTCAGAGGAGGGCAATGAGGATGATCAGGGGTCTGGAAACAAAGCCCTGTGAAAGAAGACTGAAAGAACTTGGCATGTTTAGCCTGGAGGAGAGAAGACTGAGGGGAGACATGATAGCGCTCTTCAAATGCTTGAAAGGTTGTCACACAGAGGAGGGCCAGGATCTCTTCTCCATCATCCCAGAGTGCTGAGCACTGCTTCCAGACTGTGGAATGGCCTGCCAGGAGAGATTTGCCAACTTAACAGTCTTCCAGAATTTAAGAAAGCTATAAAGACTGATCTCTTCTGGCAGGCCTACCCAATCGAATTTTAAGAGTTTTATTGGTATTTTAACAATGCATTAGTTTTTATATGTTTTTAATCAGTTTTATGTATTTTATATCATTTGTTTTTAATGTTGTTCCCCGCCTCAATCAAGAGGAAGAGTTGGGAAATGAATAAATAAACATATTATTATTATTATTATTATTATTATTATTATTAGCTTAAGTTACTGGAAGCCGGACATAAAAAAAAAAAAAACTTCCTGACTGGTAGAGCAGTACGACAATGGAACCAATGAACTAGGGAGGTTGTGGTCTTTCCCACACTAGAGGCCTTCAAGAGGTAGCTGGAGAGCTATCTGTCAGGATTCCTGCATTGAGCAGGGGGTTGGACCCGATGGCCATATAGGCCCCTTCCAATTCTACTATTCTATGGTTCTTTGATTCCATGAACTGGTGCCCTCCCCAAGCCCTTTAGTGCAGCCCCACCAGGCTGACCTGACTCCTTCCACCCCACAACACACAAATTCCCCACCACCTGTACTCTCCACTCCATCTCCCAGACATCCTCATACAATTCTCTAATGTATGTGCACATGTAGCTCCTGACCCCCAAGCTAACATCACGTCCATACATCAAAGCTGAAAATGTTGTGCAACCCTGTTTGAGGTGGTGATCAATTGGCTCTTGCGCAGGGTGCAGGGTTGTTCTATTGTGCTAGTAGCCACCTTTAATTCATGTCAATGGAACGAAGGGCATCATCAGATGAGTGTTTTATCGTGCGCTCGTTACTGGCCACTCACGAATTTTCACGGGTCCTTTTCACAATGCCGTCCGCCTCCCATGAGTCTGCCGCTCCTTCTGCTCATTTGTCCATCCCAAGGAAAGACCCAGAAAATCCAATTATTTTAGCTGCGATGAAACTTGCTGCCATTTCCTGCTGTGTGCGGGAGGAGCAGCACAATTAAAAAAAAAACACCCACAGAATGGGCCATGTGATCATTGCTTGCTCCTATTTCTTCCCCATGTAAAGGAAGAGGAAGCTGTTCATCCCTGTTATGGAACAGAATGAGGAGGCATGGTCCCACCCACCCCGTCTGATGATGCTCTAAAACAAAAGTTCCCAGTGGCAGAACATCCCCCCCCACCTCTGTGCAAGACTGAATGTTTTAGCAAGCATGCCCTGGAATGACTCCCCCCTTCCCGTAATAACTAATTTTTTTCCCTTCTTCTTCTTCACTTTTATTCAAATACTCTCCTTGTTCTGGTACTGGTTCTTCTTGTCCACCTGCAAAAGGAAATTGCCTTCCTGGAAGAAGAAGAAAAAAGTAAGCCTACTTCCCATCTCTTAAGAAGGAACGAAATGCAACTTCACTGTATAACTGGAGAATAAAGACAACACAAGGCATAATTGTTCATTTTTCAAAGAGCTGTAAGATATTTCTCATGGAAAAGCTTCCAGACAATTGAGGGGGGGGGGGGAGAGAGAGAGAGAGAGAGAGAGAGAGAGAGAGAGAACTAGCCCTAGCAATTTCAACACATTATCCCTCACATTGTTATCTTTTCACATCATGCAAAAATTTCCACCCTCAAGAGGCTACCCAGCTCCATTAGAATGGATTGCATTCAAGCATCTTTATGGGCCATTCTTTAATACGTTACTTAAAAGTAGCTGTTCTTACTTCATATCGAACTGCTGCTACTCCCACTCTGGTATAATACCCTTCCTTCCATAGCACTTCAGAATCACAGCACACTCCACTTCTAAGACAATGAATACAGAAAGACTACAAGAAAGAGAGCGCAGCGGCTTCTCACATTTACGCTAACTGAACTGTAATCACCCATACTAGGGATGCGGCAAAATACCCATGGATTTCTATTGCCAAAGTGAAAAATTGCACATGAGGCACTATGGAATAAGCATCTTCAGTAAAACAGGGATTCCAGACTATTATCCCAGATCTGGCAAAACGGGAGGCGGGGGTGATAAGATACCTGTAGTATATTTGAGCTAACTTCAAAGACTACAGAGAGACAGGCAACATCTCAGACTTTTCAGCTCCGTCTAGCACCTGTGCAACTGTAATCCAGTCAGCAGCAGGAAAAGTGCACACTTATGGTATACCGGGATGGATACACCTATGGCAAGTTCAATTAAACAATTTCTCGGAAAGCGGTGCTCCCATTTGCCAGCCGCAAATGATGGGTATCCTGCACAACAAGCTGGCTGGAACTCAGGGCTGAGTTGATTGACTTAACATGGAGCCTATCCACATTGCCCTTAAAATGGCTTATATTCTGTTTAAAAACTTGTTTTTTTAAAGTCGTTTCATTACGTGATAGGACACACTGAGCAGTACTTACGTTGCATAGCGACTGCTTCCTCCATCCTCAAAGCGTTCACTGGTGTATTACAGGGTTAATTCCTTGACTCTTCTTGTTTCGTTTCTGTTTTGCAGGCTGCTTGAGTTACGGAGACAGAGGTGGGCGGGTCAAGCAGCCTGCAAAACAAAAACGAAAGAAGAAGAGTCAAGGAATTAATCCTGTAATACACCAGTGAACACTTTGAGGATGGAGGAAGCAGTTGCTATGAAACGTAAGTACTGCTCAGTGTGTCCTACCACGTAATGAAACTACTTTAAAAAACCAAGTTTTTAAACAGAATAAAAGCCATTTTAAGGGCAATGTGGATAGACTTATGGAGATAAGAGAATGGTAGTGGCATTATAGGGCACCTACCAAAGTCCATGTCCCACCCCAGATGGCCAGAGCTCCTTGGGCCTCCTCCTTGCTATTTCTACTTGCGTCTTTCTGTCCTCCTGTTAAGTGGTGAAGTTTGGGCAGAGTGCAAGAGGACAAGTGGACAGGAACTGCGATGACAATGGGGTATCTGGCCCAAGTGCCCATCCAAATATGAAGCCAACGCTGCAAAAGGAACATATTCCTGTGCAAAGGAGGAGGCATCTGGTGAGTGGACAGATGGGTCAAACACTCACCTTCTGCCCCATTTCCCTCCAATTTCCCCATGTCTTGATATGCCTTACAAGGGAAAACAGAGTGTTGGGCCCCTCATGCCTCAGCGATGACATCTAGTTCCACTATCAGAAGACTTCTGACATAGCTACAAACACAAGGGCTATATTTCTGTAAGTGATCTGGAGAGAGAAAAAAATTGAGATAACCATGGCAATCTTCTGAACGTTCAGTACCTCATGCAATCTTTTAATAACATCCTGCCCTTTCCGAAACAGGATTCATGTTAAATACACAACGTTTGTATAGTGACAGGATTTGCAACAAGCTTTTCATTTGGGAAGTTATGGATATAGCTTTACGAATTCATCTTAATTAGTCCCCTCTTTTACAAAAGCAGGTAAAGGAGCCATTAGTGAGAATGGGAAGCTATTTTAACTAGGTGTTGCTGTTGTTCATTTCACCCTCGAAAGAAAACCATGACCAACTGCTGTTCAGAGATTTCAGCTGGATTTTTTGACTTAACCAAAGACGTCATCTCATTTCAACAACAAAAAAGTGATAAAAGCATATTCAGTTCCTGCAAAGCTAATCATTTAAAAGAAGAAGAAAGGTGAATAATTAGAAGCTGTTCTAGCCGACAGCTACAATACAGGGGCTTTAAAATTCTCCACTAATTACAAATGGCTGAATGGAATCACTGAAATCATAAGCCAGAACTGAAGCAACAGAGCCACCCACAACTGACCCTTCCCATCCACTTATCCCAGGAGGGCAGCCAGCGGGGAGAATATCAAAAATAATAGAGGGGGAACCCACAGCTGCAAACTCTCTAAGTTCACCCAGGGTTAAAATAACTTTAGGAAGCCATTGTCAATCTGAATAAGTTGGAGACTGGTTTAACTTACTGGTACATCTTTCACTGTTATTATGCATACAGGTCGTTTTCCCTATACAGGTAGTTTTTGGTTTTGCTCACAAAACGTGAGAGAGTGCCCCGTTCAAAGCTCCGAAACCCGAGCATCAAAACAAGCATGACCTCGTACGTGTTTCTGCCAAAAGTATCTGTAAATTGTTAAACACGTACTTGTGTTCCTTTCATCCCCAATTCCTGCTATGGCTTCTTATCTTGTTTCTCATCATTACCCCTATTTTAGGGTGACCCTATGGAAAGGAGGACAGGGCTCGTGTCTCTTTAACAGTTGGACAGAAAAGGGAATTTTAGCAGGTGTCATATGTATGCAAGCAGCACTCGGTGAAATTCCCTCTTTATCACAACTGTTAAAGCTCCAGGAACGCTGCCCTATTAACAAAATACAAAAGAAGGCAGGGCTCCTGCAGCTTTGACTGTTGTGATGAAGAGGGAATTTTGACAGGTGCTGCATGCATGCGAACAACACCTGCTGGAATTCCTTTTTCAATCCAACTGTTAAAGAGACAGGAGCCCTGTCCTCCTTTTCATAAGTTCACGCTACATATCCAGCTTGGTGTAGATCTGGCCTAGGTGATCTTGTACTCCTGTTGCTTGACACCCAACTAGCTGAGCTTTGCATTCACTTTAGCTATGAATATTTATGAATCTACCAATCCTGCTTTCCTGCAGCAGACTCTAATGGTGTTTCTATCCAATGGGGTTCAGGCTTAAGAGAAGAATGATCCAAATTAGAGGCAGAGGCAAAAACACAGGCAACCAGTCTGATACACCACACAGTCCAGAGGCAGAGTTGATAGGGAGTCCAAAGATCAGTAACAAAGAGCATCAATCCCAGGACATGGCGCAAGAGGCAAGGAACCCATCTCAAGTGCTGGAAGAATAGTGTTGTTCAAACAGTGCCTATATCTAAAGTGTGGGCTTTTAACCACAAACCCTGCTGAGCTCCACCCAGGGCTCAGCTGCAGTAATCAAAGCTGCTTCTTCAAAGCCCTACTCCTGAGGAGTCTCTTTCTCCTGAGGAGTCCTTCTTTGCAAATAAGTACTCTTTCACACAGGGCACCTACTGTCCAGTTGCTTGAGACCACATAACTGCAAGGGGCCAGAGGGGTATTTGGCCTCTGCCTCAGAGGCCGAATTCCTCTTCCTGACAGAGATGGACCTGCGCACATCCACCCGAAGGGCCCAGGCCCCTGCTGGTGTGGTGCCAGTATCTGATCTGAGGTACTCTGAATCTCTCAGGGATTCAGCTCCTACTCTGGCGAGGATTCCACGAGTGGGGCTATAACACTACCAAAAATAATGAACATTTTATTTCCTGCTCATGGCGAAATGCCTAGTAACCACCTGACCTTGCTTCTGGAATATTCTGAACACTTATAGCTCATTTTGATACCTGTTCACTTGAAAGTCAGGTCTTACTCTGTTCAACGAGACTTTCAAAAGCCTTTAGGGAAGAAATTGTGCGTACAGTCCTTGCATGTGTACAGGGTGAGACACAACACAAAACTCTCTTAACTAAGTAGGATCGAATGACATAAACCACAGTGCAAATGGCTTGCATTACAGATCAAGCAGGAAAATTGTGTTGGGCTCAAACAAAACGAAAAGGATTTATCTCACGCACCTGGAGGTCTCTCTCCTTTTTCCTGTGAGTTACATGGCTTGGGACTGTACCGAGACTCTATTGAATTGTAAACCAATACATTTCAGTTGTACTAGAAACCAGATTGCATGCACGCTTGCCCAAGAAATATACGAATTTCAAAACGTAAAGCTTGATTAACATCACCTCATTTAAAGTCAATGCCCTCTCCCTGCCATCACCAGCAATGGGAAAGCCTTTTCTCTTTTTGTAAGCAGAGGGATGCGTTTTTTGATCTTAGCACCTCAACTTGCTAAACTCAAAAAGCAGCCAAGCACTTTCTGATCTGTACAGGTTATATAAAAACCAGCGCATGCGTTCACACACTATTCATGTCTCTGAAAGCACAGCCTAAGAAGCCCCCTATAATGAAAACTCTCAAAAGGTGGCCAGGATTTCATAGTCCTGACGTCTCTCCCATCGGTGGCTGTGTGAGTGGCTATAAAATTCACAGTTGCGAAGATACAGCACCGGTCTCAGAAAGGATTTTAGTTTTCACTATTGAGGGCTTGCTTACTGACAGCGTTGGAAAGGGCTTGTACAGGTAGGAATGAAGGAGAAGACATTTTAATGCAAACTACCCAATTTTGCACTTTTGAATCATTATGTGGACTCAAACTCTGCCTTCTAAATCCGTGTTTCATTGAATTTTACAATGGAGTTCTCCAATCAAAACATGGATACGGTGTGTGTGTGTGTGTGTGTGTGTGTGTGTATGAGAGAGACAGACAGAGAGAGAGACATACATTTTATTAGGCAAATTGCTTGCCAAAAATGTGAATATTAGGCAACAATGCATTCAAAAATGCATTAGGAGAAAAGTGCACTGAAATGCTTATGAATTTTCATAAAAACTTTTTAAAAAGTCACGGGATGAAATGAACTCGAGACTAGAGAAATTCTCAAAGTCTGAAAATAAAACAAACTTAAGTTTGGGAAACTGAGAATCTGAGAAAAAACAAAATTGAAAGGTTAATCCATCTGTATTTGTAAGTCATGAAGTCCAGGTCAGGAAACATGCAGCAATAGCAGAGTCTTCACTACAGTAGCCCCAGCCAGGCAGCCTGAATTGTCATTGGCTGCCTTTTACATCTATACCCCCCCCTACCCAAATTGTCAAGCCTTTAGCACCAATTCAAATGTTGCTGAAAATGCCTTCTTTCAGCTCAGCTCATCCAAAGTCGTGGTAGTTTTTGGAACATGTATCACAGCTAAATCGGTGGGTGTAGCTTGTACTCTTCATTAAAAAAATTAAGACCACAGACCTAAAAATTCAGAGTCAAAAAGTCATTTCCCCACGGCACCCCACAACCAGCTGCATCACATGCTATTGTGCAGCATCACAGAGGATGCTTGGGGCAACTCTTGAGTCACGCATCCAAGAACACTGCAAGGGATCTTGGGGCATCGTAGATCACACAGTTAGATAAGATCTCCCTATATGTGTCTGCTGTAAACTTATACCCCTTTCATACTAGATGCTTCATTTGTACTTTTAGCAACACCTAACACTGACGGATTTATATGGCAAAGACACTTACCACGGAAAGTGGAAATCAACTCTTAGTGGGCAGCTTTGAGGAAGTCACAATCAGTCTTGAGACCTATCTCATAGGGTTGCTGCAAAGCAAAACGGTCAAACAGAACTCCTCCCAGGAAGTGTGAGATTCCAATTTAGGACATAAATGTGTTTTGCCTCCCCATTCAAACTCGATACCCAAGACGTCCAAGAATCACGCACCTGCTTTGAAAGGTGTTTCTCAAGAAAGAGAGACAAAGAGAAGTGTCTTGCGAAACAACTGAGTAAGCTTCTAAAACAGGACACTCCCAATGGGGTTAACTACTTCAGCGACAAGTATTTTTAAAACTGCAGGTGTTTGTCATTATTTTTTAAAGGCAGAGGAACAATTACAAAGGCTTCAGGGAGACTGTAATGGGGTGAGGCAATTACTATAAAACACAGTTTGCACACCACTTTTCTTGGGGTGGGGTGGGGTGGGGTGGGGAGGGGAGGGGAGGGGTGGGGAGGGGAGGGGAGGGGAGGGGAGGGGAGGGGACAATTGCACAGCCTGAAATCCTCACCATCGCTTGTGCAAGTTCCTATTGCTGGTTTATTTTATTTTAATGTGACCCTATGAAAAGGAGGACAGGACTCCTGTCACTTTAACAGTTGGATTGAAAAGGAAATTTCAGCAGGTGTCATTTGCATGCATGCAGCACCTGTTGAAATTCCCTCTTCATCACAATAGTTAAAGCTGCAGGAGCCCTGCCCTCTTTTGTAGTTGGTCAATAGGGCAGGGTTCCTGGAGCTTTAACAGTTGCGATGAAGAGGGAATTTCACCGGGTGCTACATGCATACAAATGACACCTGCTGAAATTCCCTTTTCTACGCAACTGTGAAAGAGACAGGAGCCCTGTTCTCCTTTTCATATGGTCATCCTAGTACTGGATCCAATTTGGGCTTCAATGGGATCAGACAAAAGTTGCAGGACAATTTTTTTTAAAGAATCCTTGCCTTTTCTTTCTTTCCTCTGTTTGCCTTTAGTTCTAAATCATTTACTATATTCAATAAAGAGACAGGTAATTGGGAGGAAATGACACAGTGTTTGCTCGGAAGACTAGAGAAGGTGTTTTGTCACCATTATGGCTCATTATATAAAATTGTCACCCCTTTGTAAGATATAGATGAGATGCTCCAAATTAACATTATTTCTTCCTCCAGTGATGCCAAGAACAATAATCAAGATTAAAGACAGGGTAGTAGCCAGTTCCTTTCCCTCTCTTTCCTCATCCACAAAACCCCCATTTTCAGATATAGCACATAGTTTGGGGGAAGAAAAACCTCTCTATTGCCAAGCATATAGCATAGCATTTGCAAAAACCTGTAGCTGAAAGATACTTACCATGGATTTGCTCCATCAGAGGAATGATAAGGGTTCTCTATAAATTGAATGCTGGAGAAATTCCAGACAGTTTCAGTTTGGATTTTTAAGAATCCAGTACTTGGCTCAACAATACTACAAGTGAGAAGGATCTTGGAATTGTTTTAGATCACAAGCAGAATATGAACCAACCGTGTGATGTGGCTGCAAAAAAAGCAAATGTTATTTTGGGCTGCATTAATAGAAGTATAGCTTCCAAATTGCATGAGGTACTGGTTCCCCTCTATTCAGCACTGGTTAGGCCTCATCTTGAGTATTGTGTCCAGTTCTGGGCACCACACTTCAAGAAGGATGCAGACAAGCTGGAGGGGGTTCAAAGGAGGGCAATGAGGAAAAAAAGCCCTATGAGGAGAGGCTGAAAGAACTGGGGGTATTTAGCCTGGAGAAGAGAAGATTGAGGGGAGACATGATAGCACTCTTCAAGTACTTGAAAGGCTGTCACACAGAAGAGGGCCAGGATCTCTTCTCGATCATCCCAGGTTGCAGGACATGGAATAATGGGCTCAAGTTACAGGAAGCCAGATTCTGGCTGCACATCAGGAAAAACTTCCTGACTGTTAGAGCAGTATGACAATGGAACGAACTACCTCGGGAGGTCATGGGCTCTCCCACAATAGAGGCATTTAAGGTGCAGCTGGACAGCCATCTATCAGGGATGCTTTCCTGCATTGAGCACAGGGTTGGAGTCAATGGCCTTATAGGCCCCTTCCAACCTTACTATTCTTTGAATCTATGACCTGCAGAATCCACTGTGGACCAGCCTCCTCAGGCCACGTGGGCTCCTTGGACTTCCAGATATATATTATTTTCCTGAAATTGCTGCAAATTCATTTGCAGGAAAATACACATATTTCTGCTGAGAGATATGCCATGCTGGGAAAAGTTGAATGTTGAGAAAAAGTTGAATTGGCATATTCATCTCGTGCTACAAGCAACATTGTAGTGTATAAAAAATGGGGTGGGGGAATGTCCAAACAGAGGATCAAAAGCCAGTTTTAAACCAGGGTTTAAAGTTGGCTTACACATCCTATCTTGCTTGGAAGCTATTAACCATAGTCCCTAGTTCAGATGGAAAAAGGAAATTGTGCTTAATTGCAATTTTCCAATTTGTTTGTCCACTTACACAAATTGGGAGGGATCAGGCTACAAGCACACTGTCAGTGTGCATCATGGTTTATTAAGCCAAGTTTGATGGCTTACCGTGACATGCAAAGACGGCTACTACCTCCCATCTAGGAAATTCACAATACTCTCTTGCTGCCTTAGGTATTTCTTATTTGTATTTCCTCCTTTAAAACCTATAGTTTGTAATGCAATTGCCACCGCTAAAACAAAAAGCTCCATCACACCTAATTTCCCGCCCCCGCCCCCCTGGTTTGCCTCTGCATTTTTTTATCAGCGCATCAAGCTTATGATCCCTTTCAACTGAAGTGCTGCTCCTTCGTTTGTTTGCTCTTCCCCTCCACTCCAACCCTCCCCTTTTCTTTCTCCCTCCAGTCAGGTCCTGGCAGATGAGCACTTCAACCAGACCGCCTTTCCCTCAGGGAAAAATGGAATGACCCTTTAGTCTGGCTCTTTGGGGGCATCGAGGGAGTACAGTCCTGTCTCTGCAGAGATTCGGGCGTTGTATGATTTTAAAAAACGCGTTTGAGCCTGGGGTGCAAGGTTTGGGTTTTATACAAGGCTTGGAGCCGGCTGCTGGGAGAGATCGCTTTTCCCTGACAGGACCTGATGCAATCCATTCAAGCCAACAGCAAGACTCCCATCATAGCAAACTATACAGAGGCTTAGGGTGCATTGAATGTGCTTAGGCAAAATAATCCAGACTTTTAGCGTTCTAGGAAAGGCTGGGGAGGAGGCGGGGTGTCAGCAGGACATCATATGAGTACCGTGCTGCAAATCCGCACACCAGGCATGGCGAGAGTGCACTAAATCGCTGGTGTGATGGAGCTCTATATCTACATAAGGAGGGGGGAAAGGATACTCTCAACTCTACTCTGCTTTTCCTTGGGTTTCACATCTGACAAGTGATGCTGCATTATTCTTTGGGTGGGTGAGGGAACAAAATCAATCTGTAGTGTAGGTGCCCCTGAGGGAAAACACATACTCAAACATACTCGAAGAATTAAGAACTGGAAATTTCAGGACACAAATTAAGAGCTAACATCCCAGATTTTAGAAGTAAATATACATTTGACTTAAACATTTATGTGGAAAATTCCAACCATGTGTCCCTGTAAGACACATTTTAAAATGTATTCACTCAATTGGAATCTCGAACTTCAAGGAAGGATTTGGTAGTTAGATTATGTAAACTTTCCTAGGGAAAAGAAGCATTTCAAGAGGTTGGCAGAGCCTTCATCAGAATGTGGGAAGACTACTACAACACTGGATGAACTGTGAAAGAGATGCAACTTTTGCGTCTACAGGGAAATTTCCAGCACAAACAAGCAACATTCTTGTGGAAAAATAAAATGAAATAATAAGATGCCTGGTGGATTTTCAAACTGTGCACTATGACCCCAATTGGGTTTAATTAATGCTTTTATTTTGCTGCACTGCTGTGAGCCTACAGCTGCTTTCTGCTAGAATGGAGGGTCAGCAGGTACCATGTTGTATAGATATATAAGCTTGAGTCATTTGAGATTTCAGATGCAGTGGGGAAGAACATCTATCTATATATTTTTGCTCATTCAAAGTTTTGTACCTTTTTAAAAAATACAACATGTTTTCCTCCTAGTTTTCTTTCTTTTTATTTTCTTTTTGGGGTGTGAAAGGAGATGCTTTTCTAAGTTGAGTGGAATAACTGTTTCGCTAACATCTGATGTTTAAATTATTTTTTAGTTATTAACCATAGAGCTACCGGGGGTGAGTGGGATGTGAACTATTGGCTGGTTTGTAATATTAGGATTGTATTCATTTTGTATCTAAGACAATGCAACACCTAAGGTTGTTTCATGTTAGGTAATTCCTGTATTTGCGGATGGAGAAGGAAGCACACACGAAATAAGACACGGACACCAGAGCTTGGGATAAACTAGGGCCTCTTTATTTACGTAGGGGATTCTCCCCTCCTTGGTTCTGAGCGTGACGTGTGGGAATTTCACTTATTTATCTCAGGTGCTAGCCTGACATTTTAGGGCGAGCCACTCTGTTGAACCTAGGGGTCGGGGGTACCCGGCCCCCTATTCAAACAACACTCGAGCGTTTGGTGAGACCATCTGCGTCATCCACACCCTGGGCTGCACAGATCGGAGCAGATGAGACAAGCCGGTCCCCAAAGGCAAGCCATATTCTGACACGGGAGCTGCACAGCCCCGATGAGCAGGGCCTCTGACTTGCCAATCACCATAAAGGTGCCTGAGTGCTCACCATTCCTATATCCTCATCCCCCCAAAATTCCCACACCATCTGCCTGATCATTAAATTCACCTATTTATCCTCCATCTTAAGATTGAATCCAGTATGGAGTAGGCAAAACCTTTGCAATCTAATGCCAGGGAAAATTCCTACTCAGCCTCCTCCCAAAAAGGATGACTGGCTAATGCCATACTAGCTGGTAGGGAGGGAGGGTGGGGCTGGAAGAAAAGAGGCTGTTTGATCGCGTGGGGCGGGCTTTTATAGCCTGGCTCGCCCCCCCCCCCCACGCTAGCCTACACGCGTGCAGAGCACGCTTACAGGCTTCTTCCGTCCACTCCTCCCCGCCTGCAAAAACCGACCCCCCCCCAAGCTGTTCCTGCTGGCTGGGGATCGGGCTTTTGTAAAATTCCCTCTTCTCAAAAAAAAGAATGTAGAACCTATGGCATCAGGAATGTTATGACTGTGAGATAAAAGATTAGTTGCTCATTTTGACACCTTGTTAATGTTTTAGTTTCATTTTTACTGGGCAGTATCCAGCAATGGCATTCCGCAGACTCAAACAGCCCTAGCAGAGCTCCGCCATTTTTATATGTTGTGCAACTGGTTCCATATTACACTTGCACATAATGTGCAATCCATCACACAATGAACAAGCACAATGTGAAATGGGTTGCACAAGCTTTTGCTCAATCACGCTTGTGCAAATGTAACTTTAGTTGGATTCTTCTCTTGCAGTTAAATTCAGAATCTAGTTTCCGCTAGCACAACATATTTTTCACTAGCGGAATGTCACTGCTGAAAACTCTCCATTCATTACTATATTTCATTGAGAGATATTATAACTAATATATTACAGCATTTTGCATTTTTCAAAACTAATTTTCTTTAAATATGTGGTCTTCTTTTTCCATTAGAGGTTTCCTTGATGGAGGCCCATCTGTGGCCTGAAACCAATTTGTTTGTATTGTTTGTCTGTTTGTTTGCTTTCAACTGATTTGTCCATTATTTTGAGCTTTAAATAAAGCTGTTTCTTCACCCACTTACAGGATATTTTCATTTCTCAAATGCTCAGTTGGTTCCCATCTATTAAAATCTTAACTAAAAACAATAAAACAAACACGCTATTCAAATGCAACACAGACTTGGGTTTCAATCCTAAACGCAAGGGGTGGCCAATACCCCCTCAAGACCTGTAGTTTGGCCCATGCTGTAAAAAAAATTCAGCAGTGCACTAGATGCAAAAACAATAATAATAATAAAAAACACCCCGAAACCCAGATGGTTTGCAATGGAGGCTTAAGAGGGACAAACAAACTAAATTTGTTACTTCTAAGACCCTACTGCAATTTGACAACATTTTTTCCCTGGTGCAGTGCAGCAGCAGCATTGCAGCCCATGGGGAGCTCTAGGGGAGGGGGAACGGCCCTCAGATTCTCTCCTGCAGTTGCCCACCCCTACTATACTTGCTTACCTGAGACTAAGAGCTTCTTCAGATGGGGGAAAATCACATTTCCCTCCCATTGCTTTGAATCGTGCTTCGGTCCCACAATAGGGCCAAGCAGCTTCCTCTTTCTTCAGACGCAAGAAGGAGGAAGGAAACAAAGACCACGCAGCCCATTCACCAGGCATTTCGTTTCACGCTGCTTTCCTGCACACAGCAGGAAATGGCGGCACGTTTTGCTTCAACCCCCCTTTTTTCGCAGAAAAAAAATAGGACCAAAAGGAGCAGGAGATGCACGAGAGGCGGACGGTGTCATCAAAAGGACCCGAAAAACATCTGTAAATGGTCAGTAACATACGTGCTATAAAACACTTGCTTGATGACACTCTAAGTGTCATTTAACACAATAAGGCTTATAGGCATGCATCAGTAAATACACCACCCATACAAGCAAATAGAAAGGAAAGGATGCTGAGCCCTTGAGAAAGCCAAACTAAAAATTTGAGGTTTTCCCCACCTCAATATGCAAAGCTAAGAGGCTGCAATGTTCAAGGCCTTCCCTACTGGCATCCATAATTCAGATGCCCATGTGAAACCTCCCCTCCATCTAAGTAAAGTGTTTGACCCTGATTGTGCAAACTTAGGCTGACCATATGAAAAGGAGGACAGAGCTCATGTAACTTTAACAGTTGTAGAGAAAAGGGAATTTCAGCCAGTGTCATTTGTATGCAATTAGTTCCTGGTGAAATTCCCTCTTCATCACCACAGTTAAAGTTGCAGGGGCCCTGCCTTCGTTTGTATATGGTCACTCTAGTATAGTACCTGCACCTTTAACTGTTGTGATGAAGAGGGAATTTCACCAGGGGCTAATTGCATACAAATGACACTGGCTGAAATTCCCTTTTCTCTACAACTGTTAAAGTTACATGAGCCCTGTCCTCCTTTTCGTATGGACAACCAAGCAAATTACACAAGCTAACATTATTGCTTCAGGGCAGCTGAAACAACAACAACAAGGTTTTCTTTCTTTCTTTCTTTCTTTCTTTCTTTCTTGGCAATAAAATCTTTTCCGCCCTCTCCATTCATATTCACCAACTTTGACCCCCCACATAACATGAACTGGTAATAACCCCTGACTTTTACTAACTTGCCCTACCGACAGCCACGCCATTCTCATCAACAATTGAGGCCGTAATGATCTGTATTTAATTAGTGCGCACAATGGCTGCTTTATTGATTTTTGCTGAAATATGTCTAGTTATAGAACTATGCTAATTAAATAATTGATCACTGGACGTATTTGCTGAATTACGGAAATCTTGCAACAGATGCAGCCCTAATGTTAAACACATTTCTTCAAGCACAGCCAACTCCTTGCTGATCTCGCCCAACCCAGCCCCCTGCCGCCATCACAGTGTGGTGCTCAAACAGAACGCTTTGCACAATTTTTCAAGTGTGGGGCGGGAAGCATTTCAATGCTTCTTTGTTTCAATACACTTCCACAGCCTGCCTACAGCATAACCAAACTTGTGTCTTCTTGCAAACCTGGTAAAGTTTTACAAATTGTTAGGAACTCACACTTTTAAAGAAGGATTGATGATATTGCCTTCTTACGTTTATACAACACATTTTGAGCATGCAGATCACTTCGTTTCTGAATAGCCTATACAATGAGCTCCATCACAGCGGCGAATTACTCAAATTCGCCATGCCTGGTACGTGGTTTTGCAGCATGGTACTCACATGACGTTGCTCCCATCCTGCACTCATCTCACCCCTTCTCCCCCCCCTCCCCGGATGCGTTTTATTTTGGTGCGGGGAAAGTCTGGATTATTTTCCCCTCTCGCTTTTTCCTTTGTTGGGAGGGGGTGATAATGGAGTCTTGCTGACGAAAGGGGAGGGCAGGGTGGTTCGCCTCCTCCAGCATGTCATTGTACGGACATGTAACTGTTAAAGATAGGGAGTCCATAAGGTGGGGGGAGGTGGTAACCCCAATTCGGCATCAACCATGGTTCAATGCACAGGGATCTGAATTCAGACATTTCAAAGCTAAATAATAAATAGATACATAGAGATACATAGACAAACACATACATAGACATACATGTATAAAATTAAAAGTTCTTTCCATCCCATTTACCAAAAAAACATTTGCAAGTTTTGGTAAGTTCTTTTTAAAAAGAAATGAACTGAATGAAATGTGCACCTTTCCCTACATAGGAATTTGCATTTATCCCTCCTTATCCGGAGCCAGACCATTGGTATATCTAGCCTGGTATTGTCTACATTGACCGGCTCCAGTGTCCCAGGACTCCCAGCGGGAGTTTCCCCTGCTCTACCTAGAGACAACAGGGATCGAACGTTGGATCGTCTGCATGCAAAGAGGATTTCTACCCCTGAGCTATGGTCCCTGGCAGCCCGCTGTCATGTTACCTGGCCATCCCAACTGTACTGCTCTAGAAGGGTCTAAAACAAATAAAGAAGCCCCTTCGTGGTGGTTTGCCTTGGTACCAGGAGGCTGACTACATGCTCCAAGGTTCAAGACCTTGGATAGAGGAGATTGCACAACCCCTCTGGCCTTAGGCAATTGCTTAAAGAGCAGGAAGTGGATAGTGCAAGCTTTATTCTGATTTTATGGATTCCTTATTGAGCAGTGGGGGGAAAATACATAATCGGAAGTGCTGTAGTGAGCACTTAAAGTCATAATTCTGCAAAGCCTCTCTTGTGCCCGAGGGGGACCTAAGCTTGTTGAACCATATGAAGATCTTTACACACAGATGGAATATTTGATGCTCAAGGATAAGCAGTGGGTATAAATCCTTTTGCTTAATTTGGGGGTATAGATTAGCTTCATTACTCTTTTCCAGAGCTAGAGAGATGGGGGGGGGCACACAAACTCATAACCTACCAAGTAGCCATAATAGCAACCACGTCTCTGTCAGGTGGAAAAGGATGTGTCCAATTTTCACAGTATCAGCAGACTGTCAAATAAAAATGTTTGAAAAGCATACTGCACGATTAAAAAATAATAAGATGCAATAATGAAGAGTAATTTTAAGGATGTTTACTACAAGCAGCAGTTAGCTTTGTCTTGTCCTTTGAAGATTATTCATATAATTTAAGCAGCCCTTCCACCTACCTTTTAGGTAAGACAGGTAAGATATATCTGTCTTCTTATTCAACAGTTATGTTGTTTTAATGTGCCACTCAAAAACATGAGAAGCATGGGACAAAAGCCACAAACAGAAAACCCTGTAATGCTTCCATGCCCACAAATAAACCAGTGCATTTTTAACAACACACTGTGAGGGGAAAAATATATATATTTAAACCATGATTTCTGCTGTAGTCATCTGTGTCTGTGACAACATGATCCAGGATGACCACAATTCCTTGATGTAAGATGAAGGGCTCGGGCAGCTGATCCACATCCAGGAACAGGAAGTGACAAATGCCAAGGCCCCAGCAGGAACAGGAAGCAACAAATGTCAAGGCCCCAGCAGGACCCACTCTTGCTGCCACCAGGCAACTGGAACCGTCACCACCACTGCTGATGTGGCAGTTGGTGGTGGCAGCTGCACCAAGTGGAGCATCAGGCCGGCTCCATGTGGCTGGCACTGCCCTTGATGCATGCACATTGATGCAATGCTGGTGTCATTAATGGGATGGCACCAACAGTATGTATATTCCACTCACTCCATCCCATCCTGCTATGTTGGGGAGGTGACCACCATACCACTAGGGGGTGCCAAAGGCAACTTGCTCAGGTTCCTCCTGAATCTGAAGCAAGTCCTGTCTGCATTGAAATAATGGCATAATAAAGGTGGGGGCACGAAGAGAGGAAATGCCTGCAAGCCAACAAGTTTGTTGACTGTTCGATCTAGGCATGACCTAATATCAACAGCTCTGCAGATTGCACATGGGGGATTGCCCTAATGAATTAAAATCGCCCAGGGTGGCAAGGACATCCTTAGGGAAGCTGTCCAAGGAGAAACTTCCTTTACTCAAGGCCCACAACAGGAGACCCAAGGAAGGGTGTTGTTTCCCTACCACACACTGCTTGGAGCCTCCACAGTGACAAAAGAATGACTACGCAATAGAGATGGGGGGGGGAACTCATTCCATTTTGCATCTTAATGCAAACTTACCTTCACACTATGCAACCACTATGCGAACAAAATTAGTTATTCTTCAAAATTCGCACTTCACTGAATTTTGCAAGAGAGTTCTCCCATCATCATCACCATCATCATCATCTGTACAGAAATGTGTATATTAGGTGAAATGTTGTAAAAATGTATGGTATTAGGAAAAACATGTACTAAAAATGTGTGTGGTAAGTCAAAAATGCATACCAAACTGCATATATTAGGAGAAATGTGTGCAAAAAAAAAAAAAAGGCTTATGGATTTTCAGGAAAATTTTTAAAATATACTTCTCAAAGTTCAGGACAAATGTTCAGGACAAACGTAAGAATGAAAAAAAAATGGCGAAACTAACCAAAACCAAAGTTGACAGATGCAACCATCCCTTCTACGCAATACTTGAAACAAGTCAAGATGGTGTCTTCCAGTGCACCATCATGGCCAAAATTCCAACTTGTTATATACCAGTCCCCCCTTCAATAAAAAATGCAAAGACTTGCAGACTCCAAAAAGTCATATGTAGCTATGCACAGTTTGCTTCCGCAAATTCAACACTCTGACATTTAAATGTCTGCGTATATTTTCTAGTTGTTTTGTCAATGCCACAAAGAGTAAAGATAAATATCCCACGTAGGAACAAACACCATCAAGTCTGCACCAGGAATATTTTCTTCAGTACACTGCAACATGCAAGGCATTCTTTTTTACTACCATGAATTGTAGTTAAAGAAAGAAAGAAAGAAAGAAAGAGAGAGAGACTCCAGTTAGAAGTTAAATAATCTGTACTTCTAGAACATTAAAATGTACAATGTGCACTTCACAAAATGCATGTTGCTATGTTTCACTTAGCAACACAATATAAATAGGCAACATGAGACACAACGTAGTATTAGAGGGAAGGTCCCCTCTCCATGTTGTGGATATGCAAAGCAATCATTGTAATCCAATCTCTACAACGAGTGGTATCATCCAGTTCCAATGAAGCACAAATGCTTTAGAAACACCATAAGCTCCTTGTGATATACCCTAGGTTCTTTCAGTGGATCCATACTCCCCTCCTTAATTTGAAACCCCAAAGGATCATTAGGTAAGCAAAATTAAAGGGTGTCTAAACTTTACCACCGGGCCTAACCATAATCTAAGATGTCCTAACAAATGTGTGGCTTCAAAACTTACCCAATTTCAAAACTCTCCCAACCCAACACCCTAGATCAGGGGTAAAGAACATAGGGATGCATGAGAAATTCATTTCAGTTTGTTTCTGACCAGAATTTCCTGAGTTTTGGAAGTGAGCACAGACCTGAATGCAATCAACAGTCGCTATCTGTATATTTCAGAACGTGGTGTGCTATTTGCTTAACAACAGCAAATGCATTTGGGAAAAAAATGCATATATTTGAAAAGAAAATGCACAAAAACGCTTCAGTCAATGAGAAAAAACTGCATGCCTTTCAAAAATGTGCACAATTGATGCACACGTTTTTAAAAAATGCACAGGGAAATGCGCACACATTTGGGTGTGAAGAAAGCTTGGAATCTGACACAGCACCAATCAGAACGAGCTTTGATTTTCAGACTACCACACCAAACTAGAGTTTTGCTGATATGCACATCCCTACCTGCCAGGGTCTACATTCCAAGAGTGGTTGTGGCCAGAGCCAATATTGGCCAGTGTTAGAGATGCAACTCCTACTTTCACACAAGACACAACAAGAAGATGATATTTGCATCCAGGCATCCCCCTTCCCAGACTTGTACAAGGTTTCCTCTATCAGCTGTATACTAGGGGATAGAGTGGGATAGAATCAGGAAGACTAGCCTGGTACAATGGTGAGAGTCTGGAGATCCAGACATTTCACCAATAGCTTGGAAGTTCCCCACCCGTCCTAGAGGATAAATATAACTATAGACCAAGGAAAGAATGTGAGGTAAGATATACTGGCACAAAATCTACCCAGATCAGAACATATTAGATGACTTTAACCAGAAGATGAATGCTTATCAATCAGAACACAGACTCTGCAGACTATTAAATAAAGAACAAGGCCTAACAGACATTACTTTAAATCCCTGTCTATTAGCTATAGGTAGTATCCAATGTTAGTCCTACTTAGAGTAGACCTATGAGACTAAATGAGTCACAAGAAAGTTCAATTACATTCATTTCAATGGGTCTACTGCTCGATGAAGGACTAACTAAGGATGCTGGAGGAATTCAAAACTAAGATGTGTTCGAATTTCTAGAATGCAACCTGCAGAATCCTGAAATTTATGCAAATGTATTTGCAGGATGCATGTTTCTCCTGACACATATGCCATGCTGGAAAATATATGCAGGGAAAAGTTGATTGGAATGGGGGACAATACGCTAAATGTTACATACTAGCATAAATTATGTAAATTGTGGCACATTTTTTTACAGTATTTTTTTACATATTTTTAAACACAATAAAAAAAAATGTCTGTGAATGGTTGCTTGAACAAACAACAACACCCAATCCATAAAATACACATGGGATGGATTTCACAAAATTCAGACATCCCTAGGACAAACAGTGGATGTTACTCCTAGGGATGCTTTTCCTCCAGAGTAGGTGCTGAGGGTCCACTCCAGATTAGGCCACTAGCAAGTGTGGTAGGGAGGTTTTTAAGATCTGGATCAGGCCTCATTTGCATCTTATGGCTCCCCAGAAATTGGTATTCAAAGTTGGCTGACCATATGAAAAGGAGGACAGGGCTCATGTAACTTTAACTGTTGTAGAGAAAAAGGAATTTCAGCCAGGGTCATTTGTATGCAATTAGTTCCTGGTGAAATTCCCTCTTCATCACAACAGTTAAAGTTGCAGGCATTATACTAGATTGACCATATACAAAAGAAGGCAGGGCCCCTGCAACTTTAACTGTTGTGATGAAGAGGGAATTTCACCAGGAACTAATTGCATACAAATGACACTGGCTGAAATTCCCTTTTCTCTACAACTGTTAAAGCTACATGAGTCCTGTCCTCCTTTTAATATGGTCAGCCTAATTCAAAGGCATATCCCTTCGGAACCGGGGGTTTGCATATAGTGTAGAAGAGAAACTTGAATTGCCTGGGGATAGTAAGGGCTATTCATCCCAAGATGGGTGAAAATGGTTAACAGCACTCCAGATCAAAGGAAAGTAATCCCAGATGAAATCAAAACAAGGTTGGTTAAGTTAAGGGAGCTTCAATTGTGTGAAACTTTTTTTTTCTTCTTCCTGGAAATGAAGTTTCTTGAAATTTTTTAGCATGCTGAATAATTTAGTATTTTTAGTGTTAATAATTTAAGGAAACACAAAGTGGCAAAACAGCAGGGTTTGTTGGGAGGGCGGAGAGGAAGAGGTAGCGGTTCAAGTTAGATCTAAGATGACTGTCTTTGTAACGAAGAGACGAAATGCTTTGATCTATTTATAATGAGTATTCTAAGGGTTTACTAATTATGTAAAACCCGAAAAAAAGAAACTTGTGGTCCATTCTCCCTTGCCTCCCCTCCATTTGAAATAAAGCCACAGAGACAAAAAGAATTGCTGGAGGGAAGACAGGATATCAGGAAGTTGGGACCTCTCCATTTGTGTATTTTTTTACAATGAAATTGGAACATGTCGTGAACGTTGCTAGTACCGTGTAAGTGAAATAATATCAACAGAAACCTGAAACAGATGTGCTCTTTTGAGGAAACTGTCAGAGCCCCATACAACATTTGTTGATGTGCCATTAACTAACTGTCTGCATTTTCAAAAGTCCATCCTGTGTTATTTTCGGATTGTTAGGCATCTATCTTTCATTCCACTGCCTGCTCTTTCACGGTATCAGATGATTTTGGGGGTTGGGGGGTGGGGAGGGGGGATATACGAGAATTTTCTTCCACCTGTACAAGCATGCATTATTTAGCATTAGTGTGCATCGGTGGAAATTTATGCAAATCCACCCAAAAGTGTTTTTTTAAAGGTCCACAAGTGTTTTATTGGTGTTTTATTGGTATTTTTAATGATATACTGGTTTTATGTATTTTTAATCAGTTTTGTGTGTTTTATGATGATGTTGTTCCCCGCCTCGATCCGGAGGGAGAGGCGAGTAATAAATAAATATATTATTATTATTATTATTATTATTATTACACAGAATCCGCACAGCTAAGAAAGAGATGGTTCCCTGCAGAATCCATGGGTTGAATTAATAGAAGTCCAAACACGTTTCAATCGGTAGCAGATTTCTCTGACATCTCTAGTATGCGAGGGGGCAGAGTTGACATGGGCCTGGCAGTGGAAGATTCATTTGATGCATTAGAAGTAAAGCGAACAATCGAGAAGTTGGCATAACCATGAGAATTCCCTATTCTACTCAAGAGGGTACGCACAGCCATTTATTCTGTCCATTGACAAATGCTGTGGAAGAAGGCACTCTTGTATAAGTCCTACAGGGTGGAAGATGGAAACCTTTAACCACTACGCATTTGGTGGCTTAGGACATTTTATAATCCCTGTGTGATGTCTTTAAGCTTTGTAACACTTGCTTACTGGAGAGGCATTGGCTGCTGGACAAAACAGGGCAGCACGTTTGCTAATAGGGACTGTCCAATGAGACCACATCATGCCAGTCCTTTTCCAGCTTCCCAATGGCTGCCAGTCCAGGTCTGGGCCTGATTCAAAGTGCTGGTATTAACATTCAAAGCCCTAAACGGCTTGGGGCCAGGCTATCTGAAGGAATGGCTCCTCTCATATGTACCTGCTCAGACCCTAAGATCATCCTCAGGGGTCCTTCTCTGTGAGCCCCTGCCAAAGGAAGTGAGGCAGGTGGCTACCAGGAGGAGGGCCTTCTTCTGTGGCTGTGGAATGAGCTCCCTAGAGAGGTTCGCCTGGCACCCACAGTATACTCTTTTAGACACCAGGTGAAGACCTTTTTATTTTCTCAGTATTTTAACAGTTTATCAACCTAGTTTTTAACTTTGCTGTTTTAACTTTGTATTTTAAATCTGTATTCATTTCTGCGTGGCTGCTCGGTTTTATCCTGGCGGTGCTTTTCCATTGCATTTTATACTGTGTTTTCATACTATTGTTTGTTTTATATTTTGAATGGATTTCATGGTTTTAATTTTTGCAAACTGTCTCTGGATTTGATCTCTGGATCAAATTCTCACTCGGCCATGGACGCTGCTGCATAATCTTGAGCCAGTCACTGCCTTTCTACCTATCTTACAAAATGAGATGCAAATTAAATAAACCAATGGCAAGCATGGCACGTGGGTCAATCCCGGGCTGACATCATGGCTTGTCCCTAATTCTGTCATGCATCTTGGCTGGGAGTCAAGATGAGGTTAAAGCAATGAAGGGAAAAAAGACATCTGTTGACCAAAAAAAAAAGTCTTTACTTCTATTGCACATTGCAAAATGCAGAAAGCTGAGTTTCTGATTTCATTGGGGGAAACACACCTCTTTCAACACAAATGAATGGTTAGAATGCAGCAATATAGCTTTTAAGTCTCAATCTATTTCATTTCATAACCTAATGCAGACAAAATAGTACCCAAGCTAATTGTTACATCTAAGTAAACAGGCAATTCATTCATTTGCAGTCTAATCTGCAAACAAGAAAAGAAAGGAAACTCATCTGAACGTTTAATTGATTTACAACCATTTATTTAGCAAACACAGGTTTCATTTTTCAGCTTTTTGCAAGGTGTTTTTTTGCATTCACCTTTTATGCAACTGTTTAATAACGTCACACCTCTCACAAAGGGGAGGGGGGAACAGCGCGCACAAACATTACTCAGGAGGTGAATCATGAACCTAACTTAAGAATGTGATTTCCCTGAGACGTGACTAACTCACACCATCATGTTCATGTCTTGTTTTGAAGATAGATTCACACAACATTTTAAGACCCAGGCAATTTCCCAAGGCGGAAATAAAACACGGAACTCCGTTTAACAGAAGCTTACATCAGGGTAGATATGGTCATTCCCTGTCTCCTTAAATCATATGAAATATGCTTGTTTTAATGGGGCTGTCCCCAATAGCTGTAAGGTTATAAATCCCCACTTTAAAAAAGGCAATTCCAATTATTAAAGCAAGAGGCAGTTTTGATAAAGAGTTTTTAATTAGTTCTGTAAGGGCTTGCTCTAAACAGGGACCTCTAACCACTGCATCAAGATGTAAGCCTGAACAACGGTGATGCATGGGCTGGGCTGGTTCAGACACACTTCTGGTTTGGACAGCCAAAGCAAACCACAGTTTCCCAATTCAGGCTGCAATTCTATGGCCACTGAATAGTGTTTGGAGGGCCACAGGTTTTTTTTGGTTTCTGGGAACCACACTCCCCGCCTCCTTGTTGCCGGTGTGGTTTTCGCCACACCTACATCTCCAGGCTTGTGAATGGAGTGCGGAGAGGGCAAAAAGGGGGTGGTCCCAGGGGCAAGAAGGGGAGTAGACAGTAGAAGCCACTTCATGTAGCTTCCTAGGATCAACACAGTCTCCTCCCCCCTCCTGCTCCTGGGCTACACAGGTGAAATCGCCTGTCCCATCAAAAATGCAGTGAGTCAGGTCCCCTCTTGACGACGTCGGTTATGAGTTACGCTGGCAGCGGCTGCCAGTGCGAGGCGCGTTTGTGCTCCCAGACACCCCTCTTACACGTGAAGGGCACCATGCCAGCTTTTCCTTGAGCCGCCAGCACTCCTGTGCGGGCAGTAGCCCACCGGCAGCTGGAGAGGTGGCTGGGAGCATCGGCTCCTCATCGCTAAGGTAAGCTTTTTTTTGGTTTTGTTTTAATCAAAATGGCGGGGAGGACAGCGGAGGCGGGGCAGCGATATTATGTCTCGCTGCTCCACCCCTTTTCCCTGGGCTGCCTGCTCCGCTCCAAAGAAGTCGCACTAAATGGCCAACTTTTTAAAATTGGAGCAAAGATCATTTGCCCCAGATGACTTCGCACTGACAGCGTCATGTAACCAAAATGCTGCCAGTGCAAAGCCATATTGACGGAAAACGTCTAGAGGTACCCTCAAACCATGGAGATGAGGGTCACACATCTGTGTCCTGCCCATCCTGCATTGGATAGTTGCCCGCTTCCAAGTTTGGAGGCTGACGACTATCTTCTTAGGAATTATGCCCCCAGCCACATCAAGTTGCAATTTCCCAAAGTCACGGTGGGTTCAGAGTGTATGAGGAAAGAGGAACATTCCTGAGAGCCCAACCGCAAATTTTTCTTTTAATGTTCAAAACCAGTCCGATAGGAATGCAGCCGAAAGGTCAAATGTTAGAGCTCACACAAAAAAACACATTAAATATATTATTGCTCCATGTGCAGGGTACAGCAATGCCTCAAAGCTGGACCAGCTGGAATCACTGGTGGGGTCTACTGTTTCAATATATGAATACTTCCTAGGCATGCAAATTTGCAAGATTAGGACAACATGTAATCCTAGACTCTTTGCCCCAACATGGTCAAATTGCATGTGTAAGAAGCATTTTATGTAGGGGAACATCTAATTCCCTAAAAGCCAGTGATTCATATCTTACATAGATCATTTCCTGATCTGCTTTAGCAGTTACTCTAGATACATGCAGGAATCTTAAACCATTTACAGAATTCTTCCTACATGTTCAATATGAGTGCCTACGACAGTGCCCATTGCTACAGTACCCTACGTATGGATTAGCTAACAGGTAAACCATGTCTAAGACCCTGCCTTAAAATGCGTTCATAAATTTTGTTGAGGATAACATTACAGAAATTTCAAGGATGTTAGGATGGAAAGTGTCTCCCAAAAAGAAAGCGATGAACACTGGACGTTCCGCTGTGCACCTTCATACACTTACACCCTGGGCTGGACTTGCCACCAAGGCAGGATCTACACTACTGCTTTCAAACAGTTTATAACAGTAGTGACAGGACACACTCCACATACAGTTTTCAAAACGGTTTCAAAGTGCCACATCCTGCTTGGTGTAGATCTGGTCCCTGTTTTTAAAGCTAACACCAAAGCAAAATCTGGGGGCTCAGTTGAATCATCTATAGAAATGTTGTTAGAAGTTAAGCATTTATATCAGAGTAGTAACTTCTTTTCAAGTCCATCTCATCTCTGCTCCACCAGTAATTTCCAAAATGAGGGAGCCCTAGGCTTTCCCTTAGGGTTCTAAAGTCAAAAATCACAGATCCCAAGATTTCAAAAGTCCATAATAGTGTAATCCCTTTATTAGGCAAACTGAACACGCAGTTGGCCTAATAAAGGCATTACATGACTACGGACTAGATGTTTTCTTACAGCTAACACAGGCGCCTTTCCTTCTTTTCCTTTTTCACATCACAAGTTTATTTCGCAATGGCTTATAACAAGCTCATGATTAATTCCATTTGGGGAGTGGGCATTTAAGGCCATGGTTCTGTTTAGAATCAGAATTCCAACGATATCAATTACTAGAATGCTACGTGAGTGTTTGAAGAGGGGATAGTGGAACCGAATCTGAGCAATTCAATTTGGTTTGTAATTTCCTGGTTTTTGAAGGATAGGATTGCAATAACAATAGCTGTGAAATCTTTTTATTTTCTTTTTACTGCAGCTTCAACAGAGGTCAAGGTGCATGCTTGAGGCTTAGCGTTTACCTATTCCTTGTATAAAATCACACTCAAATACCGTGTATCTTCCCTGGTATTTTTATGCATGGCATATATAGTTTTTTATGGCTGGGGAAGAAACAGTTAAGCATCCCAGACGGGGTCTTGGCTATTTTGCAGAGAAAGTGTTCTCTGAAAAATACCATACTGTGCTGTCCAAAAATCTAAATGATCCTCACAATCAGTCTGATTGCAAACCAAAGCAAGTGGCAGCCACCCATGGGTGTGCTGGTTTCTCCACATAGGAGACATCAAATCTTCAACCTCAACACTGACCTGTGGATTAGATCCTCAATCCCAAGGAATCCTGAGGCCCAGTAACTTTTTTTTTTTCAAAAGCACATAAGCATGAAGTTGTGCTTGAATGATGTCTATGCACGTGAACTGGTCCACCCTGTGTCAAATATCTTCACAACAGCAGAGGACAAACCCTTTTGGTCTAGGGGATGGATTACCCCTCTCCACTCCACTTATCAGAAAGGCTGCCATTTCTGATAAGGTGCAGTTGCCCTCAAGGGATATTTGTAGGGGTACCTTGTAAAACAATATGGCAGACACAGAAGTGACATTGCTAAGGGCCAAATTTATACAATTTATACAAATGTCAGAAACAAGACCTTAAACATTTCTTAGACTATACCACTTCAACTGCCCTGTGGGAAAGGAGAAGGAATGAGGAAGGGAAGCAGGAACAGGCAAATGAAATGCCGGGACCTGCTGAGATGGACTGCCCACCCCAGGGCTAACTAACCTCAACAATCCTTTAGGAAAGCAGGAAAGGTCAGGGAAGGAGGAGCAAGCAATTGGAACATCAGGGTCTGCTGCAGTTGGACTGCCTCTGCCCGGGATAATGGAGGGGAAGGAGAGAACATTCCACCAGCTCTGCAGATATTTTCTCCTCCTCCTCCATCCCTATCCCATTTTCCTTATTTGTCATGCCTTCTAGATTGTAAACTTGTGGTCAGGGGAAGTCCTAGGGCTGATTGATAGTAAGCCACTCCAGGAGACCTTTTGTTTTTTCTGACAAGCAGGATAAATACTTGACATTAAATAGGTTGCATGTTCTAGCCCTGTTTGTTTGTTTGTTTGTTTGTTTGTTTATTATTACTATAGACCTGCTCCTTCAGGTGGAGTGCAACCCCATTCAGAACAGGCAAATGCCCCAGTTCCCAGACCTGGGAATGGCCAACCCGTAGGATCTGTCTTATTGGGATTCAACTTCAGTTTATTGGCCTCATCCAAGCCATAACTTCATCCAGGCACTGGTTCAGAACATGCACTGCCTCTCCCAATTCAGACGGCCCACAAACACTCACACAAAGACAGAAGAAAACACTCCAGCACGCACATCAGGGTGAAGGGTTCAGCATAGCCATCTTCTTTACCTACTAGGGATTGTGCATGTGTCTGACACGGATGGAGTATTTGAACATGCATTATGACTAATAGCCACCTATCCTCTGCAATCATTTACAAATTCCTTGGGGATGATTGATCAGTGGCTATTCACCATGATGGCTAAAAGAAATCTCTGTAATCAGAGGAAGTATTCCACTGAATAGCTATTGCTGGGTAGCAGCCCCAAGGGAGAGATATTGCATTCATGCCCCAGTTACGGGCTTCCAGGAGGCATCAAATTAGCCACTGGGGGAAGAAGGGTGCTTGGCAAGTTTGATCCAGGAAGAGTTTTCTTAAACATCACCCCTGGCGACCTAAAGTGGTCCGGTCTAGGGGAAAAAAAGGCTCTACAATTTGATGCAGCTGATTATGGGGGAATGATGGCTCTAAGCAGAGAGATAATGGTTGATGCTGATAATCTATGCATGATGCACAAACCCCCTCTTGGGGTAAAAAACAGACAAACAAACAAACATATCAGGCAATACAATGGACCAGTCCAGATGTCAGCACAAGCCATGATTTGTCATGGTGGGGCAAGTACTCCCTCCTTCCTTCTCAAGCATAGCCACAAGAAAGAGATCAGGATTCTTCACATCTGTTTTTGGTGAACCACAGTTTAGTGTTGCATCCAAATCCTAAACTGTGGTTAATCTTAACTGTGTTTTAGTTGGTTTCATAAGCTGTAGTTAAGATGAAACATCATTTCTCAGGTTTAGGCTATATCAGCTGAGGTTAATTAAAAAAAAAATGGAAGTAGAAACTTCAAGTCCTTCTCACGGTCATGCCGAAGGAGAATGAAGAGAGCAGGAGGGAAAAGCAAACATCATGATAAACCATGGTTTATCCTGGCAAAACCATGGTTTATCCTGGCAAAATCATTATTATTTATTGCATTTATATCCTGCCTTTCTTCCTCCAAGGAAACCAAGGTGGCGTACACAATCCTTCTCCTCTTCCTTTTATCCTCACAACAACCACCCTTTGAGGTAGGTTGGGCTGAGAGTCTGTGACTGGCCCAAAGACACCCAGTGGGGATTAGAACCCGGATCTCCCGACTCCCAGTCCAACACTTTAAGTCACTACACCATCTAGAATGATCTAGAATGGGACTTCTGCTTGATGCAGGATCAGACACAAGACCAAGCTTCCTCTGTGTCACTACAGATCCATGCACTTCCACTGAGCACCAAACGTAACACCAAATTAGAACAAACGGGCACTAAGAATCCAGCTTCCATTTCAGAGCTTAAAAGGGGAGGCAACTAAAAAAGTGACAGATTGCTATGAGAACTTGCTGAAGTTTTGGAAGTCAGCAATGGTTTATCAATCAGTGTGTTCTTTGCTGTCAGAGAAAGAAGCTGACAAGATAGATTTTATTTTTATTTTCACCGGGATTTTTTGCCAAAAGAAGCTTTTTGTATGGTGGAGAAATAACTCAAATAATGGGGAATTCAAAGTGGTATAATAAAAGGATTACTCTCATCAGTTTCTGACGGCGTTCACATATTCTTTTGTCAAGAAAGATTTGCAGAGGCTCAAGGTACGGGGTGCCGGGGAGGGCTACCCTCAAGAGACTGGAATTTAAGCATTTGAGTCTTGCCCATGTATTGCCACTGCATCTATACCGTAATTGCTTAATCCCCAGAAGCCCTAAACCAGCTATAAATCATCGTGCAATCCATGTACACAATCATAGTGTTAACAATGTAATGAGATGCATCCCAAATACATTATTCCTGTAACATCCACCTCCTTTTATTCATATTACTCTGTTCGCAAATCTAGCAAAAGAGCAACACTGTTATTATCATTTATTAATAGGAAATGAAAGCCATGTGCAACAGTAGCAAAGTGAGCCTGGACACGTCTTAGAAAAAAGCTATCTCTAAACTAAAAGCAGAGGGAGGAATATATGTATGGGTATCATACATGCATTTGTAGATATTTTACCAGACTGAACAGAGATTAGATTTAGGAGAGATGCACACACATTTTGAGTGAGTGAATAAAAGTGCATTGACCCTCCAATACAATTCCTTGGGCATTTTGCTGTGAAAGAACCTGCCAAAGAGTATCTTCTGAAAGGTACTTGCACTTTGGTTAATGAGGGATTTGCAATCCAAGTAAATATTGCTCGGACAAAGCCTAACCGACGTCACAGGATTGCCGCAAGGATAAAATAGGGGTTACCACAAAGGGCAAACTCCATGGAGGAAAGGCACAACTATAATGTGGTTAATCTTGTCCATGCGTCAGAATCAAATCCTCCCGTTTTGAGGGAAGTGATTGGTGTTTGGAGTGGAATCTTTGAAAAATATATTAATGGATTTCATCCAGTGAAAAACGCAACAAAATCCTAAGCGTGCTTAGTTGGAAGTCAGTCCACATGCCTCAGTTGCATCTAGTTTGGACAACTGTAACACACACTGTATTTAGGGCTGCCTTTGAAGTCTGTTCAGAAACTTCGGCTGAACTAGAATGTTGTGGCCGGACTGTTGACTGGGGCCAGTTACAGGAATCATGTCACACCATTGTTACAACAGTAAGCCTATGTGCACCAATGGCTGGGGAACATAGGTGGGAGGGTGCTGTAGCACTCATGTCCTAATTGTTATTTCCTAATTGGCATCTGGCTGGCCACTGTGTGAACAGAGTATTGGATTAGATGGACCCTTGGTCTGATCCAGCATGGCTCTTCTCATGTCCTTAACAACTTCATTGGCTACTGGTATGTTTCCAGGAAGAATTGAAAGTTATGGATAGAAGAGAGCTTATTTGGTGGCTTCTCTCTGCCAATGAATGCAAAACCAGCTCTGTCTTGATTGTCTTTCTGCCAGAGGTAAAAACATTTTTACTCAGGCAGGCCTTTGACTGTCAAGCTGTTTTGTTCGTGTTTAAACGAGGCTTTTATTTCTTTTTAACCTATGTGTTTTAATTGATGTGGTTAAGTTTAATTTCATTACATTTCATTTGGATTTCATTAAGGATAGCCGCCTTGAGTGTTATTTTAGTGTAAAAATAGGATACAAATTAAATCAATAAAATAAAGTGGAATGCAGACTAGGTTTCCATGTTGTTGTTGTTGTTGTTGTTGTTGTTGTTGTTAAGATTTATTTCAGTCAAATATGGTGATATTTTGTGGACTTTTCTTTTTAACTCTGCACAAATTTAGTTGTAGAAAAATATGGGAAAAAAAACAATTTAAATGGCTGAAAATGCACATTTCCCCCAAGGGCTAAAGCATGAAAATACAACTTTTGGTGTGATCTGTGCCTTTTGCCAATCTGCAAATTTGCATGAGTGCAGATTTGCACAAATTTGGGAAACTGGAAAAAAGCCAATTCTGCCAATTAGCAGAAGATGGAACGAAAGGCACCTGACAGTCCGTGAAATGCGGATGGAACAGATTTTGCAATATCTGTTTATCCCAACGTCCAACGCACCTGGAAGGACCCATGTTGGAAAGGCTGGTATACAGCAAATACAGTGCTATAGCCTCCAACATCAGTACAGTGGACTGATGAGGTTGCCCTGGGTCCTAGTTTGCCCCTCTCCCGGCGCACAGTCCGATGCTAATCCACTGCCCATCATACATAGCAACCCATCATACATAGCATCATACATAGCAAAGAGAACTGTAACAGTATTTTCTGATGAAGCATGGAGCCGAATGTGCACAGACAAAAAAATCCAGGGGATTTGTCTGAGCCCCAGCAGCTCTTTCATCTTGCCCCCTGAACAGAACACAACGTTTTCTAAATTCACTCGTTCCTCTCTCATCATCAACTGGTACTTTATACTGGCACTTCAAATACAGAAAACTTCTGCAAAACACTATTTTTCTGGCACACCCTCAAGCTGTTTAGTTCACCTCGGAGACCATCAATATCACCTGCTCTACCGTCATTAACAGACTAGCATGCCGACCTGAAAGCAGCTAATACCAAATGACTTGTGTGTGAGAGAGAGGGAGGAGGGGGAGGGGAGAGAGAGAGAGATCCTAAAATTGCTACAGTTCCTCTGTCACCTCTTAGGTAGCCCTACCTGCTTTTACCTTCTCAGACGAGTCTCTGGGTCAGTCCCCAACCTTCAGAAGTTGTGGGTTTGATGTAATTGCCCATCCAGGCTCCAAATACTAGCCTGACCCACCTGTTCTGTTTTCACATACCTGCAGCCCCTCCATCGCTGGAGCCAAAACAGCACAGCTGCCAAACTTTTGGGTCTGTGAATATCGTTTTGCTGAATGGGCTTCTAAATTTCTGCCAATGGTGGAATGTGCACGGTACTCCATCTCACGCGATCCCTGCATCATTACACTATTACAGAAGAACAGCAAGCACTAGACACAATACTAAGTATATCTATTTTACACAACCAGCAATCCGGAGCAAATCCAATTGTTCCCCAAGAAGACAGAATAACAAGACGATTCAATAATGTGCAATACATGTTGGAGCTTTTTCTCCCCTCCTTAGAGAACGAAACGGAAGAGAGGGAGATAAACCAGTGCCCTGATGCAACATCCTTTCTTAGAACATCCTTTCCCCATCAACAAGAGATTATGTCACTAAATTTCCATGGAAGGAGAACAATGTGGTCACACCAGAGCTCCATATATCCACAGGGGGAGCTCGTAGATCTCCAGAATGGATCGTAAAAAAGAGAGGAGAGCCATATGCAAATCCCCTAAAACAGGGATGGGGAACTTCCAAGGGCCAGGCGGCTGCATGTCCCCCACAGCCCTCAGAATACAATGGATACTGCTCCCCCTGCCACCCCCAAAACTAATTTGCTGTTAAAATTGATGTGGCAATAGCGGTGTGTGTGTGTGCTGATTTAACTTGAAAACAAGGCATGCGGCAAGCAGACACCCTGTTTGGAACCAGAAGAGAATCTTTGGGATGCTTCCAGGAAAAGGATTCTGTTTACAAACGAGGTGTACACTCCCTACACACCTTGATTTCAAGCAAAATCATCCGGGGGGGGGGGGGTTGCTTCAGCAGTGGAGGCAATGGGAAAAGCAGGGGGAGGATGTTGCTCACCCCTGCCCTAAAAGGATTTGAAGTTAACGGAAAGGCAAAGCTCCCGCAGCAGCTACAGATATACCTTTCAAGCCAGATACAGCTCGATGGATAGATATGCCTATCAAAGCATAAGGAAGGAAGAATACATCAGAGCGCTGGGATTTGTGCACTAATAAAATGTAACAGGTTACTATGGTTACTGTTTAACAAATCCAGCGCTCCCCTGTCAAGTCAATTGTATTCCATAAACAGTTCTAGAACTGCAATACAAATCAAAGTTAATGAACATTAATGGAAAAATTTGAGTATTGCTCTGCAAGGTCAGATGCGTTTCGCTCCCTTCTTCTCGAATGAGAATCCTCTCCAGAGAGTATTGGTACCAGAATGTCAGCAGTCATTCTTGGATCACAGCTTTTTAAATTGTTTACGGTGTACACAAACACGCTGGGGTGCAGGGAACGTGATTTCACTCTGCAGCAAGTAGAGCTAAAAAACGGAACTTTGTCAAGTTTTGTTGCAATCTTGAGCAAATAGGAGCATTTCCCTTGCACATCACATTGAACGATGACAAACATGCATTACTTCACATTGGGCCTGTTCAGACAACAAGCTAAGGCATGGTTAGGCCATTAACCCTTTTGCAGCAAATGGTTAGTGAGCATGTTTAAACTGTGGTTACGTAGACACCATGGTTAGGAATGGTTCACATGAAATGCTAAGCCATAATGACCCTGTTCAGGTGACACACCGAGCCACGGTGGTTAAGCATTTTGAGCTAAACAATGGGCCTCTTCAGACAACACACTAAGCCATGGTTAGGCTGCTAACCCTTTTGCAGGAAGTGGTTAGTGAGTGTGTTAAACCATGATTATGTAGCCACTATGGTTAGGAATGTTTCACATGATATGCTAAGTCATGTTTCACACAACATGCTACGTCATAACATTTAGCTCAAAACACTTAACCTCTGTGATTAAGTGTCATCTGAACAAGGTCATTGTCAAAATTGCACATGCAAATTCAATTTGATTTAAAAAAAAACTGAAATGAATTTCTAATGCATACTTAATACTGCCTAATCACACCCACTGTGAGCAGCTAAACAATCCAGGGATGCTTTATCCCTGGCTTATTTGTCATGATGGGCAAACCAGGAACTCTGGCTTGTCTTTGCCCTGCCAAGCCAGTTAAATAAACTAACAGGAAACCACTGGGCACTGACCAAATTCAATAGGTACAGCTACTTCCAGAATGGAGAGGACCATGATATACTAGCCTGCTGTTAAAGATGAAGAGCCTGACAAAAATACGAGAGTTGTCACCCTTAACTGAGCATAGATAAATACATGGGGATTTGAACCCAGAATTTTCAGAGCAAAGCACTCAAAAACCTGGCTGGGATGGATGAATCTATCAAATTTTGGTTTCTTCCACATTCAAGTTCTTAGTGGCCTCATCTACACCATGCAGGATATTGCATTATGGAAGTGGTATGAAAGTGGTATATAAAAGGCAGGAGCCACACTACTGCTTTATAGCGGTATCGAAGTGCACTGACAACTGTTGGGACCCATCGACACATACCATATACCACTATATCTTGCTTGGTGTGGCTCCCGCCTTTTATATACCCCTTTCATAGTGCAATATCCTGCTTGATGTAGATGAGGCCTTTGTCCCAAATATTGAGAACTTTGTAAATTTAGGGAAATTGTTATCAAAGCTGAACTGAAATTATTTCCCCTCCTCAACACGCACACACACTTTGGGGGAGAAAGCCATGCAACCTCAAATAACAGGATATATATATATATATATATATATATAGGTTGGCAGTGTGCAAGAGTACAAACACTCAACTTGAAAGGAACAGTTTGAAATCTCTGCTCCACCTACAGGTTATATGGGAAATGGAGAGACAATGTTTCTTTGATTGCTGTGGCCTAGCCCAATTTTCTTGCCTCTCTATACTTCAATGGAACAGAAAGCCAGACAGAAAAGTCAGGGGATATATGTGTGTGCATATATAGATTTACACCAGCTAAGGATAAGGCCTCAAGGTCTGTCAGATTTATCAAGGAAAGAGTGAGCAAAACTGTTATTTCTCCAAGGGAGAGCATAAAACGGGTACATTTGCTCACAATGGCTGAAACAAACGCTGCACACCAGGCCCACTCCCAGGTCCTTTTTGTCTTCACATTTGAGGAGGAGAGAACTGTTTTCACACAAAGACCTTTACAAACGGAGTAGCCAGCGGGACTTGCTGGCTGCAAACGCAACACTCATCTTGACACTAGCCTAGAGGTTGGCGCTTTCTCGTGCTGGTTGGCTAGAGTGACGGCATCCTTCCTTACCTTTTGAGGAAAATAGCAGAGTTAACTCCTCCAACAGGGTTCTAAACAGAGTTTTTTTTGTGTGTTGCTTCACCACATATTTTACAAGGGACTTTATGCAGCAGCAACAATGCTCCAGGCAGCTCCAAGTTCAGATTGATTATTGTGGCGTTTAAAACAAATAGATCTCCACTGAGATACCCTGCTGTCTTGGTTCCCCTCCAAGTTTGCTACTGGCACTTTCCTCATTCGAGAGGCTGCCTTGAGAGATTTGCTTCAGCTTTCTGCCAAGGCATTGTCTATTTAATCTATGTTTCTGTGCCTCTACAGCCCCTTGCCTGTTCTGGCCTTTTGCTACAAGGGCTTCAGCATTGATTTCAATTTGGACATTCTCTGTCCCCATTCTTCAGCTTCACAAGCAGAGAAACCCTCACACATGTACTGACCACTGGTAGAAGAATGGACTAGATAGGCCTTTGGGGACATCAGACATTGCCGTATACGGAGTCCAGAGGATCCTCACTCTCGGAGGTGGGAAGTAAAGGCTCTCTAAGATTTGCTGGGAATATATTAAGTCCGAGTTACTTCACTGGGTAACAGAAAAGATAACACATATCTTCCTTCGCTGGGAAATCAAAGCAGGAACACAATGAATAAGGCAAACAATACGCCCACGGTGTGTATTGGTCCTACCCTCTTTAGGAAATTGTCTCAAATGGCAGCTCCCATTCTTCAAGCCCAGTAAAGTGATGTTGGGCAAAGACATTGCCGGAATATGGATCCATTATGGTGGGCACCCAGGCACTCCCTAGTCCCACTGGATAGAAAGATGGGGGGGGGGGGCTGTGAGCCCGAGAGGAAGCTGTGGGACCCAGGGTAAGCTACACTCCTCCTCTGGCCCTTCTGGCTCTGGCCCCACTCATTTTTTCCCCAGCACTTCTTGCAGAAAGAGGTGCAGTTTATGCCGTCATCCTCCACCATGCCATATGGTCCTTTCCCCAGCCCTCATCCCAACCGCCAACAGCTGCTCCACGTCCTTTCAATTGCATAATCCGTGATTATACCGTTAACCGCTTGCATTCTCCAGTATGGTTGGCCTAAAATGGCTTGGAGCTAGTGGCCAACCAGCTGTTGACCAGGAACCCACAAGCAGGACATGGGTGCAACAGCACCCTCCCACCCATGTTCCCTATCAACTGGGGTATATAGGCCTACTGCCTCAAAGGAAACGGTTTTGCACTTTGCGTAATGCATTTTTTTAATGGTTTTCCATTTTTGTAAACCACCTAGAGAGCTTCAACTATGGGGAGATATAGAAATATAATGAACGAGCGCATGCGTGCATGCATGCATGAATCAGTGCATGAATCAATGCGAGCAAGGGGGAGAAAAGCATCAGCAGGATATCTGCAACTGATGACAATAATTGGAAGCGTTGTGGAGAGAAGGTATCATAAATGAAGCTGGAAGAGCCAAATTCAAATACCCACTCAGACACAAAGCTCATGGCATGGCTCATGGCATGTTTCATGGCATATCCCAAAACTTTCTCAGACTTATCTACTTTCTGGGACATGGACAATTATAATCCCCCCCCCCCCAATATATGTTTCCCAAGCAACATAGAGGAACATGGGAAGCTGCCTTCTACCGAGTCAGAGCAACCATCTAGCCCAGTTCCGCAGCTCTCAATGGCTTCAGCAAGATTTCTTTTCCAGCCCTCCCTAGAAGAAGTGTAGGTAAATCAGGTAAATACGGAAGGAGCAATGAACCTCATTAAGCCACTTAGAATGCAGCCTTGAACAGCAAGCATAGATCTTGTGTCAAAGTTATATGGTCCAGAAACACAGGTTGTGTTAAAACAAAACAAAACAAACAAAAAAGCCCTTCTCCTCTGAAAGCTTGCTGGTGGGTCAAAAGAAGCTAAAAACCACATACTGTCAGCAAGGCAATGAAAGAAAATGGCTCCTAGAGGTTCTCTCCCCAATTCACAGTTAAGACACTTGTCCATAACAACTTATTCCTCACCATCAAAACAATCAAACAAACAAAACCATGACAAACCAAGAAAGTTGGCAATTTTGGCAGATGCTCAGGCTGCCAAAAGGCAACTGAGGAAAGGCAGTTAAGTATAGGTCAGCTACCTAGGAAGTCTCCCTGTTTGTTTTCATTGGACCTGTGAAGGATGGGCATAGGCAGGCTCCCTAAACTAGACCACTCTCAATTGGCGGATCTACACTGCTGCTTTAAAGTGCTTTAAAGCACTTTATAACAGTAGTGACAACTGGTTTGGAGTGTGTCCTGGGCCCCAACAGTTGTCACTACTGTTATAAAGCGCTTTAAAACAGCAGTGTAGATCCTGCCAATGTCTCTGACATTCTGACATAAGAGGTCACTGGGCACAATATGGAATTTCTCTAGAAAGTTTTGCACAAATCTTATCAAAATGGCCAAATTCCCTGGGATTTCACAGTTTTTTTAGCTTGAGGAACCTCCAGAATGCAAAGGACATTTCACATCCTGAGGGATATGAGGGCACTTGTGCGCACACACAGCTAAGGAAGATGTTCCACCCAACATTGTGCAAGAGGATTTTGGCTCATGCAAAGTGATTTCTCCTTCCTTCCTTCCTCCCTCTCCTCACCCCCATGCTCCCTCCAAATCAATTTCAGATTATTGCTTAATTTCAGGTGAAGATTTGGGGGAACTGCAGGGAGAGGGGAAACCCATTCCATCAGTGATGTCCATTCCACTAGAGGACAGACATCGTTGAAAACAACCCTTCCTAGATTTTTTCCTTGAAGTTCCTCTAAATATTCCACCCAAGGAAGAACCCCAAATGTGCTAAGCATTTCACTTCAAAAATCACATTTTTTGTGTGTGGCGGAACTAGCTGCAGGCCATTTTAGACCAACCATACTGAAGGATGCAGGTGATTAACGGTATAATCACAGATTATGCATGCTATGGTGTGTGTGTTTTTTCTCAAAGTGGACTCCTATTTGAGAAAGTAGCTTCTAACTTTCAAAAACTGTTCCTAAGGGCATTGCAGGGTTTTTTTTTTTTAGTCCCTTAAATAAATGACTGGTAGACACTCTTATGACAAGGTGATGGAAGCTAGCCCATTTACTAGTCATTAAAACTACAGCAAGAATTACAACACAGCCTTAAGAAAGTATGTCCAACTTTTAAATCTTGGTACTGGAGTTAAGTGTCAGTGTGGCAGCAAGGAAAGATTTTTTTTTTAATGAACACCGGGTGGGGGAAGAGACACAGCCATCTTATTAGGGCTCCATCATTTTCACCAAACAGCAGGGTTTTTAGATAATGGCAACATGCAGCTACTTGCAAGTTGTTAACCTTAACACTTGGCTGTAGCTGCCAAAGTCTATGCAGCGTTGCTGGCTTTCTTCCTAAAAACGTGAAAGCTCTTGTGACAGGAGGGAGAAGGAGTCAACATTTCAAAAGCACTTTGCATATACACAGAATAAGGAATTAAGCTTTCGTAGGATGACCTGGGGGTGGGGGTGGAGATGAAATTTGTAGAAGACCATTAGCCGAATTCGAACAACTCCATCGACAAGACTGTTGGAGTATCTGAAGGCATTTTTAATAAGGAGGGATCTTGTATGTACTACAAAATTGTTGAATGCTAGCAAGCTGAAAGGTTAAACTCCCAGAATGGAAACTATTTCCACTCCAGATTCAGCAAAAACACAATTCACAGTTGTGTCTTTCGTTACCTGGCTTCCAGATTTGACTCTAATATGCACAGGAGGGCGTTCTGGGGCCCTCGGGAGGTTGCGCACTACCAAATGTCATGATTCCATTGGATGATGGGCATGCTAGATGGGTTTTTGTCAGTCCCCCCCCCCCAGTGCACTGACTCTGCCGAATCATACACTGGAAACTGAGTGCCAAATCCGGGCCGGCACTTCAGTTGAGCGCTAGCCCAAGCTACAGAAAGAAGACAATATTCCCTTGGCATTTCCCACACCTAACAAACAAACAAGCAAACAAACAACAACCAAATGGACCGAATGAAGGTGAGGTGAGAAAAGAGGAATCCAGTCACAGGTTAAATTTGAACAACAACATCACAGCAACAACAACATAGGATTACTGGGGTAGGCTCTGAAAGCTACCTTGCTTGGCTTGGAAGCAGCAACACCAAAATGGTGCCTGGGCCCTTGGACAAGACACCTTCCATAGCCTCCCTTCTCAACACCTGCTGCTATTGCTCCTCACCCTCTTTCTCATCACTGCGGCCATTCGTTTGCTTGACAGGCAGAGAGCCAGGGAGCAAATGGGCAATGACACCTAGTGGTCCACCTTCTCACTACTGCCATTGTCTAGGCCAGAGCAAGGGGTAGGGGAGCAAGCAGGTGACAAAGTTGTATAGGATGAGGAACTCCAGAGGGCTCTCGTCAGGGGGCTCCTGCTGGGATGTGGGCCCAAGATAGGTGCCCAACCAGGCTTAGCCTTGATCCTGGCCCTGCTCTGAAGGCCACACCTGTGGCAGTAGAAGATTGTCATCCTTCAGAGTTGAAGACGTTCAGTCTATACTCAGAGACAATCATCATTACTCTTGCTATGGATACACTCTCCGACAATTTATTCTTACCATACATGTTCTACGGCTGGTTCTGTAGCTAATCCAAAGATTCAGGCCACAGAAACCTGTTTTAGGCACCAACACAGAGTATCCCACCAAGCTGGAATAGCTGCACTACTGAACATTTCCCTACCTCTTTTGATTAAAGCAGTGAGTTATGTGTCTCCTCTTTCCACTCAACAAATATTTATAGATTGAACAACAAAATGGCCACCCCAATCTCAAATGTTTATTGAGTGTGTCAAAATAATTCTGAATTTCTCTGTGCCACAACTTCCCCTTCATGGATATGACACTTCCCCCCCCCTTTTTTTTCTTTTCTTTTTCTTCTTCTTCTATTTTTTTTGCAGAAAAGTGGCCCGTTATTCACATTCCTCATGGGGGTGTGAGGGGGGAGGAACCTCTTTGAAAGCCCAGTGGAAGCAAAACCATGGTTCTGTATTCAAGCCCAGATGCAACTGAACACAGATCACATTCTGTTGTTATCAAAGCTTACAACGTATTTGTGTGCTCCATTAAATAACTATGCCAACAAAACACAACAAACATTGGCATTCACACAAATAGACTCTCTTTTCTTGTGTGCCATAGCTTATAAAAAAACAAAAAGCCTGAAGGAGACTAGGGGGGAAACTGAGCTAAAAATAAAATGTTTGTTAAAGATTGTTATAATGGAGCATGTCTTTAGTCTTCCAACCTAAAGCACAAGACAACACTCCTCCATATATTATATACACATACTCGAATTTGCTCTTAGGCATTTTTCTCCTCCGATGAAGAGAATTACCTTGGTTTAATAACATGTCAACTTGCTGTGACTCCTCTTTGGCTCACACTGACAGAAAGAGATAAGGGGCTACAGTGTGTCGTCACTGCAGGTTATTGAAGACTGCCACGTGTTGGGCAGGGACAGAATGCAAAACAGCCATTGATCCCACCCCCCGTGCCGGGATTCTCTGCTTGTCGGATTTCTGCACAACGGTCGTCCTGCACACTCAAATTGGAGCTCAGGGTGCTGCTATACTTTCATTTTCAGAGGGATAGCCACATTTTTTAAAAAGAATCAGGAACATAGAGTTACTCAGTACTTAAGGATCAAGTTTGCATTGAAACGAGGAAGGGACAGAAAGGGGGCATCCTTCCTTAAAGGGAAGGCCTCTTTAACCAGTCCCCCCCCCCATGAGTCTACTATCACAATGGGATACTCCATCCCTCTTTGAGAACATCCTGCCATACTCAAGGTGGCTCACACCATAGATAAAACAACTGAAAATACAAAATTAATAGGAAGCAAGCCAGACAGAGAACATATATCAAGGTTGCACAACTTGCATACCCCACGGCTGCATGTGGCCCTCCAAGGCCTTCAGTATGCCTACCAAGAATGCCCTGACCACCACCAAATTCCCCACCACTACCAATTTGTTGCTGCCTATACTGTCCGTTCCCTCCTACAAAGACCCACATACAAATTGCTCTTTCCTCATGTCAGGGTTCCTTCTATGCTCTGGACTCCGTGGAACAACTCTTTAAAGATCTATGCCTCCTTAAGAGTGCTGCCTTCCCTTTTTTTACCTTCCCTTCTCCAGTAATATGGGGTTTAGGCTGTAGATGTGGGGTGAGTGACACCCCAGACACTTGTGGCTTAACACAACCATTTACTAGTGAATTAAAAGAGGAAATAACGATAAAAGTATTTAATCAATGGAAAAGAGTTGCAAAAATCCAAGTCCTTTTACCCTAAGCTGCTTCTTTCTGCTCCTTCCTTTGTTACAGAAGATGGGGGCACTGATCTTAACCATGATTAATACTAAGTAGGATCCATGTTTACCCAGGATCCAGAATAGCAACAGGTCTTGGAAGAAAAGGTGCTGTAAGCCATCTGTTGTCACTTGCGGGTTTGCAAGAAGAAGATAGGTAGTTTGCCAGTGGATTAAAACTGTAGTTTCTCAGAATTTATTATTTTTTGTCCATAAGGATGTGATTTACAGAGATGAATGAGAATTGTTCCTGTTCACAAATCATGCAAATATGTCCATTCACAGCCTGAATATGAACAGGAGTGCAATTTTTCCCTCAATTTTCTAAATATGCACTTGTGTTCCAAAGGGTGAACCTACACACATGCATAAATGTGCATTTCTCCCCAAAATCTGATTTTTTCATGCTTCAGCCTATGGGGAGGGGGGATGCACATATTTGAATGGAAAATGTGATTATTATTATTTTAACCCACTTTTTTTCAACTGGGAAAAACACACATTTTTTCCAATAAAAAACGTGCATTTCTTTCCCAATTGTAAAAATAAAATACTCACATTCAGGTACGCAAACAACTTTCAAGGAGGATTTTGAAGAACCTCAATGACCCTGAGCACTGCATGTCTGCCCATCCTATTTCATTCTGGTTTTATTTCATTCCACTTTTCTTTAATTTGCAAAAAAGTCAAATTGCCAACTGAGGCTCGTGCAAGTTCATTCACCACTTGAGGAGGAAGCTATGCTTCGCTTTCTCACACCAATGCCTTCCAGTGCTCTAGAAACTGGGGGAATGTTCTTGAAGTTAACCTTAGCCCTCAAGGAAGAGGGAAAGGAGAATTTTAAATGATGAGAGAACATTAACTTCATTTCTAAATACCTTTGAGCGTTGCTTCTCCTTCCTTGAAGATAACTCTTGGCTCCATTTTCTTTTTCCACCTTTATGGCTACAACCACAGAATATTTACAATAAGTTCTACCTTTAAGTCTGCCGAGTCTCTCAAGAGATTCATTAAAAACCTAAACAGGGATTGCTTCTCTGACAACAAATGATATTCTGGTAATGCCTTCTAATAATGAAGTTATTCCAAGGGAAATTAGAGTCTGCAATTTCCCTGTGGGTAACACAATTCATGCCAAGCAGGTAACCTATAGTAGCATTTCTAAAATTGGACCTAGGCATTTCAGGTTGATTGTGGCTTGGGTGGGTGGTAGGCGGAAAGGAGAAAATACAGGTGTACAAGAGAATGTTGCCCACAGAAAATGGTTACCCCAAAATGGTACCGGAGAAGATACAGACATTGCAGATCATTTCTGGGGTAATGTTTCCTGAAAGAAGGATTTTGATACAAAATAGCTTGAGTTACTGTACTTCATAATCATATATTTCCCAGCAGCAGGTCAGGTTATCTTCTTTCTTGAGTTTTCCTTCACATCCTATTGCCAAGAGATGAGGAGGATTTGCCACAATGGTGATATGGGACCTGCAGGTTCAAAGGGAATATGCCACTGAATGCAAGCGTGGATCTGGAACAGGACTGTTGAAATTTGGCCCTCGGGCTGAAAGAGGTTTATTTTGGAGACGCTCTTGGGGGCCACACCCCAGTGGTGAGGGGTGATGAAGGCAAAAGAGGCGGAGCCAACAATACCAGCATATTTTAGCTGAAAAATGATAACTAAGACTTAGGAGAGGCATTGCAACCTTTTAGTGTCATGGCTATGTTCATGTTTTTTTTAAAAAAATGGGGGGGGGGGGAACCTGCACAAAGCCACAAATAACCAGTGGACAGGAGAAAAGTCTGAGGTCATCTAGAGAACCTTCAGAGGGCTGAACTAGGACCTCAGGAGGACCAGACTGGGACTCCTGGTTTCAGGTGCTGCACCTCTCCTCAGGAACTACAGCAGGAAAGGTTGTGGCCACAAACAACCCATAACAGGATTAACTACTGCAGCTACCCATAACCATCTGTTTAGCCGGTGTGGAAGCAGGATGCTGGATTCAATGAATCTTCAGTCTCACCTTGAGAGTTTGCCTTGTCCCCTTATTTAACAGTACTCTTTGTGCTTCCGCTGTTCGTGTGCTTCCCTTTATTTCTCATGTGCAATTGTCTCCTCAATTACACCGTCACATACATTCCTCTCAGTGATCCTTACAAACAGCCCTGTAAGGTGGGAGAAGCATTTATATACTCTCTGGCTCAATTTGGACGACACAATAAACAACTGGGGTGGGGGAAACAATCGTCAGTTGTTTTGACTATTGTGTCGTCCGAACGCTGCCATAACTACGCCCACTCTCTTAAGCTGAACTGAAGCCACCACTGGTAGACATCAAACAACTGTGGTAACATCAGAGCAATGGAAAAAGTCACTGTGAAAAAGCACATCGAAAAACGTGTAGGTTCACGGAGAACAGCATGATGCAGCTGTGTCATATAAACAATGGGGCGCGACTGCGCAGCCACGACAGCATATATAAAGCGCACAGACAAGCCTCAAGAGGATGGTAGCTTTCCTAATACATTTAGGCTTACAGCTAAAATAACCTTTGTACATGGAATTTCCTGGCCTGTAGCTCAGCATAAGCACCAGTCACTGTGTGAGCTCTTATTAGGCAGAACAATGACCTGGGAGTAACGAAGGAGTCAGCAGTATTTATGAACTTTCTAAAAAATCTGCTCTTTGTTCTCTAGAAGTCTGGCAGACGAGTGAAATCCTTTTCGACTCTTGAAATAATTCAAACGGAACAGAACTTGCTGGTTTCCCTTATGAGGGATTTCCTAGAATGGGCACCATCACCATAAACAGCCTGTTCTTGGTAGCAACTAGCAGGGCCTGACGATTTGGCAAGCCTATGCAACATACTGTTTCTTCCCCTCGACTATGCATTAGAAGATGCTCTCTCACTGATATTTCAGGGAAATGCCATGTCAAACAACTTGCTAAAAATCCAGGCACAAATTATTTCCTCCCATTTCTATAATGTACTTGTCAATCAACCTCTAGGAACATATAATATAAACAGCAATAAGGAACATTCAACATGTCACCGTCTCAGCTGTTGTTAAGTAGCGTGATTACAAACCATGTGTAAGCCAAATCTCATATATATATCAGTGGGAAATGCTGGAGATGTACGAGAAATGTCTTTCAGTTTGGTTTTGATCAGGATTTAGAGCGTCATTAGATGGGGTGGGATCACATTTCCCTACCGTCACTTTGCCTCCTGCTGCTGTCCCCACAGGAAGCAGCAAAGACCATGTGACCCATTCAATGGACATTTTTATTGTGCTGCTTTTCCTGCACACAGCAGGAAAGGGCAGCAAGTTTCGCTTCAATTTTTTTTAAAAAAAACAGATTTACCGGGTTTTATTTTGTTGTGGGAAAAGGTACAGAAAGATTAAATTCGCATATGAGTGAAGTCAGTCCATTTTTCTGAAGTGAAATACACACTTTGTAGATGGATTAGTTGGATACTGAGTGCTCATCTAGACCTATGAGCCTTCTGGGATTGGTGGTGGGGAGGATCTCGGGCTTTCCGGGTTCCACAATCCTCCCCAGCGTCCATACACCAGTGCGTTGTCCCAGAAGCCAACAGGGACGTTCTGGCGTGGTGCGGCTTTTTTCTTTCTTTTTTTAAGGAGAGCCTAGACCCTGCACAACAGTAAATTAAAAAAATTGGAAAACTCAGCGTCACCATCCAAGGGATGGCAAAAATGCTGCCCACCCCGCGCAGCTCCATGCTCATTTGAGGACATAGAAACCCGCACCACACGGGCCGCAGTCCTTGGGGTTGTCCCGGGACTGTGGAAAAAAAACAGGAAATCTGCGGTTGCATATATCCTGGGGAAAGTCTCTGGTTGTCCCCAGTAGACGCCGGGATCCCCTGTGCACCATTTATATGCACAGGGATGACCTAGAGATGACCTTGGGATATATGCATGGTGTAGACATGGCCTAGAACAGAACTCTGATGTCACACTAAGTTTGGATCTGAGAGAAAAAGGAGAATGCCTCTTTAGACCGTGCTTGCCATGTGCAATTTTCAACAAGCATTTGTATTTTTTTTAAAAATAAATCCTCTCCCTCCCTCCTTCTCTCTCTCTCTCTCTCTCTCTCTCTCTCTGCTGTCCAATTAATCAGGGCACCTTTAGTGTGAATCATAAGTGTTAATTAAGTAGATTAATGATTGCAGTCTTTATGCCACCCACATCCCAAGGTATTTCGCTAGATACAACACACGCAGAGTAATCTTGCAATAGGGATGGATGGATCTGTCAATCCCATCAGGTCTTCTTTTTTCTTTTTCTTTTTATGTCAAGCATGTTGTGTCCTATCTCCACACAAGTCTACAATTCTCTTTTTAACAAAAATAAAATGTTTCCCCCCCACATTATTTGTATTAACATACACAGTTTTAAACATACATGTTTGGACACATGCATCCAGTGACCAAAGTATGTATACATACTTTGGAAACGTATACCTTTTCATTTGCACATCCCCCCCGCCCCCCAATGTGTGCATGTTGAACACATCACCTGCTTGGGAGTGCACCATTTTCTGTCTGCAAATTGTGTTTGGGTCGGGAAGGGCAAACTGCATAAAACCATTTTAAAAGACCTTGATGGAATAAATTTCTTGTACATTCCTATCTTGCAAGACCCAAACCCATGGGCAGAATTAGAGCTGATGTTCAATGCGGGCCTGCTGCTGAATACAGCAGTCCTATACTGACCCCCTCTCCTTTCCTCTAATATTTAGGGAGACTTACCTCCATCATTTCTAAACTAATGGTGGCCATGAAGTGGGGATGAAAAGGGGGTGGTGAAATACACAATGCAAGTTCATGACTCAAGTCCATCTGCCTAAAATTGTTACAAATATGGGAGGAGATATCCTGACGCAGGGATGTCATTTTCAGCAGCAGCCTCATGTTAAGGATCATATTTCCTTTTGCTACAAGACTGCCAACAGCAAATTCCCAGATGACTATGTGCTGCTTCTCAGGAAAACCTTATTTATTTCCTTCATTTTGATTCGGCTCCTAACTCATCCTCCCTCTCAGAGGGGGCGGGGAGAGAGAGAGAGAGACTAACAGACACATGTTCAGGGAGGGCACCAAACGAACAAACAAAAAAACCTCCCCAAAGCTTCTACAGTAAGGGCAGTTCCCAACACTGGACTGAAATGAAGAACTCTCTAGTCTACCAGCCCGAGGATTCTTCTGCCAGATCCTATATTCTGCTTCTTCAGCACAACAGCTCCTAAGGAATGTAAGATGTATATTTTAGGACTTCCATCACCTCTAAAATTCTCTTTCATCAGATCCCACTACAACCTCTTTGAGATTTTTACTAGATATTTCACTGTTCCTTCTCCTCCTCTTTCTTTTTTTAGGCCAAAACGTTACTATAGCCCCACAACTGCTACAATGAACGTACAAATGAAGTGACAGAAGACTCGCCATCCCAGCCAAAGTTCTCTCTCTCTCTCTCTCTCTCTCTAATCACAGAAGATTCCAAAGCTGATCAGGAAAGGGTTTCAGCTGTTCCCATTTGGTATCGCCATCCGCTAATGCCTTCCACGATTTGTTCAGCAAAAGGCAAATTTTGTCATTTTGCCTGACAATGACTAAATCCTGACAGAGATCCAATACTCCGTAGTGACAGCATTTTCAGAACTTCGTTAATCCTGCAGTAGCCACACAGCACCACCTGCCAGCCTCTTTTAAATCATTTCCTCTAAAACCTTTCTTCAATTATTTCTTTCAAGTTTTCTTTCCAAAAGTTTGCAATACAATAAATCCTGAAAGCAGTGCACACTCCAAGATGAATTGCACCTAAAGATGTGAAACTAAGGGTATAGCCGAAGCAGGAGCTTCTGTCAATATGCTCTTTAATATTAAACTTTAATTGAAAGGAAGTGGGAATCCATTAGGGGTGTGCATCGGATCGGATCCGATCCACGATCCGAATCCGATCCGACCCAAAATCGGGAAAATCCGATCCGATCCGATCCGATCCGGACAACCTCCGATCCGATCCGATCCGATCCGATGAGGTCCGATCCGGATCGGACGCCATTTTGAATGCTTTTTCCCATAGCCAAGTATTGTTTTACAAAAACGCCTATAACTTTTTCATTTTTAAAGATAGAAGGATGAAACTTGGGCACATTGTAGACTGGTTAGGGGTAGTTATCTGTGAGAAATTTCAGAAAGATTGGTGCATGCATTTTGTGGCAATTAATTTTTTAATAAATACCCAGGAATGCCTATAACTTTGTCATTTTTAAAGTTACACACATGAAACTTTGCCACATTGTAGGGGGTACCTTGGGACCTATGTGTGTGAAATTTCAGAAACGTAGGTGCTTGTCTTGTGTGGCAATTAATTTTTAGAAAAATGGGTAGTAGTGGGGTAAATACAGTTACGCCTCCCATTTTTTTATTTTTGAAGATACAAACAGGAAACTTGGGCACATTACAGGTACCACTTGCCTTGATATGTGTGTGAAATTTCAGAAACATTGGAGCTTTCCTTGTGTGGCAATTAATTTTTGAAACAATGAGGAAAGAAACACCTATAACTTTGTCATTTTTAAAGTTACACACATGAAACTTTGCCACATTGTAGGTGGTACCTTGGGACCCATGTGTGTGAAATTTCGGAAACGTAGGTGCTTGCCTTGTGTGGCAATTAATTTTTTAATAAATACCCAGGAATGCCTATAACTTTGTCATTTTTAAAGTTGCACACATGAAACTTTGCCACATTGTAGGCGGTACCTTGGGACCTATGTGTGTGAAATTTCGGAAACGTAGGTGCTTGCCTTGTGTGGCAATTAATTTTAGAAAAATGGGTAGTGGTGGGGTAAATACAGTTACGCCTCCCACTTTTTTATTTTTGAAGATACAAACAGGAAACATGGGCACATTACAGGTACCACTTGGCTTGATATGTGTGTAAAATTTCAGACAGCTGGGTCCAGGCATGTGGTGGCAAGGTATTTTTGAAACAATGAGGAAAGAAACGCCTATAACTTTTTTATTTTAAAAGTTAGAAGTCTGAACATTGCTCACTTTGTAGATGGGTTAGGGGTAGATATGTGTCAGAAATTTCAGAATTATAGGTCCAGGCATTTGATGGCTATGGAATTTTTAAATTACATGTTTCAAAAAAATTTCTACAGAGGCCAGGTCTTCCCCTCCCGCTTCCCGCGAAGAAAAGGAAACACTCTCTCGTCTCGATCCCTTTGATCCTTGCTAGTAGTATCCATTACAGGGCTCGTGTTTCCTTTCCTACTTTCACTTTTCAAGCAGAACGGCTGAGCCTAGCTGAGTTTTGCAGCCATGCGTGCAAGGAAGGATCACTCTGGTCTCGATCCCTTTGATCCTTGGTAGTATCCATTACAGGGCTCGTGTCTGCTTGAGTACAAAGTGAAAGCAGACACGAGCCCTGTAATGGATACTACCAAGGATCAAAGGGATCGAGACCAGAGTGATCCTTCCTTGCACGCATGGCTGCAAAACTCAGCTAGGCTCAGCCGTTCTGCTTGAAAAGTGAAAGTAGGAAAGGAAACACGAGCCCTGTAATGGATATTACTAGCAAGGATCAAAGGGATCGAGACGAGAGAGTGTTTCCTTTTCTTCGCGGGAAGCGGGAGGGGAAGACCTGGCCTCTGTAGAAATTTTTTTGAAACATGTAATTTAAAAATTCCATAGCCATCAAATGCCTGGACCTATAATTCTGAAATTTCTGACACATATCTACCCCTAACCCATCTACAAAGTGAGCAATGTTCAGACTTCTAACTTTTAAAATAAAAAAGTTATAGGCGTTTCTTTCCTCATTGTTTCAAAAATACCTTGCCACCACATGCCTGGACCCAGCTGTCTGAAATTTTACACACATATCAAGCCAAGTGGTACCTGTAATGTGCCCATGTTTCCTGTTTGTATCTTCAAAAATAAAAAAGTGGGAGGCGTAACTGTATTTACCCCACCACTACCCATTTTTCTAAAATTAATTGCCACACAAGGCAAGCACCTACGTTTCCGAAATTTCACACACATAGGTCCCAAGGTACCGCCTACAATGTGGCAAAGTTTCATGTGTGTAACTTTAAAAATGACAAAGTTATAGGCATTCCTGGGTATTTATTAAAAAATTAATTGCCACACAAGGCAAGCACCTACGTTTCCGAAATTTCACACACATGGGTCCCAAGGTACCACCTACAATGTGGCAAAGTTTCATGTGTGTAACTTTAAAAATGACAAAGTTATAGGTGTTTCTTTCCTCATTGTTTCAAAAATTAATTGCCACACAAGGAAAGCTCCAATGTTTCTGAAATTTCACACACATATCAAGGCAAGTGGTACCTGTAATGTGCCCAAGTTTCCTGTTTGTATCTTCAAAAATAAAAAAATGGGAGGCGTAACTGTATTTACCCCACTACTACCCATTTTTCTAAAAATTAATTGCCACACAAGACAAGCACCTACGTTTCTGAAATTTCACACACATAGGTCCCAAGGTACCCCCTACAATGTGGCAAAGTTTCATGTGTGTAACTTTAAAAATGACAAAGTTATAGGCATTCCTGGGTATTTATTAAAAAATTAATTGCCACAAAACGCATGCACCAATCTTTCTGAAATTTCTCACAGATAACTACCCCTAACCAGTCTACAATGTGCCCAAGTTTCATCCTTCTATCTTTAAAAATGAAAAAGTTATAGGCGTTTTTGTAAAACAATACTTGGCTATGGGAAAAAGCATTCAAAATGGCGTCCGATCCGGATCGGACATCTGGTCCGATCCGATCCGACCAGCCTCCGATCCGATCCGATCCGACCCCCCAGGTCCGATTCCGATCCGCTATCCGATCCGATCCGGGGGGTCAGTGCACATCCCTAGAATCCATAACCAAAAAGCATATGTGAACTGCCACACTAAGCCAGTCCCTAATGTGGTCTAGCGCTCCATCTCCAACAGCTAGATATCTTTGCTCAGCTCTCTAGAAGCAGACATGAAGGCAGTAGGAACACAGGAAGCTGTCTTATACTGAGCCAGACCAGTGGTCCATCTTGCCCCATATTGTAGACACTGGCTGGCAGCAGCTCTCTAGGTTTCAGGTAGGATTCTTTCCTGGCCCTACCTGGAGAAGCCGGGGATCAAAACTGGGATCTCCTGCATGCAAAGAATGGGCTCAATCACACTGAGCTATGCTCCCGCCTGTACTCATTCCTTATTGCCACCATGTCAAGATCTACACTACCGGTTTATAACGGTATTGACAACTGTTGGGGCCCATGAAACGTTGCATGTACCATTTTCAAACCACTTGCAAAGTGTTACATACATCCTGCTTGGTGTAGATCCGGCTCATTTGTCAACTTACCATTTACTGGATGACCAGCTTTCATTTTAATTCTCATTACCAAGTACAAGGCATCAACTTGCCTTTTTAGTGTGAAAAGCAGTTGGATGCAGATCAGGGATATGGAAACTTTTCTAGCCACAGGAATAGATTTCTTTGTTGGGATTTGGGGAGAGTTCAGGGGCTGTATCCCAGCATTGGACATGGCCAAAGGCTATGCGCCTGTCCAGGATCAGGGGTCAGCATGGGCATCCAGTTGCCGTGAGCCCGTCTCTGAGCCTACCGTGACAGCTTTTCACCCAGATCCAGCTAGCCCTACTGACAAAAGGAAGAGCCTTAGGAGCCAGATGGATAAGTTTTTTTAAAACCTTGCTTTTGACTAGAGGAGAGCTGAATCACTCAGAAATGGCCTTTGGAGGAGTGATGGTCAATGAAGGCACAAATGATCGCCCCTTCACCATCCCGGTGCCCTCATTGCCCATTGCCCAGATTGAACATGGGGCACTCTACCTCTGAGCCACGGCCTTTTCCACTTCTGCCATATATAATGTCTATACATGTCTACTTGGGAGTTGGTCCCATTCCATTCAGCTTGCTCCCAGATAAATGTGCATAGAATGGCAGCTTTAAATTTGATCAGCAAACACACAGACTCAGCCAATCAGCAAATACAGCCCCTCTCCCTCAGCTCATTGCTTTGGGGTCTGTAGCAGAGCAGGATGTATAGCACATCAGGATCAACATCCCTCAATACTCCAGGGCGAACCTGATGTGTGTGCACAACACAGTGCTCCAAGCAGTACCAGTGTGCCAAGTTCACATTTGTGTATGTGCATGCTTTCGAAACGAGGCACAGAAATTCCAAGTTACAGAATCATCCCTATTGTAGCATAAGAAGACTGAGAAGTCCTCAGATGATGAGCACAGCACACAGCAGATTCAACAAAGTCACGGCTGACTGTGGTAAACCTCCCTGAGCTCTCATAGCGGCTGAAAAGGCAGCATTCCACTCCCACCCCCGCTCCCAGCCCCAAATCTAGAGTGGTTCTAGAGTAGCCTTGCAGAACATCAGCTTGGAAACACTGGCCTGTGTATTTACGGATCATCACGCGTGCGGGGTAGGGGAGACACAAGCACTCATCTGTTTGGATTTGGCATGATCTCAGGGATTTAGGCTCTCTCGCTTCTTGAACAAAGCCCCCATCAATATAAACCGGAGTTACACAAACACCACCAGAATGAAAGCCTCCTTCTAATTAACTGTTGTCGGGCGGCATCTCCAGGTCAGAGTTTGAGAAATTACTGGCCCAATTTAAAGGCAATCTCACCGAACAAGAAATCCAGCCAGCCAGAGAAATTAGAGAAGGGGGGGAAATAAAAAAATAAAATCCCTGCAAGTTGATGTTGATGCTTTTTTCAGCTCGCTGGAAACACAAATTAGATACATGCACAGATGGGAAAGAGTTCACAGGTTAGTGTGTTTATTTTGATGTTTGCCTCCCTTAACTCAAAAGCTCAGGGTGAGTAACAACAGATGTATATGAGCCAGACACCTGCAGCCAAAAGATCTAGCTGATTGTTTTGAATTAATATACGATCTTACTCCTTCCCCATCAACCATCAAGACTGCAAATATGTCCTATCCCCCAGACTTGTGTTAGGTCTTTCCTTAAAAGGAAACAAATTGGATCTCTGTTTGGAAATGTCAATTGCAGGCATGGCGCCCCTAAACTGAACTGCCTCTGCAGTAGGAGGCAACAAACTAAAATCTACCCATACACACACTATGGTTCCAAACCAGATCAGGCCCACTGCATGTAATCTCGAGTAAGGAAAATGGATGACAGTGGTAGCTACATCTTTGAAGTAAGGTGTACATAAGAACAGGCATGCTGGATTAAACCAAGAATCCACCTTGTCCAGCATTTTGTTCACACATGGGCCAATCAGCTTCCTGTGGAAACTCACAAATAGGGCATGAGATCAATAGCACCTTCCCATTTATGTTCCCCAACCACTGGTGTACCACCCTTGATACTGGAGGTACCATATATCCATCATGATTAATAGCCATTGATTGCCTTATCCTCCATGTCTTTGTCTAATCCTTTTTAAGGTGATCCAAATTGGCAGCCATCACTACATCTTGTGGTAGTGTATCCCATAGTATAACGAGCATAGTCTGGCTCTTACTAGAAATATAGTTCGTTCTGTATTGCACCGTAGTCCCCATGCACACCTGAAAAGAAAATCCACACACACATACACCCTTATTTGCACGGCCACAACAACTTTTCCACATTCTTAAGTTTTGTGTTGTGTCCATATTTAGTTTTGTTGTTGTTGTTGGATTAAGAAATCTAACAACGTGCACGGAAACATTCTGCAACATCTTACATTTGCGGACAGGATCAGATCTCAGGAATAAAGCATTCTCAAACTATGATCCAAAAACCCATGAAGAAAATCTACAGCATGGTTCTTAGCAGATTATTTATTTATTTATTTAATGCATTTATATACTGCCCAATAGCCAAAGCTCTCTTTGGCTATTGCATTTATTGTCTTTTAATGTCTTTTCTTCCAAGGGTTGTATCCAATGATGCCATTCAGCCTGTAGAAGGGAACCACTGGCAGAACAGATTTCCCCTTTCCCCCTTGCAGCTCCCCCATGTTCTCTTGGGGGATCTTCTGGAGGAAATCTGGGGCGTGCACTGAAGGAAGAGAGGACAGGGAATTCCCATTGTGTGAGATGACATCTGCTCATGCAAGGGTTGGCTCCAATGCCGTGTGTCTGTGTGTGAAACAATCAAACAAAGCCCACCCCAAGATTCTAGCCATTGAAGATTGCTTTAATCACAGGACTGGTTTGCACAAATTGCAGCCATCGCCAGATGATCACCTCTGGGAGCATCAGACTCTCCGCTTGGGATGCTACCAGACTTTCAGCTTGGTTGGGATCATACACTATTACTGATTACTATGAACTGGTTCCTCCATGTGGATATTGTAACTGCAGCCACACCAGTTCCTATGATGGTAGCAGCACTTTTCCCAAGGTTAAAAACACAAGGTTAAGAAAGTTGCAGTCAGATTTATTTAAAGGCAAGCTGTCAGTTTCAGGATTTCCAGTTTTTACTTGGGACTCCATGCTTAGCTTTTGACATATCATATTTAGGCAACACACTGAATACAATGGCCCAGCGAGGACTCAACAGTATCCCAGCTAACAGAAGCCTCCAGATAATATGAAAGGGGCAAAACACAAAGGCTCCATAGAGAACAGATATATGAATGAACATATGATACTGCCTTATACCAAGGCAGCAGTGGGCAAGCTAGAACTTATGGTCTGCTTGTTCTGAGTGGCTATTGTTCTCTGGGGCCTTGGGTAGAAGAAGTATTTTCCACTAACTTTTTCATTGTTGATGCTTAGAACTGGACCATAGACAAGACAAACATGTGTCTTATCACTGAGCTGTATCTCTCCATGATTTGGGGAGAGGGCAACAGAACCAAGCAAAGAGTGGCAGAGCTCAGCCAAGGAGCAAAACATCCACAGCCAATACACAGAACGCTGGTGAGATATTCAATTTCCCTGGAGGCCTTCTGTGCCGCCACAGCCTCAAACACTAGGCCTAGATGAGCCCACCCCTCTCAGGCCAAGCCCCAACGCTTAAATAACAGAGGGAAGGACAAAAGACGCACCACTTTTCCCTTATAGCAGAGGGGGAAAGGGTGTTAAGGGTTTTGAAGAAGGTTCTCCTATAAGTATGTTGGCTGAAGGTGTAATGATATGTGTTTCTTTATTATACTTACACTTATTATATACTTATGTATACTTATATACAAAGCCAAGCTGACACGTGGTTTGTGGTAGCAAAAAAAATAAAAGAAAATGTTTATTGTTGTTAACAGTCTTTTCAAATCAATTTAAAACCTGCCTATTCTTCATACTTCAAACAGTCTTGTTAATAATAATCCTAGGTACTTATATTCTCTTCACACACTACTGACTAGAACACACACAGCTATCATCCACACAACCAAGAAAATAAAATTCTCCCGTACAATCCGCCCCACACACTCAGGTCCTCTGGGAAGAACTTACTCAAATCAGCCAGAACTAGGCTGACGAGTGTTACCCAGAGGACCTTCTCTTCCATCGCTCCCAGACTGTGGAATGGTCTGCCGGAGGAGATTAGACAAATTAGCAGTCTTCATGAATTTAAGAGAGTCATGAAGACTGCTCTCTTCCGGCAGGCCTATCCAGATGAATTTTAAGATGTTTTTAATGATGTATTTTTTTCCTTGTTTTTAAAAATTTAACTGTTTTGTGATTCTTGTGTTTTATATTGTTTTTGTTCCCCGCCTCGATCCGGAGGGAGAGGCGGGTTATAAATAATAAAAATAATAATAATAATAATAATAATAAAGATAATCTAAAACACACCTTCACACAATATATACTCTTCCCCACTCCCTTTCCCAGCATCATCAGCCACACCCACTCAGTTCAACAGTCTCCAAACACACTAACCAGACATACTTAAGGAGACAGAAATGTGGGGTGTCGTCACACCTTCCTTTCCCAAAATAACCAATGAGGCCAAAAAAAAGTTAATAATCACCTGGCTGCAGTAGCTGGGCACCAGCCAAATCAATGCTAACTGGCGATCCAAGCCAAAGTAGGCTTGAAACGCCTTTATACAACAGCGGCTGCCATGAACCAAAGTGCTGATTCACCTTTCTATCTCCCCATCTCTTCTTTTTACAGCAGTAAAGAACGCTATTGACTTCTTCAGAGCTAATGTGTTCTTAAAAAAACAGTTCCCACTAATTAACTACATTTATATTCTAACATTTAAGATGTGAGAACCACTAAAAGGAAGGCATCAAGAAGCCATTTCTACTGGCCAAGAAGGAGAAATGGGAAAGTCACTCTCGAAGATCTAAATTTGCCAAGGTGAAACAAAAGGGAAGCAGAGGGAGACGAGAGTCCAACTGCCTTTTAGGAAACGGTTTCATTAGATCGGTGCTAGTGCTGGGATCCCTTATAAAGCAAACTCACGTAAAACCAACTGCCAGTTAAATATTCCAGGAGTCACTTAAATGACTGACAGAGTAAAAGCAATTACTCCATTTAATGCACTTTTCCTTTTCTTTCAGGCTTCATATCTCCAGCTTATCAGGGACACATTGATATCCCTGCAGCGGATACAGGCAGAGAGAAGGGGGAAAACTCTGCATCATGGCAAAGTAAGTCGAATAGATGTCCCAAATCGTCTCAACAGACTGCCGCATAATAAACTGGAATTTACAGTGAGAACCATAATTCAAAAAAAGTTGGCATTTTAATACTTGCAAGAAGGTTCCAATATCACTCCCTCCCCCCCCCCCCACCCCCGGTCTACCCTTCGCGGTACTTCACACATTTTTGCAATTAAACGAAATATTTCAAAATCAAAGTGTATGTTCCATTCCTACACAGTAGCTTTTGGAGGGGATGTTTTCTCTTCCTACTGCACAGCCCACTCATCTTGTTCGTACCTTATAATGCCAAAAATGCCCATATACGCTTGCCAATCTGAAAGCCAGAAGACGCCCTTCCTACCAATTCTGTAACGGCTCTGCAGATGGCCTTTCCCCCGTCTATACTTGATCCCATTCTTTCCTCTGCACAATCACTGATGTGGAGCCAAAAGCCCGCAAGCCTGACTTGCTCCACTTTGGCCTCATCTACACCAAGTAGGATATTGCACTATGAAAGTGGTATTAAAGCAGCATATGAAAGGCAGGAGCCACAGCGAGCAGGTTATAGCGGTACGAAAGTGGTATATGGTATGCGTCAATGGGCCCCAACAGTTGTCAGTGGTTCTTGCCTCTTCTATACCACTTTCATAGTGTGATATCCTGCTTGATGTAGATGAGGCCCAGGATACAGGGAAGGTGACATTGCTGGGTGAAGGCAACTCCAGGGAAGAGAGAAACCCTATTAACCTGCTGATGCAACTGCAGCAAACTACACAGACACATGCCTTGTGGCACCTGAAAGACCAGCAGTGAATGTTGAATTCCTCAAAGGCATTCAGCCTAAAAGTCCAGATGACGGATGCGCACCTTTAAGGTGCCACAAAGCTCTTTGTTGTCTGAGAGAGAAGCGGTTTCTCCAGGTTGCATGCCGGGTAGTACAAAACAAACCAACACTGCAGCAAAGCAAATGTCCTGGCTGGTGGTATCAAACACATTTTTTGTGTGTGGTTACAGATGAAATACAGCTTTCCCCACAGGTATCCTGGTGTGCATCACCTGTGTGGGTGCAACAGCTTGGCTCCCACCCTTGTCTCCAAGTTACAAGCCACAACCAGACTTCTTCACACAGTGCATCGTTAAACTATAGAATTTACTACCACAAGATATAGGGATGTCCACCAATTGGGATGGCTTTAAAAGGGGGTTGGATAAATTCCTGGAAAAGAAGGCTACTAGTCCTGATGACTAGGTGCTACCTCCAGCACCCAAGGCAGTAAGCCTATGTGCACCAGTTGCTGGGGATCATGGATGGTACAGTGCTGTTTGCACCTGTGTCCTGTTTGTGGACTCCGGGTCAACTGCTGGTTGGCCAACGCGTGAACAGAGTGCTGGACTAGACGGGCCCTTGGTCTGATCCAGCATGGCTCTTCTTATGTTGTAGAATTTTATTACCCCGAGTGGCAATTCAGCCACACAGAATCTGCTATGTTAAGATTGGCCCACGCTCGCATGTCCTGGAATAAAACCGACATTTGGAGTCCAAAGAGCCACTTTGAGCATAGGCGAAGCCATGTGCATGGCAGGTGAGGGCCTGTAACATCTGCACTTGATGTGCCACAGGGCCCATCATACTTACAGAACATATTTTGATTCCCCGAACTGCACATCCTGCAGCAATGGGTGAGACACAGAGCCTCCATGCAATTAAGCCATTCTATGTTTCAATGAGCAGATTTGCTGTTGCTTATTTCTAGAGCTGCTGTTGAGTAAAGATTTGCCCCAGCCAACACACTAGTCCAACCAAAGTCAGAACCACCGAGGGTAGGGGGCAAACTGTAACACACAATTGAGTATTCCAACTTGTGATTTAGAGCTTGTTGGGATTTTAACTATAATGCATTCCTTTAGTGGCATTGGTTCAAATTTAGTGTGGGAAACAATGAATAAAGCCACAGGGGAAAATTGTGGTTTTGTTACACTTTTAGAAAAGAAAGCCATAATGAAGAATATCATGGAGCAAACAGATTTGTTTTACATATATATATATATATATATATATATTCTGTCTCTCAGTCGCTTAAACACAGTAAACAGGTCTACACTTATTACTCAGCCGTTTGCATTTCCATCTCTCCTTGTCCAAACCAGACTGTGCTACCACCTCCACACCTAAACAGATTGGCACTGACTTACTGCTAATAGCCAAGGGGTTAAGCAAAATTGGCCACTGATAACTCATACTACACAAATTAAACACACACCACATCCCTCTGGATTTAATGTCTGTTGTGTTCGTCCACCATCCTTAGAAACATATAAACCTGCTTGATATTGCTGCATTTACCACTGCCGCATCTAGCTCAACGTTGTCTCAGTATTTATACCATTGGCACATCTAGCTCAGTATTGTCTCCATAACACTGTGGCTCTCCAGAGTTTCAGGCAGGATTCATTCCTAGCCCTCCCTGGAAATGCTGAGGATTAAACTTGGAACCTTCTTGGAACATGGTCCTTCACTTACTCTCTCTCTCTCTCTCTCTCTCTCTCTCTCTCTGGTAAATGTCTTATTCAAATGTATAAAACAACATACAAAAACTAACAATCAACTGGGGCAAGAGATCAATAGATGAAGAGACTACAACGACAGAACATTAATGAAAGAGTCTAATTTCATCGCATCAAAATAATCCCTTCCAAATTGAACTGTGGGATGTTGGTGGTCTTCGTTCCGTGGCTATAACTGCAATATACGCCATAAAAAAATACTATGCAATGACAGTATCAGAGGTAGGAAGTGTATATATACCAGTCGCTGGGGGACATGGATGGGAGGGTGCTAATGCACCTGTGTCCTGCTTGTGGATTCCTTGTCAACAGCTGGTTGGCCACTAAGCGAACTGAGTGATGGACCCTTGGTCTGATCCAGCATGGCTCTTATGTTCTTTTGATAAACAAGCCTGTCCCCTATCTCTTTCTCCAAGCATCTCTGGGCAGACTACATGCATTTTACCTTTATCCTCACAACAATGTCAGCTCTACTGACAGACACTCGCCGTCCAGTGTGCTGAGTAGGAATTGGAACATGGATCTTCTTTTCCAAAGTCCAACATGATTCCTAATACACCACACTGGTTCTCTTCTGCCCTTGCTGCTACTCCCAAATGCATGAAGGAAGAAATGCAACAGCTGAAGGGGGGAATGGGATAAAGAGGATGAAGGCTAGAAGAAGGACCATCCCCTGTGATTTCCACCAGGCTAAATCTGGCTCCTGGTTGCAATATCATAAACTACCATTTCACTCATTTCCCATTGCACTGATAGAAGCCAGGGCAGGATTTGAGTCTTTCAACTCATCCTTCCGTGCATCTTCAATTGAAATTAAATTCCACAGAGATTACTGTGCATTGCATAAAAAAAGATTTATAAATAAATTAGTGGAATGGAAGCTAGGCCTTTATTTAAGAATATTTTCCCTCTCCCCCTCCCCTTTGGCAAAGCTTCAGTGCAGCTTTCCATACCGACAGCTAAATTGTGCAATCTCTACTCACTCCTGTTTGCACCAACGATCATAGAGCACACCCATCTCAGAATAAATGCATGGAAACTGACAACATAACACCTACAGTGCAGGGGTAGGAAACCTCCAGATGGTGCTGGACTACGATTTCCATCAGCCCCACTCAGGATGGCCAAAGACGAGGGGGCCTGTAGTTCAACAGTATCTCAAGGGTCACAAATCCCCCGCTCCTGCTATAAAGCAAAGTCACCATTATAGTGATCCCCACAATTTTTTCTGTAGCAAAACTGAAGTCTCTTCTTCAGACATGACACTCAAGGAATTTCAAGAGAAGACCAACATACACACCCCATGTCAACTCCTGGTTGAATTCCTCAACTCTAACCCTTATGTATTTGAAGATCTATTCAAATGACAAGCAATGTCTTTGTCAAGTTTTGGGGCAACTTGGATGACTTTTGGATCATACGCTGATCAGCACCAGCTCCCCAGTTTTTAAACAAAAGTATTTATTCGCCCTACCTGGAGATGCCAGGGATTAACTTGAGATGTTCAACATACAAAGTGCAGACTCTAACACTGAGCAATGACGCTTCCCCACAGGATAGGACCCTTTTATTTTCCCATAGGAAACAAGGCAGAAACAATTTAAACAGTGAAGGTTATTTGGGATAACTTGGCAGCAACCCTCCAAATAAATTCCAAGGCCCTTGTTTTAAAGTTCAGTTTTCATTAAATTAATTCTCTCTGCCTTTCAGTTAAATATCTACCTACATGTTTCCTGAATACTGCTCACCCACTGAAACATAATTGAATCTTATATGCCTGGGTTCCCCTCCCCCCCCCCACACACACATATTTGCAAAAGAGAAAAGAGGGTTTTCTGTGCTATGAAGCTGCTGCATTTCTTTACCAAATTAGGTGTAGGGGTAAGGAAAAGGTTTTTGTTTTTTTTAAAAAAAAAAACACCATTCAGATTTCTGCTGGAGATGGTAAATTGATATTCTACTGAGGGCGCTTTTATTCATTCCACAACACACAAGAAAGAGTTACAAGGGAAGTTTCAAATCTGCTAACAGGGATTTTACAAGCAGAAAAAGGTAATAGCAAGTTATACAATTTCTGTCAAGTCCCTCTACTAAACTCAGGGACAATAATTGAAAGAGATTGACTTTCAAACTATTTGGAATAATGAAAAGTAGTCTCTCCTCCGCAAGCCCCATGGGGTAATGGAATGCACCTATCCAATTTACATTTCTTTCTGTTTCATATTTCATTCTAGTGTCTAAGCAATTCATTCTGCCAAGAGCATCAGCTTTCAAGAAGAGCCTGAGGTAGGTTCAGTCTCACACGCTTGGCCACTGTAGGCAACAAAATGTCCGCAGCGCTCTGCACAGGGCTTGCTCCCAAGCAGAAAGTCCGCAGGCAGCACGGTGCTTCTGCTCCACCTTGGTTTTGTGATGGGAGGCTCCTCCAAAACTGTCATCCAAGCAGTACTTACTCAACGGGATGTGCAAATGAACTAAGATTCAGGGTACCAGAGTTTTGAAATGGCTGGTCAATGTCAAGTACAAAGAACCTCCTTCTTCTGAAGGACATGTGCTCCATCAAGGGCAAGTGCTTTCATAACTGAAAACCAAGGGCTCCATCATCCCCGTCTTTTCTAGATGCTGTAATACTATGTGCAGAGGAATATAGTGCCATATTTTGAACATAGATAGAAGATCTGCTTATGTATCCATTATGCTGGTACTACTAGTAAGATTTACTACCCACCAGATAATGGAAAAGCTAACTCCTCCGACCTACCTAGAGGAAAGATAGGCATGTGCCAAGGAAAACCCTTAGCTTACCAAGTTTAAGGTATGCTAGCAATGAGTCTAAAGGCTGCAAAACAAGGAGTCATGTTCAAAATCCTCAGTCTGCTATGCTAAGAATCCCTACTGCAGAACAATTAATGCAAGCTCTCCATGTATGGGAGGTGCACAGAGCTCCAACATGCAGCCAAACGATAGAACTACGACAGAACAAACAGACATGCGGATCGAGAAATGCATTTGTATAGGGCTTGCAGCTTGTGGTTGTGTGTAGTCCTCCCTTACAATAACCTTGGAAGGGGAGTCACTCATTACCATTCTTATCGCTCTACCACCACTAAATCACACTCACTATGAAGGAAGCCCTGCAATGCTCAGTAGGATTGCCTTCAGAGTTGGATACCAAGGAGCAGGCTTTAATAGAATGGCTAGCTCACGGCTACCCCAGACCAGAGAGATTCCAAGAGAGAGGAATGCTCATCTCTTCCAAGTCCATGTGGAACACTCTCGGTCTTCTTCATTCTTTGGAGAAAACAAGGTTCTACGTCAGTAGCACTCCATTTCGGTCGCCACCCTCATTTCCGGGCTGCCTTCATCACACCTCTTTGAACAGAGGAATGACATAGCCTACAGAACCCCAAATCCAGATTCCCAGCATTATCCACAGAGATTGAACTATCCAGATTTTCGTATTCCACCACTTCCCTGGAATTTGATTACTTTTCAACAATACACTTGAATTCTGCTTGGATATCAACTGTAACATAGCCCGAAATACAGCACCAGAAGTTAAGCTACAGGCACCACCAGAAGTTAAGCTACAGGCACCAATCTCCCCAGAGTGAACCCCAAATCAAACAAAACTTAAACATTTCATGCTAATTCCTGACCTCAGAGCAGTGAAGCTCTGCTGTCCCGGAAAGGCACAATAAAGGACATTATTGAAAATAGAAAGCCCCTAGAATCAAGCAATTACCTAGAACCTAAGAAGACTGAAACCTTTTTTTTTTTAAAGGAAGGAAAAGAATTCAGAGTTCTCCAATCCTCATCACTTGGTTTTTTCCATGTTCCCCATCAGAAACAGATTCCACAAGACCGTGATATATAAAAATGGCGCAGACTGCATTCGGATTCCCATCCGTAAGTTCTAGTTACAGCTCAGAGCGCAAATTGTTAGGGCTAAATGACGAACCACTAAGCAAATGGGTGCTAGGAAGAATGTTAGAAGATTGACACAGGCTTGACTGTAGGAGAGAATGAGAGACTGGCAGAATGTTTGCCTCTAGGCCCACACAGAATACAAATGTGCTCCAAGACTACAGGTCCGAATCTTTGATCTCCCTTTTTGCAGAGGCTGTGATGTATAAAACCAATTGTATCAAGCAGACTGCCCTATGCTGAATATAAATTATCCTTTAACGATAGCAAGGCATTCTCCTGTTCACGTTTTGGAAAGGGGGTGGGGGTGGGGGGGGTAAGAAGCTTGCCAGGAAGAATTACAGAGCCATGAAGCAATAAGACCTCCTTGCGGGGGTGGGGGGATTAAAATGCAAAGGGAGATCTGAACGGGTAACCACCTTGAGGAAGACAGGGTGGGGGAGAAGAAATATATGTGCAACTTGGGTGTTTTATTTGACAGAAGGAGGATTTAAATAGAAAACATTCACACATCATGCAGTTAACAGTTGCACTGTGTTATCTGCCACCCATAAAAGAGTCGATTTTACCATATCATTTAAGCACGCCAAGAATCATTGACTTAAGTAAATGTTCAATTTCATTTTCAGATTTGGCTACAGACACAGCTGAAATAGAACATGTCTGGAAATTTAAAGACCTCTCCCTCTCGCTGCCAACCCACTCTGGTATTTTGCCTATGAAGCTAAACCCTTTGTATCCCCAGGCTTGAAATCATTAATATTCTGATCCTGTCTTTGCAATTAACACACACACTTGCTCCTTCTTCTTCTTCTTCTTCAAATCACTGCCCCCCCACCCACCCCACACACTCCATATGAAATAGGTGGAATTATGTTTGCTTAGATGAATTCCTCTCTGCTGTTCTGCTTCATGTAAACCCATGCCTCCCACTCTCTTTCACCTTTATCTTATGCAAAATTTACAGTTTTGAAAGCATTCAAGTATGAAGGCATAACTCAAGCTCCCGCTCACGTTTCAGATGTGAAAACAAACCATTTTTGACAACCCGATAGAGCTTTATTTGAATTTATTCACTGAACTCTCTGCATTTTAAGAACTCAAGCCCCATCGCAGAGCAGCACTATGTGGTTCTGTTGACAATGGTATAGAAGAGGTCTCTGCTGCTCACTTTCTGGCTGATGAAGAATTCTGTGTAACCTGCAAGCTTACATATTAATCCCATCTATGGGAGAAGTCACTTATTCAACATCTACTGGCACCTATATGGGAACGTATGTGTGTGCGCATTTCTGTGTGCGCATTTGTGTGTATTTTTTTTTTCAAAAATTAAATTGTGCTTTTTATATGGTGAGGAAAAAAGTCAGTTTTCTGGAAAGACTACAGGTGATAAACATCCTACCTCCATAACATGTTTAAAAAACATCCAAATCTTACATTTCACCTGCCATATATAAACTTTTGGTTATAAAGAAAAAAGTTCATCTGTGTGTGGCAAGAATTCTGTTTGGATAGTCTTCATTTTCATATTGCAACTAGAAGTTCAAGTTCTTCCCCTTATTAGAGTAGAAGTGCTGATTGTCATTCTATCAGCTTCTTGGATAAGCCTCTTCCATTTCTGATGGGCCAAAATTTCCACACCATCAATATTTCCAACACTTCTTCAGGTTGGGGTGGAAGTCCGATGTTTACCTATAGTGCCAGCTTCATTATTTTGTCCCCCCCTTTTTTTTTTGCAACAAAATACTGTTATGTTCAACTAGGCACCAAGCTATTTTAAGGCAATGTTGTATTCACATGGTCCAGACGCCTCCTCCTCGCCATCAACTTGGATATGAAGAGGCTAATACTTCCTTCTCCTCCCTCTTGCTTCTCATGACAACCCTTTAGAGCTACTTCCTACAAGTTATTACTATGCTAAGCTTGCGTGGGGGGGGAGGAGAGGGACCCTCAGATCGGCAGCCAGTCTGGGAGATTTCCCTCTGCAGCCAGCAGGTTGTAAAGATCCATGCAGTGACCAATTTTTACCTGGTGTGCCATGGGGTGGGCTGGGGGGATGCTATATGCCTGCTTTATTCACTTTCTTCCAATAACCAAGAGCGGAAAGGAAAAGGAACGGTTGGCTTAGTCTTGCTGGGACTAAGCCCCCTCCTTCCCGCTTTTTTTGGCAGAGGAGTCTACACAGAGATGCCAGCCCATTCTCTGCAATGCCCGGGTTCCTTCTCTTCCAGATTCAAAGGCTCAAAGAAATCAAGCCTCTCATGCAGATGGAGACAGAAAGAGAGACCACCCCCCCTTGCCCGTCTGATCTGCTTTACATCTCATTCCCATAGTCCAAATGCACAGCAACTTTAAGCTCATCACCACCGGAGTTCAAGGAAATCCTTCAATCAGGAAACTTCATTTACAATCCAGCACATTGCGGGGGAGGGGGGTACTTTCCCCCCCAACACTAACACACACACACACACACACACACACACACGGCAGCAGGTTTTTAATGCAATCCCCCCATCTAATGCAGCCTCCATTACAGGATTACAATTGCATCAATAAAATACTCCATATGTTTTCTCCGCCACCCCATCCCCCTCTCGCTGGTATCCCCCCTCCCCTAAGTACTCTGCACCCTGTGTGACACCCAAATCTGAACTGCTTTCACTGGGTGGCATTGCAAAAGGGAAGAGAAGGCTAGTATCTTGCAGGGTGGGTGGGTGGAGATGGATTCTCCATAGCGTATCATAGATCTATGGGTTGCCCCCCCTTTTTCCAGCAGCTACAGGGTTTGCCTCCTCCACCCCTGTCAAAGGGAAGCCAGAGATGTACCACCACCCCATATCTACAGAATTGCAACCCCAACACACCAGTCAAAGGCGCGTCACAGGACCAGTCACACGTTCGATTCCAACACTCCTAGTTTTTTGATGGCATCATTTTCACTGGAGGCATCTCCACCAGGAATGGTTGTCTTTGTATTGACAAGGGAAGGGGGGGGGGGAATCTAGGGAGATACGTGTGGGGCTTGAGAGGGAGATGCTGGCTCCTTCAAAGTCTCCCCATCCCTCCTCGATGCAACCACCCGTTCCCCCCCCCCCCACCGCCTTACCTCGGATTCCTTCTGTGCTGGAGAACCTCGGACCACTAAATCAGGTCCTCAGCCATGCTGCTCCACGAGCCTCCGAGCCAGACCCAAAGCGCGCCAGGGGAAGAAGAAGATGAAGAAGAAGAAGAAGAAGAAGAAGGAGGGGGAAAATCCTTGTTCTGCTCAAAATTTAGAGGAAGACGGGAGGGAGGGAGGAAATAGTCTAGGACAAAAAAGCGAGATGGCTTGATCAAAGGCGAAGTCCTGGGACTGTTGTTTGAAGGGATGCTCTCTTTTTTTGATCCCCTTCTCAGAGTGGAAGAGGAGGGCGTGAGGAAAGAGATCCTAAGTTGAGAGTTATTCAAGAACACCTCGCTTTGCAGTCGTGGGGGGTGGAACGGGCAAGTTGGGGGTGTCTTTAAAAATAGAAGTGCCAGACTAGTGAAACCACCTTGCTCTTTTCTCCTCTCCGATGCCCAGAGAAGCGCTTGAAGAAGCAGCAGAAGAGGCAGAAGAAGAAGCGGATGACGCCGCGTCCGGACAGCCGCTGGCGGGTGGCTTTTCCACCCCCTTCTTTTTAACTTGCACAAGGAGAGATGCAACTTAGGAGGAGGAGGAGGAGGAGGAGGAAGAAGAGGAGAATCCTCGGGGTTGTTTTCCTGCAGTCGCCGAGACGTTTAAAGCGTTCTTCGTCGGGCAGAAACGAGCCCCCTCGAGGGGCTTGGCCGCTGGAGGGGGTGTGCGTGTGGGGGGGGGGGGGGGGGGTAGGGAGCAGCGGCAGCCAAAGCCAGGCGATCTAGTCCCCCCGCCCCAGCGGAGAGGGGAAAGGGAGTCCCCTGCCCTAGAGCCGCCTCGATCCGCGAGGCTCTCCCCGGAGGCGACCTGGACAGCCGGAGCCGGCGAGGGCTGCCCCTGCTCCTGCCGCCGCCGCAGCCACGACCGACCGACCGCCTGCCGCCGCTGCTCCGGCTCCACGCCGCGCTCGCATCCGCTCCGCGCCTGCGACTGCCGCCGTCTGAACTCCGCTTTCCCCCAACACTGCCGGCAAGTCCTCGCCGGGACTGACATCACTGCAAAGGGGGCGGGGAGTGGAGGGGGATGCAAATGAGGGGGGAGGGGAGGGGGGAAGGAGGAGGGAGGGGATTTCCCCCCTCCTTTTTTTCAATAATAAAAAGTGTGTGTGTGTGTGTGTTTTCTCCCCTTTCGTCCTAAAGGGTGCTGCTGCTGCTGCTTTCAGCCTTACGAAAAACTGGCGAAGGCATCGAAGGCTGTGCAGAATGGGTCATGTTTGCTGCTACTGCTGCTAATAACAATAATAATAATAGCAACAACAACAACCAGGGTAGTATCTAGTTCTCTCTTCAGTGCCTAACAACAACAACAACAACAACAACAACATATTAGGGTAGTAGCTAGTGCTCTTTCCAATGAATAATAATAATAATAATAATAATAATAGCTAGGGCTGTTTCCAGTGCCTTATTATTATTATTATTATTATTTAGGGTAATAGCTAGGGCTGTTTCCAATTAATAATAATAATAATAATAACAATTTAGGGTAGTAGCTAGGGCTGTTTCCGGTGCCTTATTATTATTATTATTATTTAGGGTAATAGCTAGTGCTGTTTCCAATTAATAATAATAATAATAACAATTTAGGGTAGTAGCTAGGGCTGTTTCCGGTGCCTTATTATTATTATTATTTAGGGTAATAGCTAGGGCTGTTTCCAATTAATAATAATAATAATAATAATAACAATTTAGGGTAGTAGCTAGGGCTGTTTCCGGTGCCTTATTATTATTAATTTTATTATTATTATTTAGAGTAATAGCTAGGGCTGTTTCCAATTACTAATAATAATAATAACAATTTAGGGTAGTAGCTAGGGCTGTTTCCGGTGCCTTATTATTATTATTATTATTATTTAGGGTAATAGCTAGGGCTGTTTCCAATTAATAATAATAATATTAATAACAATTTAGGGTAGTAGCTAGGGCTGTTTCCGGTGCCTTATTATTATTATTATCATTTAGGGTAGAAGCTAGGGCTGTTTCCAGTGAATAATAATAGTAATAATAACAATAAACAACTAGGGTAGTAGCTAGGGCTGTTTCCAGTGCTTGACATTCTCCTTGGAAATAACTGAGAATTCTTTTGGGAGCTATTGGTCAGCAGAGAATGGGGATGTACCTTCAGGTTGGTCTGCAACAGCCCTCCACATATGGGTTCTAGGTTTGAGAAGAGACACTGGCTCAGTTCGGATGACACGACAATCAACGGAGGGGGGGGAAGAGGCAACCGTACGTTGTGTTGCTTATTGTGTCATGTGTCGGCCGACACACAACGCACACACAACTGACGGTATGTTATTAAGCAACGGGGAAAAACAACGGGCTGCTCTGTTGTTTTTCGGAGCCCCGTTGCTTATTATGGGGGTGCAACTTTCAGCCGTGCGATGGGGGAGGGGCAACATGTCGTGTGGCGGGCACTCCAAAAATAATGTACCGTCCGTTGCCTCTTCCCCCCTCCGTTGCCTAATGTGTCGTCCGAAATGAGCCACTCTCTGACTGCAACCTTCATTACGGTACAGAAGAGGGGACTTTGGATGGGCCAACTTGCTGATAATAGTGATGAACAGGTGAGAGAAAAGCCACCTTTGCCTCATAAGAGAAGGTTATCAGTAGCTACTAGTCCTGATGACTATACGCTACCTTTAGTATCAGAGGCAACAAGCCTATATATACCAGTTGCTGGGGAACATGGACAGGAGGGTGCTATTGCACCTATGTCCTGCTTGTGGATTCCTGGTTGACAGCTGGTTGGCAACTGTGTGAACAGAGTGCTGGACTAGATGGACCCTTGGTCTGATCCAGCACAGCTCTTCTTATGTTCACCTTTGCCTTATTGGGAACTGGCTTATGTTTGTTGATCTAGCCCAGAATGGTCTTCTCTGAGTAACAGAAGTGGCTCTCAGGTAGATATCTCTCACATCACCTGCTATGTGACTCCTGTCCCTGGACTGAATCTATGACTGGGGACTTCCCCTTGCAATGCATATGTTCTCCCACTGAGTTATGGCCCCTCCTAGCTAGGAATGCAGCTGTATGACCTCTCTGCCCATTACATTCCCATGCACTTTGAAGGCGCTTCTGTGGCAGCCTTCCACCATCTTTGCAGCGAATCCTCTACGCTCCTCCCCGTTTCACTTTTAAGGATGAGAAAGAGAGAGATGCTGAAGATGGGGGGGGGGGGAAATGGTCCATGCAGAACACACACACACTGCAGCCTAAAGTAAGTGCTTCCCCTTGCTCTTTCTGAAATTCAGCACAAGGCCTCTTGCTCCTTCCTCTCAAGGCAACTTGGAATGTGACGCACGAGAGGAAAACCCTCATGCATTACAAAGCAAGCTAAATGGAGAGTTTGGCTGATTTGTTTTCGCGGGATCTTGACTGTGCCTAAAACTTTAAGCCAACCTTCGCACGAAATAAATGCACAGTGGCGGGGCTATGGCTGCTCACTACCCACCACCCCAATCTTTCATATCTTGCTCGGAGAGCATAGAACACAAGCTACACATGGCACACCTTCTTCCTTCCATAGCATTCTTTGTTTGGTTTAGTCCAAATCCATTTGTTTCCCCTCCTTAATACCTCCCAGGGGTCCATGCTCTGAGATGGCCTGCGTACTTATAAAAGTTGCATAGGGGTGAGAATGTCAATACGCATAGCATTTCTCATTGTGCAACTATGGTGTCTGCTTCATCTATGCCTGCAAATGGGATGGGATCCCTCTTTGCTTTGGATCGTTATCCTATTGCCTCTCTTATTGGCTGTGTTCAGACAACACATTAGTCAATGGTGGGTTGAGTAGCCAACTCACAGTTGGTTATTTTGCAGGTATCAGCCACATAACGTTTTCCCGCACAACAGTAGGTGGTTGGGGCATTATGTGGACTAATCATCAACCCGACATTTGACTGACATAGCCCTGCCCTCTCCCCGCCCTCAGTCCTCCTGGTGCTATCCCAGCAGCCATTGCGAGTTCTGCTGAATGGACTAGAATGGCCACCGCCGCTTTGGACACTCTTGCCAGGAGACTCTGTAGCCAGCCGAGATAGTCCAACCAACCCTGCAAAATAGTCCACTAATCCCAACAGACAACACACTAGCCAACAGTTGTGCAGATAGTCAACCCTGCCATGGATTGTGCTTCTCAGTTGGTTATTTTGGCAAAATAGACATTTGTGGGGTGGGTTTTGCCTTACAGACAACACAATAACCAACTATTGACTGCTCAACTCATGGTTGACAACTTAAACCACCATTGTCAATGTGTTGTCTGTACGCAGCCATTCACAGTTGAATGGCTACAAAGCTCTCATTCCTGTAACACTGCCTCTTTTCTCTAGCCTTACTCCTTTACCAGTAGTGTATAACACGATAATCAACAGAGGGGAGAAGAGGCAACCATCAGTTGTGTTGCATATTGTGTCGTGTGGAGGGCAACACACAATGCACACAAAACTGATGGTACGCTATTTTGGGCAATTAAACAATGGAGAAAAACAACGGGCTTGCATGTTGTTTATCCCAAAATCCGTTGTTTAAAGTGTTGTGTGGAGGGAACTCCCCTCTCTCTGTGTATTATTCCACTCGGTCATAGAGTTTGCTGGCCGGAGCAGCAGAAAAAACCCTGGCTGCTCCAATAAAGCTGGCAGAACTTGCAGTGAATGATGGGATACAGCCGGAGAACTGAGGGAGGTGGGAGGGAGGAGATGCAGCAGCCCAGAAGGACACCGGGACTTTCAGCCATGCGATGGGGGGAGGGGCAACATGTTGTGTGGCAGGCTCCATAGAGTGTTGGTCTAAGACTCAGGAGATTCAAGTTTAAATCCACATCAACCATGACATTCACTTGGTGACCTTGGGCCCATCACTATATAATCTACCTCACAGGGTTGTTGTAGATATAAAAGGGTGGTGGTGAGAACCATGCATGCCTTGGAAGAAAGGTGGAAATAAATGCAATTGTGATTAATAACAATGCTGATAGTAATGTTCATTAATGACAGCGGCCTGCACTCAGGTTTGCCAACTGACAGAGAAAATGGACACATTGTTCTTATGCCATTCTTTACAGCTTGTTATGGAGAAATCAGCAGGTGAAGCTTTTTAAGGCATGGGAATAAACATTAACACCTGCTCATGCCTACCTCTCCTGCTGGTTTTCAAGGCACAGCTAAATGAAGCACTTGAAACCTTGGCAACCCAACTCATGGGAAGAAAGGGAGTAGGATAAACTTTTTTCTGCCATTTTATCTTCTTGTTAGGAAAAGTTTCTGAGTTGCAATGGCTACGGTGATCATATGGAAAGGAGGACAGGTCTTCTGTATCTTTAACAATTGTATTTTAAAGAGAATTTCAGCAGGAGTCATTTGTATGCAAACAGCACCTGGTGAAATTCCCTCTTCATCACAACAGTTAAAGCTGCAGGAGCCTTGCCCTTTTCTGTATCTGGTCCTACAGCTTTAACTGTTTTGATGAAGAGGGAATTTCACCAGGTGCTTCATGCATACAAATGACACCTGCTGAAATTCTTTTTGCTGTGCAACCATTAAAGATACAGGAGCCCTGTCCTCCTTTTCATATGTTCAGCCTATAAATTAGTAATGTCTCATCACATCTTCATTCACATATTTCCTATGTTCAGGCTATGGGTGTCCAAACAGCGCTGTCCATAGTGTTAAGACAATGAGAACAACAACAACAACAACAACATGTGCAAAGGAAAATCTAGAGGGAAGGAGGGAATTCAAAAACAGCCCATTCTGTGACCATTGAGTTGGCTGACTGTGTGTTGTAGAGAGGCACAGACAATCTGGTGGAAGAGGAAATGGATTAGTTGGAATCCTGCCCAGTAGCACTCCACAAGGCAACATTTTGTTGCAGTTTCGGCTTTTAAAAATCAATATGTTTTACAGTCTCCATCGTTTTAACTCAGGCATTCTGCATATGGACACGATTTTCATGGAGGAAAAGACTAAAAATAGCTAATAGTCATAATGGCCATATATTATGCCCTACTGGTCATAATTCCTACATATTATGCCTGTCAGAAGCGTTTGGGGGAGGACTGTTAAAGGCCCAGGAACCCTCCTTTTTGGGGAGGGGAAGTGGACTGTTAAATTTATATTCAGCAGGAGAAATGGTGTAATTGCAATTGTTGCAATTGTAAATCCACTTTTCAAACAGTTTACTCTGAAATTCTTCTAACTTCTGTACTCCAAGCTCATAGTCTGATCACACAGAAATAAGCCTCATTGGCTTAGTTCGGATGACACAATAATCAACGGAGGGGTGGGGAATCAACCGTCAGTTGTGTTGCTTATTGTGTTGTGTGGCAGGCAGCACACAACACACACACAACTGGCAGTACGCTATTTCGGGCACTTAAACAATGGGGAAAAACAATGGGCTGCTCAGTTGCTTATCCCGAAATCCATTGTTTAAAGTTAGGGTGACCAGATAAAATCCAGGTCAGGGCTCATGTAACTTTAACAGTTGTAGAGAAAAGGGAATTTCAGCCAGTGTCATTTGTATGCAATTAGTTCCTGGTGAAATTCCCTCTTCATCACAACAGTTAAAGTTGCAGGGGCCCTGCCTTCTTTTGTATATGGTCACTCTAGTATAGTGCCTGCACCTTTAACTGTTGTGATGCAGAGGGAATTTCACCAGGAACTAATTGCATACAAATGACACCATCTGAAATTCCCTTTTCTCTACAACTGTTAAAGTTACATGAACCCTGACCTGGATTTTATCTGGTCACCCTATTTAAAGTGTCGTGTGCCAGGAACCCCCCTCTCTCCATGTACTGTTCCAGTCAGTCATAGAGTTCTCCAGCTGGAGTGGCGTAAAAAAAACCCAGCCACTCCTATACAGCTGGCAGAATTTGCGGTGCATCATGGGATATGGCCGGAGGACTGGGGGAGGGGGAGGGGGAGGGGGAGGGAAGAGCAGCCCAGAAGGACACGGGACTTTCAGCCATGTGACGGGGGAGGGGCAACATGTGGTGTGGCAAGTACCGGAAACATAATGCACGATGAGTGTGTTATTAACCCCTCTGTTGCCTAAAGTGTCATCCGAACTAAGCCATTGTGTTCAGCATGACTTGCTTCCAAGCAATTATGCATCTTTACTCAGGAATAAGTCACACTGTATTCAGTGGGTTTACTCCCAGATGAGTATACATAGGATTGCAGTCTAAATGTCTTGCTACAATGATGTACGGTAACAGAAGACACCTTCCATTTCTGTTAATTCAAAGTCATGGAGATTATAGCCGGGGAAGAAAAAAATAAAATAAAAAGATAAAAAGATCTGTAGCTTCTACTTAATGCATACTGTGTTTATTATAACAATCCGGGTTGTTTGCTTAGATTTGTAATCTGCCTGAAGTATGAAGCTTTGCTAAACAAAATAATTAATACGTGCTTCAGTATTCTCTTCTCTGAACTTTGCTATCTGGAGGAGGAGATGATAATGGTGTGTGTTTTAAAGAATCTGAACAGGGAAATGAAGGAGACATGCTTAGGCCTTGAAAGCTAGAAAAAGCCTGCTTGTAGCAGTATTCCTTTTAAGATTAGCAGACAACTGTCCCTGTCCCCACTCGTTCATCATACAGTGAGGGGTGGATTATTGTGTCTATGCTACAAAATATCAGCGAAATATTGCTGTAGGCTTCCAGTTTGTGTTTACCGAGTGAGACAAGAAGACTGAAAAGCAGTTAGAGGCAGCTGCTTCAGACACCACATAACTCAACGTAACATGCCTATTTCCTATTAACGAATTTTATATTTGGAGAACATTTGCAATCAATTTATATTAGTCACAATAGTGTATGCTAGGATTGACCTGTGCCATTCTGTGCTAATTTGCGTTCCCCTTTGCCTTATTGTCAGGGAAACTAAGAATGGAATTCTATGGGTCCCCGAAAAGGCATCTTGGGGGCAATAGGGTCAGATCTTCCCCTCAAAGGGGAGGGAGGGGAGAGAGAGAGAGAGAGAGAGAGGTCTGCCCTCAAAGAGGCGCAGAAATCTGCATGCCCAGTTCATTATTGAAGTTGGGAGTCTGACATTGGAAATAGGTGCGCATGCCCAGAGAGGCTACTGGCCCACTGGGCACAGGTACATCTACACCAGCAGGCAGGACCAGCCCTACCATGAGGCAGTGTCATGTCCTCACTAGAGGAATCCTCCTCGGAGGAGGAAGTAGAGCCCACAGAAACCAGGGAGACACCACATCAGTCACTGGCACCAGACCAGGAGGAGCCTGGGTCTTCAGGGGAGATGGCTCCACTCCAGGTCCTTTCCTGGCAGGGGGGAAGGGACTCTGACTCTGGAGTGGATGCTGAACAACCCCCTGACCCCGAGGAGCACCGTTGCCTCAAGCAACAAGCCAGTAGGCCTCTTGTAATTAGGAGTGCTCGTTTGCAAAGAGGGTCTCCTCAGGAGAAAGCAACTGGTCTCTCAGCCACTAGCTACACTTAAAAATGGTATGTGGAAATCCTGTCCCCCTCCCAGGGGAGAAAATTCTCTGACTTTCCCCCACCCTCCCTGCAAAAGAGGCAGACAAAAACAATGCCTTTTCAGCAGGGAGAGAGAAAGTTCCCTAATAGGGGGCAGGATTGGGCCCAGCACTAATACATCAGTTGGAAAGCCACGCCCATCCAGTTTGTCCAAGCTTTTAAGCACAGTTTTTCTGAACCTCTTTCAGTCTGAGGACCAAATTTCAGGGCTGCAGTCCAGTGGAGTGCAGGGCTGGAGGAAAATGATCTGGGATCAAAGGGACCAGCCTATTTTAGCTTAAAGCTCATCCTACCGGTGACTCAGCCTTAGGAGAAACATCTCAACTGTATAGAAAGAGAGAAGAAAAACTGTGCAAAAGCTGGGAAACCACCAAACCATCAAGAGTTGGGTGAAAAGCGATAGGGACATCCGGTAGGGTGACCCTGTGGAAAGAAGGACAGGGCTGCTGTGTCTTTAACAATTGTATTTGAAAGAGAATTTCAGCAGGTGTTGTCTGCATGCAGCACCTGGTGAAATGCCCTCTTCGTCACAACAGTCCATTTTAATGTTGTATGTTTTAATGTTTGTGGTTGTAATGTTTGAGTTCTATCTATGTTTCTAAATAATAAAAACTTTAAATTGAAAACAAAGTTCAAGCTGCAGGAGCACTGCCCTCTTCTGTTTTCTGGTCTTGCTAGGCAGGGCTCCTGCAGCTTTAATGGTTGTGATGAAGAGGGAATTTAACCAGGAACTAACTGCATACAAACGACACTGGCTGAAATTCCCTTTTCTCTACAACTGTTAAAGTTACATGAGCCCTGTCCTCATTTTTTATACGGTCACCCGAACATCTGGGGAATCCCGGAGGGATGGATTAGGATCACATGCAGCCTTGCTTGGTCCCCAGAAGTGCAGCACTTCTATTTTAACTGTGAACACCAAATGACATTTCCTGGCTGAAACCAGTTTTTACTGTTTGGGCCCCCTTACTTCATTTATATTGCTTTACATTTGTCGTTTTACTTTTTGTTATTTTTATGGTTTGACTCTGGTGTAGACCGCCTTGAGCACTATTATAAAGCCAATGTACAATGTTTAAAACAACAACAACTGCATATATTACTGCATATCAGGTTCTGATAAGAAAGAAAGCAATGTCTTACCACACATCAGGTGCAGGTGTGTGGTAAAATATGTAGTGAATTGGTTCATCTGCATCCATTTTCTCTCTCAGGCTGCCAAGTTCTGAAGAAAATGTTGCCATTCCCCTAGATTTCTAATTAGGTGCAGATGTGAGGTAAAAAAAAAATCTCCCTTAGGCTTTGGGACTATGATACTGTCTTTATGAAGTAAGAGTAGCACCTGTGTTTTAACCAAGACCTTGGAGAACAAATTTCAGCAATGACCAAGAGTTGGATTTTAATTACATCTAGAGGGGGGGGGGGGCAGAAACACAACTGTAAACATTTCTCCATGAAGCAAACAAGTGAGTGAGCTGATGACAATGTAATTATCTTTCACTTTCTTTACAGAAATGAAGCTCTATAAAAGCAACGAGAATAAATATTCAGAGACATCATTGATTTTCTTTTTCTTTTGTTGCCCCACTTAAACTAATGCCTTATGCTTTATCACATCAACAGGAGTTGCTGCCCCGAATTTTGATTATGTTTATGGACAAAGATAGCCCCAGCCAAATTTTCATTTTCATTATTTTAGTTTCTAAGGGCACAAACCTAAGCATGCTTAGACAGGAGGGAAAAAACCTCCTACATCTCCCAGCATTTAAAGGAGGGGGTTGGAAGAAAAGTGGGGTTCCAGGGGGGCAGGATGGGGTAAGAAAAGAAAGAAATCCCCCAAACAAGAATTCTCATGGCCCCAAATGCTTGTGGTCCCAGAAAGGTTGCCTACCCCACTTTAAACTATGGTTAGTTCAAGCAAACCAGGATTAAAACATGGTTTATGACAATGACTTTACACTAACTAGAGTTTAAACTAACCAGAGTTCTCCTGAGCTTGGCTATAAAGATTGGTTCAGGCATTCTGGTTAGTTTAAAAGTGGAAGTGGTTGCTTCTTATGTACCACAGGAAAAGTGGGGAGCTGGGAGTCAGATTCTTCCACATAATGTCCAACCATTGTTTAGTGTTAAGTCTGGGCCAACACGTGTTTAGGGATTTGTGAAGCACCCCTGAAAAGTGTAACTAGTGTTATCAAGACAATGGATGACTGGATTTCCCCCCCCCCCCATTTAATTCCATTCCATGATCACTAATAAATTTACTCCCCCCTCCCATTTCCTAAATGCATATTAAGGCATGCACCCTATTTCAGAGAAATAGGTTAATTCATGTATTCATTCAATTTCTTGTATACATGTAGGACAACATTCATTTTAGGGATGAATGGATCTGGTAATACAAGTCTTTGTTTGGGTCACTTTCATTCTGTTCCCATTCCATTAGAGCTTGCAATGGGATGGGAGAAACTTTATGAAAATTGATACACATTTTTCTTAGTGTATGGAATGATGTACTCACTTTGGATGTGCATTTTTAGTCAATGCACCCATTGACTAAAGTGTGTTTGTGAGCATTTTAGAAAAGTGCATTGTTTTTGTTTCCACATTTTCCAAATGTTCACATGTTGTCAAACATTGTGTGTGTATGTGTGTGTGTGTGTGTGTGAGAGAGAGAGAGAGGGGAGGGGAGAGAGGGAGAGTTTGCAAGCTTTGAAATGTAGGAACGTCTCAGGACAAATTCTGTTTGGCTCCTGTTTGCACAGGTGGTGCGAATTGGTTAAATCCATTAAATAAACCTTGACAGACTGAATTTCGCACACATGCCTCATTCATTTCAGTGGAGGGAGAAAAAAGAGCTCTTTTGCTGTGTGCAAAAGAATCATCTCTCTCTGCTGAATTCCAGGTGAGAGCGGGGGGGGGGGGGGAATGCTTTTTATGACCTGGAGCTTGCATGCTCGAAAGAGATCACTGGATGAAGCTAGTGCTCGTGAGTGCATTTGTCTTGCAAATTCAAAAGCAAAGCTTAATTAGTGACACAAAAGGCAAGCTTCAATTACACCCCAGTCTGCGGATATTAAAAAGAAAAAAGAAAGAAAAAACCAAACCGGAAAAATCAATAGAATTACAATGCTGAAAACTGCCATGAGTTAGAGAGGTCAGTCACCTCTAAAGGCAGACAGAGCACAATCCTTACCAAGGCTCGCTTTTTTCTTTCTGCATTCCTTTCTTTAAAGCTCCTTGATAGCACAATGGAAAGCCACCCCAATTGTGCAGTGAAATTAACTTTTTTTAACTTTGTATGTTCTGCACATTGCTGTTCTCTGAATGTTTAAAAATCTCTGGGGGTTCATGACTTGCAAAATAATAGTGATCCATGAGAATTTGCAAATATATTGTCTCTCTGCTATGCTTTATGGCACAGCTTAGGTAGGAAAAAATAGACCCCCAAGAGCAGCCTAGACATGCAAAAATGCTAGAACAAACAATACCTTTATTGTAACATTAAATTAGCTTTTACAGGGAAGCTATAAATTTCAGACTAATGTAGGCTAACAAGGCACAGCTTGTTGTAGGTATCCTATGCATTCCATTCTTTCTTTAAAAGGTAGTTTCAATTGGAAAGGATTCTGTTACCTGCTATTTTAGCTGAAGATTGTGTCAGTACCCAGCAATTACAGGGAGATTCATTTAAAATCTTCTCCTTAGAATGTCTTTCATTTCCTTGATTACTGTTCTGCAACAGGGCCTAGAATACAATAGGTTTCTCACCAACTGGGATATTCATCTATTGGTCACCAACAGAATGCACCAATTGGCTACATAAAGAGCCTAGATTTGCCTTTTTTCAATGATTTGGATGGGTTCATTAGGGCATGATAGACCATCGGGTTTTTTGGTGTGACTGTTTGGCCTTCCATAAAGTTAAGGGTTGCACTCACAATTGAACCCATTGGATAAAAATGTAAAACCACAAAGTTTATCTGTCCTAAAGAGCACACTGTTTAATGGACAATTGGTGAGTGAGCTCTGAGATTTGGTGTATCGTTATTGGGTTTTTAATGTTTCATAAGGCCAAACATTAGATGAAGCTTACTTTCTAAATGGAGATTGATTGCCTTCAAACATGAGTGATTTTTTTGGTCTTGCACACACTCTAGAATGTGGATGATTTAAAGTCTTTAGGCAGTATCCAATGCAGCCCATACACCAGTTAAATTATGAAAATATAGTTAAACTATAAGTGAACGATGGAATTCACTACCACAAGATGTAGAGATGGCCATCAATTTGGGTGGTTTTAAAAGGGGAATAGATAAATTCCAGGAGGCGTCTATCAATGGCTACTAGTCCTGATGGATATGTGCTGCCTCCAGTATCAAAGGCAATATGGGTATGCACACCAGTTGCTGGGGAAAATGGGTGGGATGGTACTGTTGCCTGCTTGTAGGTTTCCCCAGAAGTAGCTGGTTGGCCACTGTGTGAACAGAATGCTAACCTAAATGGATCTTGGTCTGATCCAGTAGAGTTCTTCTTATGTTCTTACCAGGAGGGACCACTACTGCTGCAACAGGAAGTTAGTGCTTCCAAAAACAACCAGAAATGAGCTTCAGTGTTCATTTCCAGAGTGGAACAGATCTGTGGGATGTGGAGAAGAGTGCTCTGCTGACCGGCCCCATTCCTGAAATGAGTGTTTCATTTTGTTTCCAAGGTTGCTTTAGGAAATGCTAGTTTCCTGTTGTGCCAGCAGTAGGTCTCACTGGAAAAACATCACCGGCAGAGGGGCAATTGCAGTATGGGATTCCGCCCTTTGTGTGTACATCGATATGCATCCATTTTTAACCCTGCTTTTAACAGGATGAGTGTGTGAAGTGTACCAAGAAGCCAATTTGTGAGTGGAGAAGGAAGCATGGAATAAAGGCACAGACACCAGAGGTTGGGATAATCTAGGGCCTCTTCATTTAAATAAGGACACTTATTGCCCCCTCCCTGTGTCTGCATGTGAAAGTGCAGGAATCTATTAGGTCCTTTCTTCAAGCAACTAGCCTGCCATTGTGGGTGAGCCACTCTCCAAAACCAAGAGTCGGGTAAACCTGGCCCCTCTCTTATGTGGCACTTTGTAAGTGTGGGGAGACCACCCTTCATCAGCCCTTCCTGCTGCCACACAACTCTGAGTAGGTGAGGCAGGACGGTCCCCAAAAGCAACCTATATCCTGCCACAATAGCCACACAGTCCCCGAGGAGCAGGTCCTCCAGGTACGCCAATCACCAAAAGGTGCCAGAGTGCTCACCATCCCTATTCTAATGATGTGCAAATTCCCACACATCCCTGCTAATCCAAACCACCTATTTACCCAACCGCCACTAATCATAATTCCAGTATGGAGTAGGCAAGAAAGCTGTACACAAATGCCAATTCGTGGCAAGTGAAATTCCTACTCAGCCCCCCCCCCAAGGAGCAGCTGGCTAATCCCATACTAGTTGGAGGAAGGGTGGGAGAGAACTGAAAAGTGAAAGGGGCAGAGGTTTGGTGAGGCTGGCCTTTATAGGCTCTGCCCCACCCTCATCTCACATGGCCCACATGAGTCTTGCATGTGCAACATCCTCCTCCTGCTCCTTCCTACCCACAAAAGCTGTCCCTTTCCAAGTCGTTCCAGCTGGGCAGGAAACGGGCTTATGAGTATAGGCCTTGGATCACATAATATGCCCTACATGTTGTGGTTCACCTGCGAATGCAGTGTCTGGATATTCAGGCTGAATAAGTTTCTGCTCTTGAAGGTTACAGTCGTCATATGACACCAATATCAAGAGACTCACAACATATTATATCGTCACACTATATATCTCCCCAAAAAATGATAAGCTTACGACATGTTAATAATCTCTGCCAGCACGATTGCTCAGCCGGTCTGCCGTGTCACAAATTTACATTCTCACCACATGAATCATTGTGAAATTTGGTTAGGCAAATTCTTAATTACTTCTACACTCATCCTCCTACAATAGACTTCCTTTTGTAGCACATCGCCACATTGCGACACATTGACATTGTTACAACGCATTGTAACACCATATTGAAAACCATGATTTGTATACACAAAAATGTATTTAGAAATCAGCTAAAGATAGAAGTGGTTGGTGTGTTTGGTTTTTGACGGTATTGATGCATCATGCACCAGTTTCATGCAATGTTTTCATACGGTTACTATGCTTTTCAGATCCTTATTCATGTGGTAAAGTACGATAGCAACTTAACCTGGTGAATCTGATCCACTGGATGCTAAAAGTGGACAGTAAGTGTGCAACCATATGTAGGTTTAAACAGGAAAAGTCCAACAACTCCCAGCCAAGGGAATATTGGGAGATGCAGGACTTTTTTTTTTACTATCTAAACATGCATATGATTATACCCTAAATCTCAAAGTTTACAAATGTGTAAACATATGCATGAAGCAGCCATTGCTTCAGCAATTTCTGCAGCAGCAGAAAATTATTTTTTAACATGCAAGTTTAGAAATATCTTGGAATGGCAGAATAGGTTGACCTCATTATCAGGCATTTTTTCAAAGGTTGCAAAGATATAGCCTCCATCAGCATTTTGACTGAAAGAAGACACTATGACATGGTCATCATCGTCTGCTAAATAATAGGATCTGTGTGGCTTCCAGTTGCCTTTTGCTTCATCATGAGATGTTTCTGCCCCTTTCTTGACAGCTGTATCTGTGAGAAGATTATATACTATAGCCTGGGGATGGGCTCATGAATTTGTATCATGTAGCTTTATAGAAGTTGCATCTTGTGGATACTCCAGTACCTGGACAACTCCTCCCATGGAAAGATTGTCTGCCTTAAAACAAAATAATTGTATTGATATTCTGCTACATTACTGCCGGCGGTAGGAACATTCTCTGTTTTCTCTCTATCTGGCTCAATTCTACCATCAGAGCCAAATTGGGAGAAAGATGCTTAAAAGTTAGGTGTGCATTAATCAACAAGACTTGAGCTTCTTGCAGTTTTGGAAAACAGGCACAAACATATACAAACACACTTTAGACAATAAGAGAAAAAATGCATTCACATGTGAGCCCCAACACACAAGTTTAATGTTCACACAGAACATAGGCAAAAAGGGACCTTCCAAAGGTGTGATTTTGCACAGAACAGATTTTTGCACTAAGCCTATATTCTAAAGAGGAATGACTGCTTCTAAGTCTGGATAACTTGGTTCCAGCACATTTAAATTGGGGAAAGCTTACACACTCTCCTTAGCTGCAAAAATGAAATGGGATTAACAATATTCTCAAACAACAGTTGAGAAAAATACCTTGATTTGTACACCCCACCAGCACATGAGGTGGCATAGTTACTCCTAACAGACCTAACAGACAGAAAATAACAAGATTGGGAAATTAGTATTTGATGGATACAGAGGAGAGGTGGTTCTAGAGAAATTTATTTATCTATCGCATTTCTATACTGCCCAATAGCTGAAGTTCTCTGGGCAGTTCACAAAACTAAAACCATGAAAACCATTCAAAATATAAAACAAACAACAGTATAAAAACACAGTATAAAATATGATATAAAAGCAAATGGCAAAGGGAGGGATTGGAGGCTGTTACACCCGGGGGAAATGGGGTAAGCACTGGGCTGGAAATATATAGATTTAGACATGAAGGAACTGAAATAAAGCATGGGAAGGCAACAATTACCTAACTCAGAGGAAAGGGAATGCAACCTAGTTTAGGGTGACCAGATAAAATCCAGGTCAGGACTCATGTAACTTTAACAGTTGTAGAGAAAAGGGAATTTCAGCCAGTGTCATTTATATGCAATTAGTTCCTGGTGAAATTCCCTCTTCATCACAACAGTTAAAGTTGCAGGGGCCCTGCCTTCTTTTGTATATGGTCACTCTAGTATAGTGCATGCACCTTTAACTGTTGTGATGAAGAGGGAATATCACCAGGAACCAATTGCATACAAATGACACTGACTGAAATTCCCTTTTCTCTACAACTGTTAAAGTTACATGAGCCCTGACCTGGATTTTATCTGGTCACCCTAACCTAGTTTCTAGACTGTGTTGCCAGATCTTGTCAAAACGCTGTGATCCCTTGGGCCTCATCTATACTAAGCAGGATATTGCACTATGAAAGCAGTATGAAAGTGGTATATAAAAGGCAGTAGCCACACCAAGCAGGATTCAGCGGTATAAAAGCAGTATATGGTATGTGTCAATGGGCCTCAACAGTTGTCAGTGCACTTCAATACCACTCTAAAGCAGCAGTGTGGTTCCTGCTTTTTATATACCACTGTCATACCACTTTCATAGTGCAATATCCTGCTTGGTGTAGATGAGGCCTTGGCTGTCTCAGTTTCAGTACACAAAATGCAGGCAGGGCCTCAAAGATTTGGTCACTCTTGAGAGCTATGATATTGAGGGAAAGTGAGAGGAGAACATTTAATGGTAGTCCAAGGATAACAAGTTCTCATAGTGGGGGGAAATGAATGGATACTAACCAATTATTAGGGATCCTGGAGCAACAACAATCGAGGCAAAATAGTCACAACAAATGATATGTGAAATACATGTTGGCTAAATCCTTCTATCTTTTGCTTAAACCTTCTAGCTTTTGCTTAACTTTAGGGATGTGGGAATCAGCTAAGGATGGATGGGAATTTTCCTTCAATTCACAAATTACCAGAAAACACCCCGTTTGCAATCCCAAACACATGCAACATTGTCCAAAAATGTCCACAGCTTCCTAAACTTGCATTCACATTCTCAAAACATGCAATTGAAAAATGCACTACAGCTTCCACAAAATGCAAAACCTTTGAAAATAATATGCAACTTTCTCCATCCAAATGGACCCCAAAAACAGGTCACAAGTGAGTGAGAGAAAAAAAGAGCTTTGAAGAAAAAAATGTAGAATTTCAACATCCCTGGTTCTGCCGTCCCTAGAAACAGCAAAACCAGAGCTCACATGCCCATATCAGATTGTGGGTGTTTTCGTTGTATTTGCAAGGAGGTTTGTGTGTATTTTCAGTGCACATTTCCCCATCAAATGCACCCATCGATGCATTTCTGGAACCCACTAATTTGCTTTCTAGTATAGCCTGGGGGAGAGAAAAAAAGAGAACTAGCACACAATTTTTCTGGTTCTCCAGCACAACTGCAACCAAATGGAGAGAAGTGCCAGCCACTATCAGAGCAAAGAGGAGGACAAGGGGAAGTTGGCAACAAGGAAGAAGGCCTTTTCAGTGGTGCCCCCCCCAACTATGGAATGATCTCCCCAATGAGGCTTGCCTGGTGCCAACATGGTTATTTTTTCGGCACCAGGTTAAGACTTTTCTCTTCTCCCAGGCATGTAACAGCATCTGTTGAGTTCTTTAACTGACCCCTGGATAGTTGATAAGTAGTTTGTTTTTTATGCTTTTTGTGGTTTAAAGTTTTATATATTGGTTTTTAAATGTTCAATGTTTTTAATCCTTGTAAACTGCCCAGAGAGCTTTGGCTATGAGGCGGTATATAAATGTAATAAATAATAATAATATAATAATAATTTGTGCTCATTTTTTTTAAAAAAGTTACACAATTGTTTGTGCATATCATTTTTAAATGTACAGTATTACAAACATATTTTTTTCTTCAGGCTGCAAATTTCATTGCAAGCTCGGAATGGACTCTGATCACAGCATGCATTTGAATCGTCATTTCTAGTCTAAAATGAACGGAAACAAATTTCACCCACATCCCTACTTAATTTGGGTCCTGGCAATGGCATGGCATTCATTACGATTCATTTCTCCAGAGGCTACTTGAGAGTGAGTGTGGTGTAGTGGAGAGGCAGTGTAGTGTTGGACTGGGAGTGGGGAGATCTGGGTTCTAATCTTCACTCAGTCATGGAAACCCACTGGGTGACTTTGGACCAGTCTCAGACTCTCAGCCCAACCTACCTCACAGGGTTGTTGTTGTGAGGATAACATGGAGAGGAGGAGGATTATGTACACAACCTTGGGTTCCTTGGAGGAAAAAAGTAGGATGTGAATGCAATAATGAAATAAATAAATACTTCTAGGACCCAGCAGGAAATTTGTATTTTTGTCTTGAGATCTTTCTTTCTTTCATGGTCTCTTTCCCCCCTGATCCACAGAATGAATAATGTGACTCTGCCCTCTTTTATGATGGAAGCAAGATCCGACTAGCAAAGTGATTCCTTGACAGGCACAATGGAGTTTGGTAAAGCCAGGAAGTCATCCATACCATCTCAGCCAAGTAGAGTAATCTTAGCTGCTTTGTCAAAATGCAGTGGAGGAAGCGAGGGGGAAAGCAGACTCTCCAGCCGGCGGATGTGCCCAGAATCCCTGATTAGTTAGATGCAGCATCCTAATGAGACGCTGATTTGAAGAAGCCCATTGACAAAAGGTTACTGAAGTGCTCTGATTTTTTTTTCTAAGCAGAAGGCAGCTGTTTATACCGGTGGTCATTTGCTTTCTTATGCACACTCGTCTGAAAGGGCAAATATACCTTCATAGAAAGAAAAGATGACTAAGCTGGGACTTGATGGAAGCTTATCTTGTTATGAAGAGTGCTGAGTGAATGGAAAGGGGGAAATCTCTCATTCTCTCTCTTTTCCCCATGCCTCAACTCTGGTAATATGAGAACATGAAGTTACCCAAATGAAGGTGGTTGGCAGTAGGCTCAGGAATGACAAAAGTATGGGAATGTCATACCGAACATAATTAAAATATGCATTTAGTTGCCACTAGGAATGCTGGAGAAATCTGAGATGGTCTAAAATGAGTTCAGGTTTCTATGAATCTGACCTGTGGGATCTGCTGCAGATCAACCTCCCCAGGCCCCAGAAAATCATTCCAAGGAGTTAAAGCTTTTGCCAAACACAAATGAACAGGAGGGGATAAAATGAATTAGACAGGCGAGAGGAAGCCAAATTGGATCAAAGAGCCCAGAATGCAAAACAAAAACAAAAAACAAAAACTTAAAACGATCAAAGTATGTACATGTAAGGATGTGTTAACTAAATGGTACAATATTTGTAGAAATGCCATACACAGATGTATGAATTATTACATGTAATTTAGTTGAACCTATACATGGAGAATTCAGAACAATCTACGATTACAGAAATGGAAGGGGATTTAACTTAAAAACTGTGCAATGCAGACTGGAAAATAACACAACTTCCTAAGCAAAGAGAACACCGGACCAGATGGAATTTTGGTCTGATCCAAGAAGAAAATTGTTACAAGGCAAGATCAGCTTTAAAATTGGTTGTCTCTTGCTCATCATCTGAGTTAACTCCCTCTTGCCAGTTGATAAGATGTCATGACTTTTCATTCTGGCAAATCTGAACTTTACTTTGCAAAAGCACTTAGAGGTGAATCATGCATCAAATAGTTTAACTTAGGTTCCTCCCCACCCCTCCACCCCCAAATGCTTGAGTTTTATTGGAAAATATAGAATGGTCGTCAATTCTGAATTAAGAACATAAGAAAAGCTGGGTTCAATGCATTCCAGACCAGCATTCGGTTCACACAATGGCCAACCGGATGCCCATAAAAAACCGACAAGGGGAATATGAGTTCAACAGGACCCCATCATGTGTATTCCTCCAGCAACAACCATTGAGAGGCATACTGCCTGTCATATGGGGCGAGGAGTTAATACATAATCATAATGACTAGTAGCCATTCATAGTCTTATCCCCATGAACATATCTAATCCCCCTTAAAGCTGTCCAAGATGGTGGCCATCAGTACATTTCTCAGGTTTCTCTAGAATGAACATGGAAGTGACAATCTGGAAGAACTGGGCTCTTCTGCTACCATGTTATTGTGGAGGAGCCTGGCCGTTTAAATGTGCAAGTACCATTCACATCAGATGGCAATGAACATCCAATTTATTAGGGGTGTGCACGGACCCCCCGGATCGGATCGGGACCCGGATCGGGACCTCCAATTTTGTCCCGGACCGGTTCGGACAAAATCGGAGGCCCCCCGGACCGGATCGAGTCCGATCCCGATCCAAAAATCGGAAATTTTTGGATCGGCCGCCATTTTTTTCCCCATAGACTTGCATTGCAATGCAAGTCTATGAGGAAAAAATGGCGGCGGGTGGGTAAGGGGGGGCCTAACTCCCTCCCCCCCCCGGGGCCGTCCGCTGTGGACGGCCCCGGCAGGTAAACCCCCTCCCCCGCGCTCCCTACCCCCCCTGGGGCCGCCTGCTTCCATCCGCTGGCGCCCGCGGGCGCCAGCGGATAGAAGCGGACGGCTCCGGGGGGGGGGTAAGCCCCCTTCCCCGCCACTTACCTTCTCGGCACGTCCGGCGCCGGCGGCTACTACCAGCGGGCTCCGCGGCCTACTCTCGAGTAGCGCGCCGGGTGATGACATCACCCGGCGCGCCACCCTGGAGCAGGCCGCGGAGCCTGCTGGTAGTAGTAGGCGCCGGCGCCGGACGGGAGCCGCCGGGCCGGGCAGGTAAGGGCCCCCCTCCCCCCTCCCCCCTCCGCGCGCCCCCTCCTCCCCCCTCCCCCCTCCGCGCGCCCCCTCCTCCCCTCCACGCACCCCCTCCTTACCTTTCCGGCCCGGCGGCTCCCGTCCGGCGCCGGCGCCTACTACTTCCAGCAGGCTCCGCGGCCTGCTCTAGAGTAGTGCGCCGGGTGATGACATCACCCGGCGCGCCATCCTAGAGCAGGCCGCGGAGCCTGCTGGGAATAGTAGGCGCCGGCGCCGGACGGGAGCCGCCGGGCCGGAAAGGTAAGGGCCCCCCTCCCCCCTCCGCGCGCCCCCTCCTCCCCTCCACGCACCCCCTCCTTACCTTTCCGGCCCGGCGGCTCCCGTCCGGCGCCGGCGCCTACTACTTCCAGCAGGCTCCGCGGCCTGCTCTAGAGTAGCGCGCCGGGTGATGACATCACCCGGCGCGCCATCCTAGAGCAGGCCGCGGAGCCTGCTGGGAATAGTAGGCGCCGGCGCCGGACGGGAGCCGCCGGGCCGGAAAGGTAAGGGCCCCCCTCCCCCCTCCGCGCGCCCCCTCCTCCCCTCCACGCACCCCCTCCTTACCTTTCCGGCCCGGCGGCTCCCGTCCGGCGCCGGCGCCTACTACTTCCAGCAGGCTCCGCGGCCTGCTCTAGAGTAGCGCGCCGGGTGATGACATCACCCGGCGCGCCATCCTAGAGCAGGCCGCGGAGCCTGCTGGGAATAGTAGGCGCCGGCGCCGGACGGGAGCCGCCGGGCCGGAAAGGTAAGGGCCCCCCTCCCCCCTCCGCGCGCCCCCTCCTCCCCTCCACGCACCCCCTCCTTACCTTTCCGGCCCGGCGGCTCCCGTCCGGCGCCGGCGCCTACTACTACCAGCAGGCTCCGCGGCCTGCTCTAGAGTAGCGCGCCGGGTGATGACATCACCCGGCGCGCCACCCTAGAGCAGGCCGCGGAGCCTGCTGGGAATAGTAGGCGCCGGCGCCGGACGGGAGCCGCCGGGCCGGAAAGGTAAGGGCCCCCCTCCCCCCTCCCCCCTCCGCGCGCCCCCTCCTCCCCTCCACGCACCCCCTCCTTACCTTCCCGGCCCGGTGGCTCCCGTCCGGCGCCGGCGCCTACTACTACCAGCAGGCTCCGCGGCCTGCTCTAGAGTAGCGCGCCGGGTGATGACATCACCCGGCGCGCCACCCTAGAGCAGGCCGCGGAGCCTGCTAGTAGTAGTAGGCGCCGGCGCCGGACGGGAGCCACCGGGCCGAGAAGGTAAGTGCCCCCCTCCTCCCCCCCCCGCTGTCCACTTTCATCGGCGGGCGCCCGCTGGCGCCCGCCAATGGAAGCGGCGGTGGGCGCCAGTGGGCGCCCGCCGATCCGCCGATCCGCCGAACCGGTTCGGAGCTTTTTCGGACCGGTTCGGATTGGATCGGCCGATCCAGCTGCGGGATCGGAAATCGGATAATTTATCCGATTTCCCACTGGACCGGACTCGGATCGTGGATCGGGTCCGATCCAGTGCACATCCCTACAATTTATCATATAAAGACTCAAGATATGTTTGGCCCTAATCTCTGAAAATGACCTAAGAATTGACCTGTAATTGTTTTATTATTGCATGACTCTTATTTCCTATTTTCATGTCCTGGCTTAGTGACAGGTCTGGTTCATAAAAAAACAACAGAATCCTCATTTTCCACTTTGGTTTTGTAGTTTATTGACTTTCTAGGCCATTATGGTTTACCGTATCAAGGTTTGGTCATGAAACTAATGTGCAATAAAATTTATTTTGTCAACGAAATATAATCTTTTTCATTGATGAAGTGATTGTTCATCGGTTCATGCCCCTCCCCACCGCAGAACAAAATGATGCCCTTTTTAATGTTTCAAGGAAACACTTGCAGATTCCAACCCACAAAATGTTTAAGTGGTGCAGAAAAATATCACTCCACAAATCAAATGCACTCTCAGGAATGTAGTGAATCAACTCATTGTTATTTTTTGTTGTTGTTTAGTTTCCTATTTAAATATAGCCAGATATTTCCCCCCTTGTGTTTAGGTGAAAGTCATTATTCTGCAGTATACCTCTCTTCACGGGGTTTGAGTAATATGCTAGACAAGCAAGCAAGAAAACAAACAAACAGGACATTGAAGGATAGATTTGCATATTGAAACATTTGGCGCAGGAAAAGCCCAACATCATATGGAGCCTAGCTATAACAGGATCCTGCTCCTGGATTTGAAAGAAGGGGTGAAGGCTAAAGTGCTCAAAGAGATTTAGTTTAGTATGGGGGGGGGGAGTGGATCAGAGGGGTGGAAGGGGGCTTCATGAGAGCAGTTCATGTATTGCATGAAGAAAACAGATCAAAAATATTTATTTTTTCATGACACAAACTCCACAGGGAGGGACAAATCTGTAAATTTCAGGGTCTCATTTTTCAAAACTTGTTTGATTCATTACAAGCTTTGAGATTCTTTTTCTTGGATTATCCTGAACACTGAGATTTTTTTTTAAAAAAATATATGCATGAAAATTCATGCACATTTGTATTTGTAGGTCTCCGAACACAGCCTTTCCCTAACTCATGCCCTCCAGAGCTTTCAGGTTATTATTTAACATAAGTTAGGGTGACCAGATAAAATCCAGGTCAGGGCTCATGTAACTTTAACAGTTGTAGAGAAAAGGGAATTTCAGTCAGTGTCATTTGTATGCAATTGGTTCCTGGTGATATTCCCTCTTCATCACAACAGTTAAAGGTGCATGCACTATACTAGAGTGACCATATACAAAAGAAGGCAGGGCCCCTGCAACTTTAACTGTTGTGATGAAGAGGGAATTTCACCAGGAATTAATTGCATATAAATGACACTGGCTGAAATTCCCTTTTCTCTACAACTGTTAAAGTTACATGAGTCCTGACCTGGATTTTATCTGGTCACCCTAACATAAGTGGAGATATGTTGCTACTGTACACATAAGGGCATTGTGTTTTATTTCCTGGTTCAGTTGCCCTGCAGAAGATAACATTTGATCTCAGCAACCTGCAAAACTCAAGTATGTTTTTTCTTATTATTTATTGAAAACAAGAACAACAATCCACAACGTTCTAGCTCTTAGGTAATAGTGCAGTCAACCCTGAAACATCATCCACAATGTCTACTAAAATCTCAGCAGATTGCTAAGGAAGAGAGCTGAGGAAGAAAATTCTGAATTGCAGAATGTTGTTGGTCTTGGTGCAGAATGTAATAGAGGTTGATGAAAATCTGGGGTGGCACAAAGCACACAATTCTATGTTATGTTTTCTATCATCTAGCTATCTATACGCTGGAGCACTGGGTTGAAAACAACAGACTGAAATTTAATAGGGATACATACCAAGTTCTACACCTAGGAAAAAGAAACCAAATGCACAGTTACAAGATAGGGGATACTTGGCTCAGCAATACTACAAGTGAGAAAGAACTTGGAACTGTTGTAGATCACAAGCTGAATATGAGCCAACAGTGTGATATGGCTGCAAAAAAAGCAAATGCTATTTTGGGCTGCATTAATAGAAGTGGGGTATTGGTTCTTCTCCATTCGGCACTGGTTAGGCCTCGTCTTGAATATTGTATCCAGTTCTGGGCTCCACACTTCAGGAAGGATGCAGACAAGCTGGAGGGTGTTCAGAGGAGGGCAATGAGGATGATCAGGGGTCAGCCCTATGAGAAGAAAATGAGAGAAATGGGCAAGTTTAGCCTTGAATTGAGAAGACTGAGGGGAGACATGATAGTACTCTTTCAGTACTTGAAAGGTTGTCACTCTGAGGAGGGCCACAATCTCTTCTCGATCATCCCAGAGTGCAGGACACGGAATAATGGACTCAAGTTACAGGAAGCCAGATTCCAGCTGGACATCAGGAAAAACTTCCTGCCTGTTAGAGCAGGACGACAATGGAATCAATGACCTAGGGAGGTGGTGGTCTCTCCCACACTAGAGGCCTTCAAGAGGCAGCTGGACAACCATCAGTCAGGGATGCTTTAAGGTAGATTCCTGCATTGAGCAGGGGTTGGCCTTGATGGCCTTATAGGCCCTTTCCAACTCTACTATTCTATGGTTCTATATTCTAAATAGTCAGCATTTAGGATAGGCATGATGGAGCACCTACCCATGGCCTACATCCTGGCAGAGACTCACTGACAAGAAGAGCCTTATATGAGCTTGCTCCTCCTCTTCACCATTGCAACCTGCTCCTTCACTTCCCTTTCACTCCAGTCTGGACAATGATGGTGATGGTAAGAAGATGTCACTGCCTACTTGCTCACAGGTCTCTGCCTGTCATGCAAGGAAGTGGTAGTAATGATGAAAAAGAGGAGGAAGATCAAGAACAGCTGGTTACATTGGCGGTGAGAAGGCAGACTCAGTGAGGGAGGGGATCATTGAGGGTGTCTTGTCAAAGGCCCTCCAAAACTTGGAAATGACACTCTGTGTGTGTGTGTGTGTGTATTTCTCCCCAAATATTCGAGATGATTTACATTGAATAACAATGACTTGCACCCACTTCCAGCACATTCAAAGTGTCCACATATTGAAATATCGTTGTTGCTGTTGATGGAATTAGTGCCGGGATGGGGGGAGCCACAGGGCACTAAGTGAGGCTGACAGAGGGAACCTCGCTGACTTATTTGTCTTTTTTGCTGCCCCTGGGTGGAATGGCTCCTCATGGCCACAGTGCTACTGGGCCAGAAGAACAAGGAAGTTTTCCCAGTTGAGCTGATAGAGGGGACCCTGCTCACAAGTGTGTGTTGTGTGTGAGATGTTTGCCAACCACGTCCTTTGCACAACACCTATTTCAAATGGCTTTAAAAACTGGATAGCTCTGCTCTGATTTCCCCACCATGCTGCAAACCTAGACCCCCTCTAGATGGATTCCGTTTGACGCCTGGTTAGCCGATTATGCGCATCTTCTCGGAAGTGCTTTATCGTAAATGCTTGTATGCAGGAGGTAATTGAGCACTCAGCTGGTGACCTTACCGGTTGTTTCAAATGCGCTTTACAAGTAGTTAATGCGGAGAATCGCTTGTTCACATAGGCAAAATGCGCTTTAACGGCCGGAGCAAAATAAAACTCGCTATTTAACGCGCATTCGATAATGCGCATAATTGGAGAGAAAACGCGCCTCTAGGCCCGATTTGCGCTCCTTTCTTGTAGAAGTAAATTTTTTAACGCGCCTTGAAAGAGCTTTAAATGCCTCTTGTAGAGTCGCCCCTAGAAAGAAATCAGGGCCCTTTAAAGACCTCTCCGTCTACATACCCAAAATGCCGACTTCCTCGTGAACTATAAGCAAATGTATTTCCCTATTTGACGACTTTCCGTCAAACAGCAGTCAAAAGAAAATAACGATTGTACTTGGAATTTCATCTTCGGCGAACTACCCTCACCCCGTCCCCAAATGTCACATTTTGCTATTGTTAATCCTATTGCCTATAGCCACAATTCCACAGCATTGTTAGAAAGTGCGTTTTTGGCGTTTGAGATTTTAATAAAGAGGTATAACTAAGAAAAAGGATTGATGCTGTTCAGCCAGTTCCTAGAAACAGCTTTCATTTCCATTGCAGCCTCACTAGGGGGAGTTGCAGGCAATTCTAGTGAGAAGCAATGCTGTATGGTTTTATATATATATATATATATATATATATATATATATATATTCTGGAGGAGGGGATGGAGAAAATCCTTCCAAGCTTTTCATTATTCACCAACTGCTGATAAATGAAGAGTTTCTTCTATCAGTTTAATGACTCATCTTTGAACTTGGGATGAACTGTATACCGATTTATAACTCCACTATTACGAAGTTTGGGAGTTGTGTATAGACACTAGTGAATTCTTGCCACAATGTGTGTGTGTCTGTGCCTATGAATGAAATTGCTTCACTTTCCTCACTCCTCCACCACCCTGCCAACTTCATGAGAACATAGGAAGCTGCCTGAGACTGGGATTTGTTTAGGATGTTTTTAGGATGTTTTAGGATGTTTTAATGCAGTTTTAATAATGTGTGTCATGTTTTAATCAGTTTTATGTATTTTATCATATTGTTGTTCCCTGCCTCGAGCCAAACGGAGAGGCAGGTAAGAAATAAATTATGATGATTATTATTATTATTATTATCCATCAAGCCCCAAATATTGTGCATTCTGACAGCTTTTGACTCCCAGGGTCTCAGACAGGAGTCTTTTCCATCGTGTTACAATCATATCCTTCTCTGCAGAAAAGAGCAACTAAAATGATCATGGGGCTGGAGCCTCTTCCCTATGATGGATGGTTACGACAGCTGGGATTGTTTGGCTTGGGAAAAAAGGAGGCTGAGGGGAGACATGATAGAGGTGTACAAAATGATGCATGGTGTGGAGAATGTGGCTAGGCAGACATTTTTCTCCTTTCCCATAATACTAGAACTCTGGGTCATTCCATGAAGCTGATGGGTGGGAGATTCAGGACAAAGGGAAGGACTTCTTCACACACCACATGCTTAAATTATGGAATTCACTACCACAAGATGTAGTGATAGGCACCAATTTGGATGGCTTTAAAAGGTGGTTGGATAAATTCCTGGAGGAGAAGGCTATCAATGGCTACTAGCCCTGATGACTATGTGCTACCTGCAAGCAGTAAGCCTATATACACCTGTTGCTGGGGAACATGGATGGAAGAGTGCTGTTGCACTCATGTCTTGCTTCTGGGTTCCTAGTTGACAGGTGGTTGGCCATTGTGTGAACATAATGCTGGACAGATGGACAGTTGGAGTAATTCAACATCACGGCTTTTCTTATATTCTTTCATTTTAGTTGTTTGTTCGACTTTTTGTTTGTTTGTTTGTTTGTTTGTTTGCTGGACATGCCAGGGATAGAGTCTGTGATCTGTAGCTTGCAAATCATGTGCTTTGACACCAAGTTTGGGTTCTTAGTTGTTCTTAGCTTTCTGAATCTTTTCCTTAAGGTGGCCTGCTGACTGATCCTTCTGCCTTGGGACTTCAAGAACTAAAGCACAAACTTATACCTGGAATTTACTTCTGAGCAGACATCTATGGGATTTCACTGTCAGTTTTTTATACACTCGTACGATAGGGATAGGCAGAAGATAGGTTGGGATCTACTAGTAGGGACGTCCGTTGCTGGGAAATCCAGTCCTTTTTGGGCTTGCCGGGTTCCTCAGCACGAGTGACACAGCTTACATTTGTGAGATGACCCTGGAATCTGGGGACTATTTGCATATATTTGTGGGGGGGGGGACGTAATTTCTGCAAATAGAGATTTGTGCATGTCATGGCCACAATTTGCAAAAAATATAACTGAAAATCAAACTTAAAAAAAACCACCACTGAAAATCAATTAACTGTATGATTCACTACAGGCAGAGTTGAGCCAACTAGTGGAAGACAAACCAAAGTCAAGGGGAGGATCAATGAAAGCTTGTCAAGCTCTACCCTACAAAAGCAGTTTCCTCCAACATCCTTATCTGATAGTGGATGTCTAGGTGGTTTGCTGCAGATCAGCAAGAGTTTATTTCTCCCAATTAGTTTACATTAGCCCCAGAATGACTTTTTCCGACCAACATTAAGCTGCTGTAATGAAGAGAGATTGCCGTAACCAGAAATGAACTATTGCTGATTCAGTTCAGTTTTGGTGCTGAAAACCAATCCGTAGGCCCAGAATGTTCTGTTTTTTAATGTTTAAGTGTATTCCTTTTGCAGCTGACTCCGGCTGGTGGTTCCAGTAATGTCATTAAAATAAAAAAAGATCCAGTAAGCCTGAATTTTGCCCTAGGACTCGCCCCTCAACATCTCAGAAATGAAATTAGGAACATCTATGACACGTTTTTCATTCCAAGAATCATTCCACTAGTCTTGGTTATATGTATCTGAAGGCTCTGCTCTCACTGATGGGTGCTGTTTTCAATTACTCTGCAAGAGTCTTTTGTCCACTTCTCTTTAATGCTGAGACTGGCTTTGGCAAAGATTTACTGCAGTATATATACTCCTCCAATCTGTTATCGACAGTTCAAAACATAACCTCAGCAGCTGCAGTGTGTGAAGTGACAGGCTGTGCGCTGCATGATGCCTTAGCGTTCATGCACGGGTTTTGATGTGTATGTGCACTAATGGCCTGTTGCACCCTATGTCTTCTAGACACGCTGGGGAAGGATTTCGCCTTTAGATATGCTGGGAAAGGAGAATAAGCCTGGAAGAATGACAACACTAGAAAATCATGCAAACAAAATTTCAACCAGGCTTCTCCAAAGGGGAAAAAATTGGGACAGTGACCAGAAAATACTAGTGCTGCGTTGAAACTTTTGAGCCTGTCATTTTTGGCAATCCGCAGGTGGGTGGGTGGGTAGGAATGGGTAGGGGTAAAATGAATATCCCAGTGAAAGAGCTTTATGGGAAGCTCTAAAACCCCTGTTCTTGCTCATCAGCAGCTCAGGAAACTTTGCCTAGATGCAATTTATTCTGCATATATTGTATCTTTTTGCTGTTTAAATTTTTGTATATTTTTTTAGTTGATTTAATCTTATGTAAACTGCCCAGAGACCTTTGGCTATGGGGCAGTATACAAATGCAATAAAATAAATAAATACATTTCACCCAGAAGCACCTCCTGAATGATCAGGAGACTGTGCAACCATATGTAGTCTTTTGGGCATTCCAGGAAAAGACCCCCATGCTAGGATGGTGAAAAAGGCTTTTTTTGTATATGGTCTTCTTTTGTATATGGTCACTCTAGTATAGTGCCTGCAACTTTAACTGTTGTGATGAAGAGATAATTTCACCAGGGACTAATTGCATACAAATGACATTGGCTGAAATTCCCTTTTCTCTACAACTGTTAAAGTTACATGAGCCCTGACCTCCTTTTCATATAGTCAACCTAAACATGAGGCTGGGATTCAGAAGGTATCTGCTCTGGCCTGCAACCCCTGAAAGGCTAAATATGAAGAAAGGGTTTAGTAGCTTTTTATTTTCTACCCTGGGCAAATTACAAGACTCACCTGGTCCTGAGTTTAAAGTGGTTTCAAATATATCAGAGGGAAAACCACCTCAGGTAAACAAAGCAAAGAGGAAGTGGTTTTTCAGAGGAAGGGAATATCCATGGAGATTAAGATGAGGTGAAACACTGGCGGCTATGCACTCTTTGAATCTTCGTAAGTGTTTTTTAGGGAAATAGGAAATCCTGAAAGCCAAAATATCAGTGTGGGAGTGGGGGTGAAATGGAAGATAACCTTTAGGCAAACAAGCCCCGAATATGCCCCCTTGAAACTGCAACACAACGATGTAGGGCTGAAGTTATGGAAAAATGCACCCCCCCCCCCCGTATAAGTGGGATATTGATATAAGTAGTTGCCACTTGGATGTTTGCTTGTTTCCTTTCAATTGGGATGGAGACTTGCCTGGGATCAGAAAGACATAGTTGCTTGTTTGTTTGTTTGATTAATCATCAGTGTATCTGCAACCTTCTTCCTGCATTGCAGACATAGGGAGAAGAGAGGGGATTGGCCATTTTCAGGGCTGGTGTCAAGGTTCGGCATTGCTGGGCATCTGCCATGGCCCACACTCCAGTACCAAGCCCCTCCTCAAGTCCATGAAGTTGGTACTCATCCTTATTGTGGCTTCTTCTTCGCCCGCCCTTTCTAAGAGCATCATCAGATGTGTGTTTTATAGCAAGCTCATTACTGGCCACTCATGGATGTTCGTGGGTGCTTTTGATGTTGACGCCCGCCTCCCATGCATCAACCGCTCCTTCTGCTCTTTTTTCCATCAAAAAATAAAGACCTGGAAAATCTGTTGTTGTTGTTACTATAATGACTCTTGCTGCTATTTCCTGCTGTGAGCAGGATTATCAGCGTGATAAAAATGCTACTGAATGGGCTATGTGGTCGTTGCTTGCTTCCTCTTTCTTCCCCATGTGAAGGAAGAGGAAGCTCTTTGTCCCTAGTGTGGGACAGAAGCAGGAGGCAAAGCAATAGTAGGGAAAAACGACCCCCAACCCTGTCTGATGAGGCTCTAAGAGAGCAAGCAAGCAGTGAGAGACATTAGCGACCCCTACTGACTAAAAATACCACTGTTTGAAAACACGTGAAACAGATTGGAAAATGTGAAAGATAAAAATGTGGCGGTAGAGAAAAGTAGAGGATATTAAGGGACCTCTCACTCTTCAGAAACCTGCATTTTGCATTGAAAATCAGATCTCACAAGAAACTAGGGCAGTGTTACTTGAGACTCCCTTTCTCACACTTTAAAACATTCCTTCGTAAAATGAAGGAGTGAACCGAAAGGCTTAGGTATGTATTTCATACATATATAATCTTACATATGGAGTGACTAAGTGCATGCCATTTCAAAATCCAACAACTTTGAAACAAAGCAGCCCGGGCGTTTGACATTGTATTGCTGATAAATCTGAGTAGATAAATACCATCGGAAAACATTCCCCCCCCCCCAAGTTGGACCCATGATCTCAGGCTATTACAGACCCCATTGTGGATATATTCCAGAGTTCAAAAGTCTCACTGCTGAGTTTTCTGGTATATATCCACTTTCCATGAAGGGTGTAACTCTCTGTATGAATCTAGGAATAGAATTTGGACAGTGTCATTTAAAAATAACCGTTTTAAAAGCCAGACATTCTTGACCTGGATGAAGGAATGTGGCAAGCCTCCCCCAGAGTCCCCATCATCAGAGGATGAAGGAGAAGGGCAAGCTCTAGCAGATCCTGGGGAAGGGACTAGCAGAAAAGTAGGACAAGACCCCTTACTTTCAGGGGGCAGGCAAGACCTGACTAAAGCCCCTTTAACAGGGTAGGATAGTGATGAAGGGGATCACAAGGCTCCTCCAACCCCAGCTGAGTGCAGGGTAATGAGTGTCAGGTGTCTTGTCCTACTTTGCTGCTAGGCCTTTCCCCAGGATCCTCTGATAAGTGTTGTAAGATAATTCAAAATTCCCTTATGCGTGCCTCTGAAATTATAGTTAATAAAGTGTGTCTCATGAAAGACCTCAGGTTAACTTGACACCAGAGTTAAAGCACGTAGAGGAATTGCTAAGTAGCTACATTCCTAAGAGCAGAAAACAAAGGTTAAGGCAGGAACTGACATATCAATGAACCCTGTTTCCTTGAGAGACAGGCTATCTGATAAAGATTGCAATGTTTGTGTATTCCGTCTCTTAGTTAAAGAACGAGTTAACTTCATCTACATCAGAAGATTCTTTGAAGCCTATGTGTATTCAAGATAATTAGAAATCAGTTACTGTTTAACTGAGCAGAAATCCATGTATCCTTGTGTGATTTTTTTTCTATTTAAGGTTGATCAAAATATGTATTCGGTACCATTTCTAGGTTTTGATTCCTAAATGGTCACTTCTTGCAAGAAGGAGAATTAAAGTTTTCGATCTTACACGTGTCTTTCGTCTGATTGGGATAGTGACGGTTGGGACACGAAACTACCTGAGTCTAATTTCAAGACTCTTACCACATAATGAGGACTTTGGGGGGGAGGCATGACAGGACGCAAATTTGGATGTCTTGTGATTTTGGCTACGTACAGTTCTATATGTGTCTTGCCCTCATTAGAGAAATCATCCACAGAGAAAGAAGTAGAGACCAAAGAAACCAGGGAAACACCACATCAGGCACTGCACCAGACCAGGAGGAGCGTGGGCCTTCAGGGAAGATGGCTCCAGGTCCTTTCCTGGCAGGGGGGAAGGGACTCTGACTCTGGAGTGGATGCTGAACAACCCCCTGACCCCCAGGAGTGCCGTCGCCTCAGGTGACAGGCCAGTAGGCCTCTTGTGAGAAGGAGTGCTCGTTTGCAAAGATGGCCTCCTCAGGAGAAAGCAACTCTTCTTGAGTAGGGCTCTGGCCAGAAAGTTCTAGTGGACAGCAGCTGAGCGTGGGTGGGGTTCAGCAGCCTTTGTGAGCAAAAGCCAGCAGCTAGAGCTGGCTAGTTGATAGAATCAGTGTTTCACCAGCTTCTCTTGTTTTGTTTCTTGGTTTCCTGACCCTGCCTTGTTCTTGAACCCCTGTGCTACGGCCTTGGACTCCTGCTTGACTCTGTTACTGGATTATGCATGTATGTATACATACATACATACATACATACATGCTTTGCCTCTTTGCCCACTCCTGCTTTGCCTAAACTCCCTTGGACAGAAACTTGTCTGCTGGAACAGTGGCCTGGGTTATTGCTTGGCCTTGTGGTCAGCCCCAGAACTAAGGCTGCTACAGCCAGTGCAGGACAATATGCTTCCCTAAAAATGCTGAGCCATATGAGTTGGCAGGAGGGGGAACAGGAGTCCCTTGGGACTAGAGATGGGTGAGAAACTTGCTGCATTTGCATTTTAATATAAGTTTACCCAATTTTCACCTCCTGGAACTGTATGTGGGCTCGAACACAAATTTGCAGGAATCTGTACATTTCTGAGTTTGTGAGGTGTTTTGCGAAACATCCCCAAAAAGTGTTTGAAAACAATTGCACATTTGAAAAAAATATACACACAGAAAATGTGTGCATTTTAGGGTATGTTTTAACGTATGAACAAAAACTGGGCTACCTGGATAGGAGGAATAATTTTGAAGTCTGGTAGGACACCATCATTCTGGGAGCTTTTCAATTTTTCAACCCTGAATGGATGACATGACTGACCCAATGATGCCTAGATCAAATTTCTGTGGCTTCTAACAGCTTTCCCTGCCCCCATGTATGAACAGAAGGAAGAGAAGGGATTGCAGGTTTCTATGAATTACAAAGATGTTCTCATCTAGGGATTTTCTTGACATTGTAATAAACCAGAGAACAGAGCTTAAGTGGTTTATTATGTCACTTGGAGTCCTCACTGTATACTTATAGCCTTGTTCACATCACTCCACATTTTTTATTTATGTTACACAAGGAAACAGTTGAAATCCTTCACATTTCTCCACTGCCTTCTTCCTGAGTGCCTGACTGCAGCTCTTCATCCATCTTTTCCCAATGTCCAGGCTGTCTGGCTTCCCCTCTCGACCCACTTTTAAAAAGAAACTTTGGTGCGAATTTTTTAGTTCCTGGAACTTTTATCATGCTGCCTAAATCTGTTGGGAAATAGCTGTGTAGAACACCAACAGCAACAACTAGGGGTTGGCAGGCCATTTAGGGCATGCACCTAGTCAATGGCAATTGCAAAGGTGATGAGCTTGGGCACATGGATCCCCCACACTACTCATGAGCTCACATGAAGACTCACGAGGCCATCAAAAGTCAGAATGTGTTGGGTCGCAAGTTGGATCAAGTAGATCCATCATTCCCAAATTCAGAATGAGCCCTGACTTGTTCCAACGAACTTTAATGTGTGCTTAATTCGAACAGGGACTGATGAGAAGTTAATTTGTATGTTCTGCACATTCATGTTGGGCATGAGTAAAGCTTCCCAAACCCACTAGCTTTGTGAATGCCCAGTTGTTGACTGATGTAAACAAAGCACATATGATAAAGCTAATTAGAAAAATAAGGATGTGTTGTGATGCAATACTTTGTGGTGCACAGGGAGGGAAATACCCTATTTCACACACTTCATGCCCATGATGCATTCAGTTACATCTCTGTTCAAAAATTTGAAGAACATTCAGCGTTCATATTAAGAGAAATATTAAGAGCAAACCATTGGCTGAGTTTCCAACATTGGATTTGTAACTCCGAGAGCAAGTTAAGAATTATGATGAGGTCATTCCATTCATCCCTAATCATGAGGTGCACCAATGAACTAGTATTTGGACAAATTGCACCCTAAAAACATTCACCCTATAGCCCCAAGCTTCTACTTTTAGTGGTGCTTTGCAATATGTCTAGCGAGAAATGAATCCTGCACGTATTCTTGAACTGCAGTATGAAAATATTGAACAAAACTCACCTGCATGCCATCAAAATGAATGATTCCCCCTTCCTGGTGTGGAAGCATCACAGGTCACTGGTGAGATGACAGGCTGAACTCACAAAGAGGAGGTGAACAACATGTGTAACGGTGGGTAAGCGCACCGATCATTTTACCCTCATGAACATCTGACATGACACCAGGCTTGCTAAATTGCGCACAGCAAAATCAAGGTCAGAACGAAATGTGACTGTAGAGTTTTGCTTGTTTGTTTTTCACAACATTTCCCCTGTTTCAGTGCCTGGGAGCAGGCAACAATCAAGGAACGGTTCTCCCGCCAACACACACGAACACTTCAATTGCATTTGTTTGACATGCATCCTCAACTTCAGCCACACACAGCTGAAATGGACTTGATTGGAAGGGACCACACAGAACAAAATAGTTAAATATTACTTGCAGGGCTGGCATCGACGCTTACTCATTTATTTTTGTATCATCATCTTGCTTTTTCAGACACTGACAAAGTGGCTCAAATCAGTCAAAAAGAGAGACGGGGGCCTGTCATCATGCTTACAAACTCAGGAGACAAGACACACAAGGCAGTGGATGGAAAAGGAAGGGGAGGGAGAACATGTTTTTTTCAAGGCCAGAACAGGCTGGTGAGCCTGGGGGTGGGGGTGAGGGTGGGAAAATAGTAATAATACAGAAGCTATGAGGTTGTATACAGCCACACACAGCTTGGTTTACTGGCTGTGGATATGTTTGGGCCCAGGGTGATCTTTGTGTTTCCAGGAGATACTGGAGAGTATTGATTGACTGACCAGACCTTGTGGAAATCATAGAATAGTAGAGTTGGAAGGGGCCTATAAAGCCATTGAGTCCAACCCCCTACTCAACGCAGGAGTCCACCTTAAAGCACACCTGTCCCCAGCTGCATCTTGAAGGCCTCAAGTGTGGGAGAGCCCATGACCTCCCTAGGTAATTGGTGTCATTGATTGATTGATTATTTATTTATTAAAGTTTATATTCTGCCTTTCAGCTTGAAGTGGGGGAAAATCAGGACTGTTTTGGGATTCAGGTATGTGTGTCATTAGCGAAGTAGAAAAGAAATCTCCCCCCATAGCACAAACCTGCTCCAGCTCTTATAGGTGGGTACATCTGCATGCACCCTAAAAAGCAATTTTTGGCAAGCTTTCCTACTTTCACTTTTTACTCAAGCAGACATGAGCCCTGTAATGGATACTAGCAAGGATCAAAGGGATCGAGACGAGACAGTGTTTCCTTTTCTTCGCGGGAAGCGGGAGGGGGAGGAAAGGAAGACCTGGCCTCTGTGGAACATTTTTTGAAACATTTAATCTAAAAATTCCATAGCCATCAAATGCCTGGACCTATCATTCTGAAATTTCTGACACATATCTACCCCTAACCCATCTACAAAGTGAGCAATGTTCAGACTTCTAACTTTTAAAATAAAAAAGTTATAGGCGTTTCTTTCCTCATTGTTTCAAAAATTAATTGCCACCACATGCCTGGACCCAGCTTTCGGAAATTTTACACACCTATCAAGTGAAGTGTTCCCTGTAATGTGCCCATGTTTCCTGTTTGTATCTTAAAAAATAAAAAAATGGGAGGCGTAACTGTATTTACCCCACTACTACCCATTTTTCTAAAATTAATTGCCATACAAGGCAAGCACCTACGTTTTTGAAATTTCACACACATAGGTCCCAAGGTACCACCTACAATGTGGCAAAGTTTCATGTGTGTAACTTTAAAAATGACAAAGTTATAGGCATTCATGGGTATTTATTAAAAAATTAATTGCCACAAAACGCATGCACCAATCTTTCTGAAATTTCTCACAGATAACTATCCCTAACCAGTCTACAATGTGCCCAAGTTTCCTGTTTGTATCTTCAAAAATAAAAATGTGGGAGGCATAACTGTATTTCTCAGTGGGAAAGTGCAATGCAATGATTCCCTATGGGAAAGTGCAATGCAATGATTCCCTATGGGAAAGTACTGTCCAATGAATCCCTATGGGCAAGTGCTGTCCAATGAATCCCTCATTGTTTCAAAAATTAATTGCCACACCAGGCAAGCACCAATGTTTCTGAAATTTTACACACATATCAAGTGAAGTGTTCCCTGTAATGTGCCCAAGTTTCCTGTTTGTATCTCCAAAACTAAAAAAATGGGAGGCGTAACTGTATTTACCCCACTACTACCCATTTTTCTAAAATTAATTGCCACACAAGGCAAGCACCTATGTTTCTGAAATTTCACACACATAGGTCCCAAGGTACCACCTACAATGTGGCAAAGTTTCATGTGTGTAACTTTAAAAATGACAAAGTTATAGGTGTTTCTTTCCTCATTGTTTCAAAACTTAATTTCCACACAACGCAAGCTCCAATGTTTCTGAAATTTCACTCACATATCAAGGCAAGTGGTACCTGTAATGTGCCCAGGTTTCCTGTTTGTATCTTTAAAAATAAAAAAATGGGAGGCGTAACTGTATTTACCCCACTACTACCCATTTTTCTAAAATTAATTGCCACACAAGGCAAGCACCTATGTTTCTGAAATTTCACACACATAGGTCCCAAGGTACCTCCTACAATTTGGCAAAGTTTCATGTTTGTAACTTTAAAAATGACAAAGTTATAAGCATTCCTGGGTATTTATTAAAAAATTAATTGCTACAAAACGCATGCACCAATCTTTCTGAAATTTCTCACAGATAACTATCCCTAACCAGTCTACAACGTCCCCAAGTTTCATCCTTCTATCTTTAAAAATGAAAAAGTTATAGGCGTTTTTGTAAAACAATACTTGGCTATGGGAAAAAGCATTCAAAATGGCGTCCGATCCGGATCGGACCTCATCGGATCGGATCGGATCGGAGGTTGGTCGGATCGGATCGGATCGGATTTTCCCGATTTTGGGTCAGATCGGATTCGGATCGTGGATCGGATCCGATCCGATGCACACCCCTAGTGATTACAAAAAGGAATGGGCATTCATGCTTCGAGAACATGCACCCATTATGGAAGAGCATACAGGGCATCTGTTTGCGAGTGGGGCTTGATCAGTTGTCTAATCTCCATGTCATTCTCCTATTTATTCAGGCACCACTCTATTTCATGCTGTCTAAAATACCGTTGAGAAGTGGGAAACCTAGCATGAACACAGAAAGGGAAATGTACTATCCCTTTAATAAGGGCTCAAACAGAAAATGTGGATTACAGCTGCATTTGCCTATCATGAGCTTGGCAGGCTAGATGGAAACACACAAAAAATAGATTCTTCGGTGTCCCTCCTATTTCTCATACAGCTGCTGAACCAGAAATCATGATACAAAAGGGGGAAAATGGAATGACAAAACAACCTTCCATTCATATTTGGATGAACCACTGTGGGGCAGTCACAACAAGATATTCATAGGCAAAACAGCCAAGGTCTTCCAACAGCCTGTAGATTTGTAAGGAGCACGTAGGTAGAATCCTAGATTTCAAGAGAGCCTGAATGTGTTTGAATGGCTATTTCTAGATTCATTTTCTTCTGCAAAGGATCATAGCTGTCGGGCCGCTATTTACGACGCCAGGAACACGTCTTCATTTTGCCAATGAGACAATTAAATATATATTATGGGAGGTAATTCCAGTCTTCAGTGCTTGCCTATTCCAATAGAGAAATATGAATTATATTTATTTATTGTTACAGATATTTATATTCTTCCCTTCAAATAAATTCCCAGACTTACCATACAAAGTCAAAGATACAATCAACTCATTACAGATTAAAAGCAGCATGCCTGAAATTCTAAAGAGGGCAGGCGCAAATTCATAGAGCAGTGAAAATAATAGAAATATGCATGTAGGTTGCATCAACACTTGTTATGACTTCATAAAAACAAACAAACCCACAGTTCATGACAAGCCAGGAACTATGCTATTTTCAACTAAGCAGGAAAAAAGTGATTTATTCCTCAACAGCGAGATAAGCTGAAATAAGGAATAGGAGCCACTTTACAAAAATGTGGTTGCAGATCAAAGTTCCCTTGGGTTATAGAATCATAGAATAGTAGAGTTGGGAGGGGCCTACAAGGCCATCGAGTCCAACCCCCAGCTCAAAGCAGGGATCCACATTAAAGCATGCCTGACAGATGGTTGTCCAGCTGCCTCTTGAATGCCTCTAGTGTGGGAGAGTCTACGACCTCCCTAGGTCATTGGTTCCATTGTCGTACTGCTCTAACAGTCAGGAAGTTTTTCCTGATGTCCAGATGGAATCTGGCTTCCTGTAACTTGAGCCCATTATTCCGTACCCTATGTTCATAGCTTGGGGATCCCAATACTATATTTCTTCTTGTGCTATAAACATAATATGGGAATGTCTGGGAAACATGGAAGGACTCACCAATAGAGTTATTTCCACACCAGCATACTTCGGTTTCCAGAAAAGACAACAATGGTATGTGAAGGAGTTATTTGGGTTGTTCTGTATGGCCACAATTGTTTGGCATCACTTTGTAGTACAGGAAGAAGTTTCAGCACAGTATTTTTTTTTTCACATCATGAAGGTAACATGAGAAGGGGCTTCCTAAACACACTGTCTGGGGAGTAAACTCAACAGTCACATTTCCCAAGTCTGAGTAAAACAGTTGCAGGTTCAAGGGTCCAAGAGTTCAAAGGTGGTCAGCACAAACAGGGGTAAGGCAAAAGGGAAGGTCTCATTCACAGACAAGGCCCAAGCAAATGCAGCATGCAAGAAGGCAGAAGGAGTTCAGCCAGAGGTAATTATGCCAGGAATCAGTCACGGAAGCAGTCTAAAATCAAGGAAAGGGGAGATGGGTTTAAGAAGGTATGGCTGACATTGTTTCCAGCTGTATACTGCTGTGGTTTTTTTTGTTTTTTTTTATGCAGAGACTGTCAGAGCCACACCCAAGCTTCAGCTGCCAACTGTTAGCTGAAAATGTCCTCCTATGTGCAAGGAAATGTCTTATCATGAGGAAGCTCAGTCTAGCACTCCTTTTGAGTTCCTGTCTTTTCAGACAGTGTCTCTCCTGTGGGTTAGTGGGGTTCTCTTCCTCCACCTCTTCCTCCACCTCCTTCACAGGTGATACCTCATGCTAGTCATCCCTGAGGGCCTGAGCTCCTCCTGGTCTATTAGCAGATCCTGGGCCTTGCTGATGGTTCCTGGTTTCACCAGCTCTTCCTCTCAGCCTTCCAGTGGGGGCATGGCATCTACAAAACATAATGGCACTTACTTACTTGCACGCAAGCATGGCTAGGCTTGCATTGTAAGGTAGACATCTTCAGGTTTCTTCTGAGAAAGGAGAGTCCCAACCACAAACCAAACAAAAATCTAGAACTGCTTCATTCTATTGATGAAAATGAGGACTTGAAATCTCTTTCCATAACATAAATGAAAGATAATCAAAACAACATTTTCATGCTTTTAACCGACATCGGTTGCAAATCTGAGGTATTTGCAGCCTCATTTGACAGACCAAAATGTACACTGTGCTATAGCCCTGGGTAATGATAGTCCGGTTGTCCCTTCTCCATTGTGAAGCACCACCCAGAGGGAATGCTTTGTAGAGTCAGAAGGATCCTTGGAGGTTATAAAGTTTAATCCCCTGCTCTATATAACAAGCAAGTACAGCATCTAAATAGATGGTCATCTAGCCTCTCCTATGTCAGAAAAGCAACCACGGAGGAGGAGGGAAAGGGGTGTTCTGAGGGGAGGATACACATTATCCTGAGCCTCCTTCATCCCCCTTTGAAGTGCCCTGCTAGAATGGGTAAAACGTCTGTCTAGAGAACATTATCCAAGATGGAGGATGGGGAGGTGAAGATCTTATGCCTTGTCAGGTTAGCCTGGCAAGGCATAGGAAACTAAGAAGCCTCCAAGTTCAGGGGTGGCCAAGAGATGAGGGTATAGCCAATACGATTGCACCATTAGATAGTTTTTGTTCATCCCAAAGCATTGTCCTGTGATTGCTCCCAGAACACTCTTGATAGCATTCACAACTTTTGACTTCATGTTTATCCCAGATTATAGCTCTGTCATGGAACATAGAGCTTTGTATGCAGAAGGTTCCTGGTTCAATCCTTGCCATTTCCAGTTAAAAGGATCATGCAGCACATGATAAGAAAGACCTCTGCTTGAGTCCCTGGAGATACTGCTCTACACTAGCAGAAGAATTAATTTGCTGGGTCTGACTAAATACCATTGATGTCTAGCAACAACGAGATCCCTCTGGGGGCTCATCAACAAGGTGTGCATATCTATTTAATCATTTATTGAGGTTAATTATTACTTCCTCTTTCCCTTTGTGTCTTGTTTTGAAGGTAACACTCTCAGCATCATGACCTTGTGAGAACTCCTGGCAACCATAGCCGAGACCAGAACCCCAGGCCACAGCCTGCAAACTGTTTACTGAGCACAGTTCTAGCTCTCCATGTTAGGTAACCAGGCATGGAAGCAGGTGAAGCAAACAAGCAGGCAGGCTTCTAAGGATCAGGCCGAGATGAAGAGCCAGTGAAACAGAGATCAAACTAAAGGCCACCTGAGAAGCTTGGAATTCTGGTGCCAAGCCTGGCTGGAGTTCCCAGGAGGCATGCAACTGGTCAGCAGGCAACAGGAAATTGTATTTCATTGCAGATTCTTGTTGTGAACTTCCCTGGGATATATTTGTATGAAAGGCAATATCCATAAATAAATATAAGGGCTGAGGCACTAGAAAAAAGAAGCCCCAAACAATCCTGCCAAGGGACATAATCCTGATAGACACTCTCCCGCCCAACACCATGCTAAAGAGCTCAATAACATTTTGCACAGAGATATCAGAGTTTCACGTTGCAATCCTATGCACACCTTCCCTGGGAGTAAGCCTCACTGAAAACAATGGGAGTTGCATCTGAGTCGTAGACTTATATAGAATTGCACTTTCAGTCTGCAAGAAAGCCAGGACCATATAGGGCGACCATGTGAAAAAGAGGACAGGGCTTCTGTATCTTTAACAGTTGTATAGAAAAGGGACATTCAGCAGGTGCTTCATGCTTACAAATGATACCTGTTGAAATTCCTTTTTCAATACAACTGTTATTGAAAGATACAGAAGCCCTGTCCGTCTTTCCATATGGTCACCCTAATAGTAAAACAGCATGCTCCTCCAGTTGACATTGACAAATATAGTCCTTGTTCTTCTCCTGCTCTTGTCTGTATGATGGGCTGAGGAAGACAGAGGCATTATTAGCAGCCTAACTCTGCTGACCATATTTTCACCTTCCTTTGGAGGCCAAGCAGGGGTTGAATCTGCAATGTCATCGGCACGAGCATAGGCAGCCCTTGTTTTCAGTAAATTCAGATTTGAATAATTTGTATGCAATTAAATATTGGTATTATGACAGTGGCTGCTATAATTAGCCCATAATAATAATCACACTTACATTGCACTCTTAATTCAAGGATTTCTTAACAACAAATGTTAATTAAAATCTAACAATGCCCTTCGGAAGGGAAAGAAATGAGAAGCCACCCATTTCATATGTGGACAGATAAACAGGCTTTGAAAGTAATTCCCTGGGTTTATGTTAACAATAAACCTTTGCACAATTTTATATGGTTGCTTGCTTTTTCCAGTTGAGTATGTGTAGCATAAATTAGCATCACACCACTACTACAAACACTTCAGGCTGTTGTTGGTATCTGTGCAACACTGTGCTGAAAGTATAGTCAAGGTGTGACAGTAAGAATAAATAGCTAAGGCTGAAAATAATGATAAATCATTCTGGAGTCTCTCTCTCTCTCTCTCACACACACACACACACACACACACACACACCCCAACTACAGAATCCAGAGGCATATGGATTCAAAGAAGAAGTTAATAAATTTGTAAGAATTAATTACATTTTGAGCATTATCAGACTAGCGTTTTATAGCACACTCATTACTGGTCACTCATGGTTTTTTGCGGGTCTTTTTCACAATGTCGTCCGCCTCCCATGCATCTCCTGCTGCTTCTGCTCATTTTCCCATTGCAAAAAAGAAAAAGAAAAAAAACACTTGGAAAATCCGACGTTTTTTTGGCTGTAGCAAAACTTACCGCCATTTCCTGCTGTGTGCAGGAGAAGAAGCGGGATAAAAACACCCACTGAATGGGCTGCGTGGTCATCATTTGTTTCTGCTTTCTTCCCTATGGGAAGAAAGAGGACGCTGCTCGTCCCTACTGTGGGACAGAAAATGACAGTGGGGAAACACTCTTCATTAATGGCTGGTCCTCAACATGTGTCCTTCATAAGGAGCTTACAGGACCAGTCCTTCTTAGCTTCATCAGTATGACTAATCCAAACATACACAGATGCGACATTCTCTAAGCTATTTGTTTGGATGTGGGAACAAGAGTATATGGCTGACTGGTACATAGAATATCAATTTAGAAATCGCGGCAACAAAGGATCTAGCCTTCTCAGGGCCTTCTGGAACACTTTCCAAGTGTTGGACCACTGTATCTCAAGCTGAATGATCTGCCCTTGCTTTTTCTTCACTTGTCTCTCTTTGTGTGATTAGTCACACTCATTGCGCAGGATGGGGGTGGGAAATCTCCATGGCAGAGGGTAGCATGGGCTTTCTGGGCTTGCAGCAATTAAGATCTTGGAGCCTGCCCCCTCTACCTACTATGAAACTTGATCTGTTCCTGGAATGCCCCCATTCCAGGAACAGATGAGGACACCACCAAGAGATGGCACAAAGAAGGCGGTGACCTTGCACCAAATGGAAAAGCTGCAGTAAGCCATTTTCCCTCACGCAGTTTCCCCAGAAATCCCCATGGTTGGTGCGAGTTGGTGGCTGCATCGAATAAATGATGCAGTGCCGCTCCGCTGCCACCATGGGGCATATGGGGTGCATAGACAGCCCCATGGACACATTGCTGCCACTGCCAGTCACTACCATACATCAGCTGATAAGAATCCCTACAGTGAAATCGACAAAGTGTCTTGGAACATCACGTAGGTGCAAAGAAACACTCCAGAAAGCATTGAGTTGAAGGTCTTCAGGGAGGAGAAAACCTCTTAGAAAGCAGAGTCAGCTGTTAACCCCACCTATATTTCTAAACACACCATAGAGATAGTCCTATTTTAGTGAGGAACATGTTTCATTGGTCAATGTTGCCTATTGTTCCCCACTGCAGGCAAATGTAAATGCCTCCCATAGTTGGGAATCATTCCGATATTTGGGGGGAAGAAAGAGATCGCTTACAAATATTGACACAATTGTGCTAGTTTCTATTGCTCGTGGTAACACACAATAAATGCAAAGCAATGGGAGTCACAGGTGTTACAGCACCTGCTGGAAGAACAATTACTATTGTTCAACTCCTAATGTATGTGTGTGCTCAAGCAAAAACAAATGAAAAGAGAAACAGAATCCACACTTAGTTACATACTCTTATTTAAAGAGTAAGGTAAGAGGAGAGAGTCTGTAATTGCAGCCCATAATTAAACAAAAACACTATTTAATTAGAAGAGACAAGATGGAGCATTCATACTTCTTCAAACAGTGGTAGGTTTACTCCTGTGTTAATATAAGGAGCAAAGGACTTCCCCCTCTATGTCATTTCTGTACTGCCATTGCAGTAGAGATTTAAGAATTGGTGATCAACTTTGCCTTGTCCCCATCAGAAGAGGACTTGAGAGGCCAACCCAATTCCATTTGCTCCAACCATGATGCAGGTTTAAGAAATATCAGCATCAGGAGGAACAGTTGTGATGGGCTGACGTACGTTACCATTACGTCATCCCGCCCTTCCATACTACATGGAGTTAGTGATGGGCAAACTTATCCCAATTGAGTTACTTAGTTACTCAGAGAGTAATGAATTCACTCATGTAGGCTCAGATGAGAGTTGTTCCTCAAAGTGAATTCTTGTTCTGCGTAAACTAGTTTTTACACATGCACAAACCAAAGTGCATCTTGGGAGCTGCAGTTTGAAACCATGTACTGCCTCCTCAGGCCCAAAGTGATGGTACCGGTGCCAATGTCAACGTACAGGAAATTTGTAGGATGACTAAATGGGAGGGTGGGTGTGCAAAGTCTTCCTCCATCGTATGGAGCCACAGTTGTGGCTGCAAGGAGGGAAGCAGCACCTGATTAGGCAAGGAAAGCGATGATCCAACCGATACAGCACACGCTCCGATACTGACTCTGCATGCTCAGAAGCTGGGGATCAATTCCATACTTGGAGAATTTGTAAAGCGCTGGTCCAGGCATTAAGAACGGGGAAGGTTAGACCAGCAAGCTGACTAATCCCAGAGTTCGATGGCATCGCTACTTGGAGCTGTCATAGGGAGGGAAAAGGACGGCATTTATGCTGAGTCAAACCGTTGCTCCATCTAGCTCAGTATTGTTGCCTGGCAGTGGCTCTCCGGGGTTTCAGGTAGGAGTTTTCCAGCCCTCTTTGGAGATGCTGTTGATTGGACCTGGGACCTTCTGCACCCAAAGGATGCACTCTACCACTGAACCATGGCTTCTCCTTTAGCCTCCTCTCCCATGCTGATGTTCCACTCAATGAGTGGACATTGGGGTGTGTGACAGGAAGATGTGCAAATGTTGGGAGAGAGGCCAACAGCCATGGTCCTACTGCCACCTCCACACATTTGGCATACATGTGGAAGGAGCTCTTCTAAAGACAATTTTCCTGATGTGTAGAACCTATCTAGAAAAGCCTTTTGCTAGCATTAACAACCCTTTTTCCTTGAAATCTCCTGGATGTTTCTAATGAGAAACTCTCAATCATATCATCTCTTTCAATCATCAAAGGGGGGCAACTTTGAATCCACATGCATCCAGTTCATTATAACCTAACAGCAGTGAGGGCTGTTTACATGGTTACATGCTTACAAGTCATGTGAATCAATCCAACCATTCCAAATCCTTCATGGTTTTTTTGTGGCAAATGAGGACATTTCCTGCTGACATCTTCAAAAATTTTTTATTAAAGATTTGGATGAGGAGGTGCAGGAAATGCTCATCAGATTTGCAGATGACGCAAAATTGGGTGGGATGTCTAATACCCTGGAAGACAGAAACAAACTTTAAAGTGATCTTGATAGGCTGGAGCGTTGGACTGAAGACAACAGAATGAAATTTAATAGACATGAATGCCAAGTTCTACACCTAGGAACAAGAAACCAAATGCACAGTTACAAGATAGGGGATACTTGGCTCAGCAATACAACAAGTGAAAAGGATCTTGGAATTGTTGTAGATCACCAGCTGAATATGAGCCATCGGTGTGTTATGGCTGCAAAAAAAGCAAATGCTATTTTGGGCTGCAATAATAATATAGCTTCCAAATTGAGGGAGGTCTTGGTTCCCCTCCATTCAGCACTGGTTTGGCCTCATCTTGAGTATTGCATGCAGTTCTGGGCACCACACCTCAAGAAGGATGCGGACAACCTGGAGGAGGTTCAGAGGAAGGCAGTGAGGATGATCAGGGGTCTGGAAACAAAGCCCTATGAGTAGAGTCTGAAAGAACTGGGCATGTTTAGCCTGGAGAAGAGAAGACTGAAAGGAGATATAATAACACTCTTCAAATACTTGAAAGGTTGTCACACAGAAGAGGGCTAGGATCTCTTCTCGATCAACCCAGAGTGCAGGGCATGGAATAATGTGTTCCAGTTACAGGAAGGCACATTCCGTCTGGACATCAGGAAAAACCTCCTGACTGTTAGAGCAGTACGACAATTGAACCAATGACCTAAGGAGGTGGTGGGCTCTCCCACACTAGAGGCCTTCAAGAGGCATCTGGACAGCCATCTGTCAGGGATGCTTTAAGGTGGATTCCTGCATTGAGCAGGGGGTTGGATTCAGTGGCCTTATAGGCCCCTTCCAACTCTCCTATTCTATGATTCTATGAATTGGTATAGCTTGTCTCAAATGCCTTTTCCCCATAGTGTACTAGAATAGGCTGCCCACACTTACTGTAAAGAACACAAATATTTGTATCACATTTCCTGTGTGGGTACAATTCACGTATCTTGCCTACAAAGTAGTTATCCAAGGAAGTTGGAGGGCTCTGTATTATTTGCAATCTGCAATAAACTGAATGAAACTCATACACAAAAGACAGACTTTCTGATCAACAGCTTACTGTACACTTACTGCTTTCCCCTCAAGTTTTAATTAAAATCTAAAATACTTGCAATTGCGTAACTCACTTTAAGAAATTAAAACAGTAATTACATTTTGCTAGCAGCAGGCTTAGGTGTCATTTTTGGTGGATAACAGTTGTTCAACAGGTTGACAAATGAAAGGATTACACTGGCTGAAATGTGAGTTAGTGATTTTTAATTAGAATTTTTTTACTCTTCCTCACTTCTGTGTTACCAATTAAGCAATAAGGGAACTAATGGCTAATTTTATAGTTTCTACTGTCAAAATCATTGTTTTCAGTTCCGATTTCTGTCACGCTGTAGTCTAAATGGTACCATCCGTTGATATGTCACTGAAAATGGTTCTAGATGGATTATTTCAGAGAGAGAAAAATAAAACATTTTAACTGCAGCCAACTGATTTAGTCTAGTAGTTTCTTCATGTAGATGCAGTTCTGATATCTTTGTACGAAATGGTTTATTCCTTCCAAGGTGCTTTTACCTGGTTAGTTAAGTGTCGGGAGTATTGTTCTTTCTATAAAGGTTTAAAAGACAAACCATGCAAAGGAAGAACACAAATAGAAAGCTGTATTTATTCATTACAGTTCTAGACCACCCAATAATCAAAGTTCTCTGGAGAGTGTATCTCAGGCTACAAAATCAGGCAAGGGCCCTTGAACTGTCCAGTGAGTTCCCCCAGGAGGGATGGAGCTGGCCATCGTACAGGTCTTGTCAGCCTACATAAGGGGTAGGGGCTGTGGCTCATTGGTACATGCTTTAATTGTAGAAGGTCATCGGTCAGATCCCTGAGATCTCCAGGTTGCTAGGAGAGACGCCTGCCTGAAACCCTGGGGAATTGCTGCCAGTCAATATTGGGCTAGATGGACCAATGATCTGACTTAGAGCTCCATCACACCAGTGATTTATCACACATTTGCCATGCCTGGTATGTGGTTTTGCAGCGCGGTACTCACATGACATCGTCCCTGTCCTGCACTCATCTTGCCTCTTCCCTCCCCCCCGTCTCGGTTGCATTTTATTTTGGTGCGGGGAAAGTTTGGATTATTTTCCTCCGCCTCCAGCCTGTCGTCATACAGACTTGTGCTTAGTCGATTAAATTGACTTTTTACTGTTCCAACCCCTCCACTCATTGTCCGCAGAAACGGAGCCCAGATGAAACCTTAAATTAGTAAATTGCTAGGCAACAAAGGCAGAGGGGGTGTGTGGAAAGAGTTCACACCCATCAGAGTACCACAACCAATCAACTGGAGGAGGAAGGAGAAGGGGCGGGGTGGAGTGGAGTGGAAGAGCAAACAAGTGAAAACCCACATGAAAGGGACTGTGTGTGTTGGAACCATTGACACACTTCTGAAATGGAGGTAAAAAAAACGTGGAGGCAAACCAGGAGGAAAAATAGGTGAGATGGAGCCCTTAGTTTAAGGCAGCTTCCTATATTCCTTTGTCCCTTCAATTCGATTTAGTTGCCCGGTGAGACAAAAACCTTATCTTGTCCTAGTAAGAGGGTGTTCCTGCCAACAGGAACCACTTGGAGCAACCCAAACCCCCATTTCCTTCCTTCCATCCTTCCTTTATCTTGTCACTGGCTTTCCCAGCAAGCCTCAAGGGACCACAGAATGGGACATCATACAGAAAAATTAAAAACACAAGAGGAAGGCCTCAGATGTTGATCGTAATATGCAGATGTGAATGACAATAACCCACATGAAAGTTCCTGCGCTCATGGTTCCTGGTTTTGCAACATGGCCATGTGGGAAATATGGGAATTGTCTCTTGCACAACTCTGGTCATATGAGAAGGAGTCCTTAGCTGTTGCTTCTAATGCTTGAAACTCTTAATGTAGATTTATTTTATTTTACTTTTTGAAGAAAAGTAGAGTTAAACAATAATGACATATGTATACATCATTCTATTCTTAACTTGGTCTTTAGATTTGATCCCCAAATATTTATGCTGGTGATGATCAAACTTGATAAGTGATACAATTCCACCACTTCTTCAGTGTGCATTCTTTTGTAGTACCAAATCACTCAGAACTCACAAGGCTTCCGTTATTCATCATCCTTGCTCCCTTTTTCTCTATTGAACTACAGAAACCACTTATCTATGTCACTGTGAATTCTATAGCACTGACTATTCCCTCACTTTGTCTTTAAAGCATATTTTTGTCACCTTAATCCGAGTGACATTTTTCTAAGTTGCCTGAGAAGTATGGTAATAGAAACAAAACTCAACCTCATAGCATTTTACTCTCTATTCTTATTACATGCCATTGCTTCCTACATGTTTCCTTTGATATCAAATGTGTGTCTTTTTAAAATTCTTCAGTAACTCTTCTCTACTGAGGAAGTCTTGAACCCTTTTGTGTTGAATCAAAAACATGACTAAAATTCAGGTACAATCTACAACTGAAACCCTCTTTTTTGCTTTACTGTTGCAAATGTTATTACCTTTTCCAAAATGTCTTGTCGAAGAGGACTGTCATTAATGAGCCTGCAATGAAAAATCTAAATGAAGATCATTTTCAGGCCTGGCCCAAGTCATTTTGCTGCCAGAGGTGAAGAACAAGATGGTGCCTCTTCCCATTCCATGCACCAAAGCTGACTGGACTGAAGTAAGAATTGAATTTTACTTCAGTACTGGCGATGGAACAGTCCTCCACTGAACCTGAAGTTTGGTAGCTTAGGAGGTGCGGATCAGGCCACCTGGCACACAGTTCTCTTCCAACACCTTGTTGCTGCTTCCCACCATTTGCCATCTGAGGCAACATATTCTGGGCTAAAGTGGCACAACAAAAGGTAAACTCAGGACCCCACCTTGAGCAGCAGTCTGTCATCTTCCTCAGACCAAGATGAGGAAGAACCAACTGCACCCATTAGACCAGAAACATACCAAAAAAACCAAGAACGCAAACCCTACAATTGTGGCTCCATTGATTTGTGTGGTGTTTCTTCTTGAGGGTTCCTTTCCTTCTTGCTTCAAACACTCTGCCTTTGAAACTATGGCTACTGGTTCAACTGCACAAGCACAGACTCTCTGCTCTAGATGAGAGCCAGGGTCAGCAACTCATTGTTTAGAATGTTGTATGATGTATTCTAGCATGGGTTCTGATTGGATACAGCAAATCTCACATGGTCTGAACAATGAGCCTATCTACACAAGCAGGATAAATCACTTTGAAAACGTTTTGAAAACTGTATGTGGAGTGTGCCCTGGGCTCCAACAGTTGTCACTACAGTTATAATTCTTGTTAAATTGTTTTAAACCATTTTAAAGCAGTAGTGTAGGTAGGCTCACAAGGTACATGGGTATTGGATCAAAAATATATATTTCCATGAATATTCTCCTGAAGCATAATAATCTACAAGTTTGCCTCGTTTTCCCCCCTTCCTCATGGTAATGGGCATTGGTGGCTCCAGGTTTTGGAGGACCTTAGGGCTCCCTTCCTCAGTGACTCTACTTTCTGAACTCCATTGTTACCAGCTGCTGTTACTCCTCACTCTCTTTCTCATCATGGCTACCACTTGCTTGTTGGACAGGCAGTGCACCAGTGAGCAAGTAGCCTGTGATATGTTCTCCTCCTTCTCACCATCACTGTTGTCTTGGCCAGGGCGAGATGTCTTTGGCGGGTGCCCGACTCTGTTTACCCTTTATATTAGCCCTGGTAATGGGGATGTATCTTGGATCTGTTGGCCCAGTAAAATCTATTCACCCTAGTGCCTGGGAGGTGTCATAAAAGCTTTCCATTTAGAGCAAGGTCCCTACTTGTGGTTTTCCATGTGCCTCATAGTTTTTTTGGGGGGGCAAGATCAGGACATGGCAGATAGACATGTATCACACCAGCACACAGATATGTGTCACAGGTTGATGAGGTACATCAGAGTAATGGTGATCTCCATCTTTCCACACAAAGGTGATCTGACTCATCAGGCAGATACTATGTTTAACCAATGTGCTCTGCTCAATACCCTCTGGGTTCCATACAATACTCTGTGTCAAAAACCTTAAATTTGAGCACTGAAGTCACCAGAATCCATCCCTATGTTAATATCAGAAGGTCCCGAGTACTTTTCCTTTTTGAATGCCTTTTGCCACCCCAGCTTGCCCCTTGGTAAACCCTTGGAGTTTTTTCCTTACATTTTGGAGAGATGCTCATGAATACATACGACTGCTCTGCCTGAGGAGAGCAATAAATTGATTGATTTACATATTTATTAAACAATGAGCTTTGGGATTCAGACACCTGCGATGCATCATTTTGTTCCCCCCCCCCCCATGTTACCCTTTTTGGAATGGACTTTTAATATGATTTTTTAAAAGAAACTTCTCACAAACTAGCTGGAAAAAAAAGAGAGAAAGCGAGGTCTGGCTTTCCGTAACTACATACATGCAAGAAGGAAATGAAAGACAAGTTGTGTTGAATTTCAACCAGGGAAGCTGAAAGCGTATATGTATTATTTAAAGATTCCAGACTAATTTGGCAGCCTCCACACACATTTTGATTTTAACTTAATATTAGTCTAAAATATCACTAGTGAAGTGTGAATGATGCTTTTTGTTCCCTTGACATCTAACAAGAAAAGAACATAAGCAGAGCATGTTCCTGTCCTGTCTCTAATTACACCACTCCGTTTAGACATTGTTTTCCCATGACTATAGTAATTGTAGTGATGATTGGGCTGTGACCAGTCAAAGAACAGAGAGCACCAGACTGAGTTGAGTTGTGTCAGAGCTGGGATGTAGGCAGCCAAGTACACGGACAATGAAAATTGAGTTTCTGCTGGTGTCCTGAAAACAACTCACCAATCCACATGTATTCAATGAAACTTCAGTGAGTGCTGGTATGATTAGGACATGATGCACAGGGGCAGCAATGTATTCACGGACACCTTTTTGGGTACCCACCAAGGTGTCCTATCCCCTTTTTAAAATTAACTAATTTTCTCACCAGCATCAGGAATCATCACTATGAAATAGGGATTTGTTGGTGCTGAAAACGGTGAGGTCAAAGGAGCTGTGGGGTCTGAGACTCACCATGCTAAACCTCTGCCTTGTATGCAGTCTTTTGGGCAGGTTACCTGCCCCTTGGAAACCATTTTGTACTGGTGCCAAGGCAGTTTCTCAAAATACCAATGGTCCAAAAGGCATGCCTCCTTGGGTTTGGGACATTTATTATCAATCCATGCCAGTGCTCCACCTGGTATCATGAGGATCCCTCCACCAACACACACATACCATAGCATTGCCAGCCACCCGAAGGAATCTGTGTTCCTGCAAAGACTTTGGACCCAACATGGCAGCTGCAGGACTGGAGATCTCAGTGGTTGTTTGGACTACCAGTAGGATCTCAGACTCCTCTTCATCACCTCCAGGAGCAGAGAGATAGTGGGCTAGGCAGGAGCTTCATGGCTATTGGGAAAGTGCCCGAGAATGCCTTTTATGTGAGACTCCTCAGGAGAATGAGGAAGCATGAGTATAGCCTGGTTCAGGGCCTGAGAGGCAGGAAGTTCTAGTGGAAATGCTACGTCCAATATGGGCTCCTATATAGGCTGACCATATGAAAAGGAGGAGACAGGGCTCATGTAACTTTAACAGTTGTAGAGAAAAGGGGTTTTCAGCCAGTGTCATTTGTATGCAATTAGTTCCTGGTGAAATTCCCTCATTCCATAATGCTGGGAGTTCTTGGATTTTTTTCTGTCTAAACATGCATAGGATTGCACCCTTAGGGAATATGGTTGCAGTAACTCAAAACATGGCTGTTATTCATGACTCCAGGTGGCTTGGCTTTCACTAACAGTAGGGTGACCAGATAAAATCCAGGTCAGGGCTCATGTAACTTTAACAGTTGTAGAGAAAAGGGAATTTCAGCCAGTGTCATTTGTATGCAATTAGTTCCTGGTGAAATTCCCTCTTCATCACAACAGTTAAAGTTGCAGGGGCCCTGCCTTCTTTTGTATATGGTCACTCTAGTATAGTGCCTGCACCTTTAACTGTGGTGATGAAGAGGGAATTTCACCAGGAACTAATTGCATACAAATGACACTGGCTGAAATTCCCTTTTGTCTACAACTGTTAAAGTTACATGAGCCCTGTCCTCCTTTTCATATGGTCAGCCTACTCTTATACAAAATCCCTTGCTGGGATGTAGATCTTGGAAATGCCCAATGATGCTAATCCTGACAAGCCCTGAGATTGTCTAGGGGTGTTGGAGAAATCTGCAGAGGAGTCAAATGAATTGCATTTGTATGAATCGAACCTGCACATTGATTCCATGGACCTGAGGACCAGCTTTTCCCTTTGAGAGTGGGGATTTCTGCTCATTTGCATTAGCATAGGTGTGCATTGGATATGAACGCTTGCAAAAATGGTCACTTAACAAATGTAAATTAGCTCTAACGTAAATTTGCTGATATCAGATGAAATTCTGTCAATGAGCAGCTGAAATCATGAAAAATGACCAACAAGCCATGAAAGCTGGAATGGATTTAACAAATTCCATGCATCTCCAATTCTGGGTATCAGCCGATGCAATGCCTGCATCCCATTCAGCTCATCTGCATTTACATCTAGGCTCCTGTGTTCCACATGGTACAGTATCTCATAGCCTTTTGCCATTCACTGAAAACGTCAGTGAATCTATCCTAACCTCCAGTATTTCTAGAGGAAAATTGCTATAGGGTCTATGCTGCCCTCTGCAACATTGCTGGTGCCTTTGCTTTGAGCTGAGTTCAAGCCTGCGAGACCACCGTCGTTAACGATATCATCTTCGGTACGTGCTGTAAAAAGCAATCTGTGCTGTCATAAGATGGGGAACTATTTGACACTAGAGCCAAAGCGCATAAGAAGCCTTCTCAAGCCCTCATCTGAGACATTTCCTTGGCATTCGACCAATATAGCATCCTAAGGCAGCTGCCCATTAAAATTCACATTAATCAACTGTCGCTGCATAATGATCTCCTCATACCAATGAAATTCCAAATGGGAGTCTGCCAATTTGGCATTTAGAAGCGTCTGCATTTTTTCCTCATTGCCTCAGCCAGGCTTCACTGTAACGGGTCGGGAGGTGTGCTTCAGTACAAGAGAACCTGATGCAGAACATTTTCTTCTCTTGCGCGACTCCCTGACTGGATTAAACCCTCTTCTTTGTTGGCAATAAAATGGAAGCTCCAGGAAAGGCAACCATAAGGCAATCCATGAATATTGTTAGCCGTCCTCTGCATCTAGGGATACTTGGAGAATTAAATCTTTGTGAATTCTGATAAAAACTGACTTCACAGGTCCCATTCAGAAGACACCTTAAACCATGGCTTTAACCATGGTGGTTAAGCCAGAAAGCTGGGTCATGTTCAGAAGACACCTGAAACCATGGCTTTAGCCATGGTTAATAAGGCTTTTTGCCTTAAAGCTCCATCAAACCAGTGGTTTAATGCGCTCTCGCCAAGTCTGGTATCTGGTTTTGAAGCATGGGACCCACATGATGTCCTGCACCCATCTCACCTTTTCTCCTCCGTTTTGCATATTATTTTGGTGTGGGGAAAGTCAGGATTATTTTCACCAAGCGGATTTAATGCACCCTTAAGCTTCCATGTATTGCTGTCCTCTCGCTTTTTCCTTTGTTTGTGGTATGTGCTTTGAGAGAAGGGGTGGGGTGGAGAGGAAGAGCCAACAAGTAAAAGGGAGGCTTCATGGTGCAGCGCAATACCACAAACCCACGTGAAAGGAAACATTAGCTTGACACGCTTATGAAATGGAGGTAAAAAATGTGGAGGCAAACTGGGAGAAAATAGGTGTGATGGAGCCCTAAGTCACCGTGGTTAAAGCTGTGGTTTAAGGCGTCTTCTGAACACTGCCCAGCTTTCTGGCTTAACCACTATGGTTAAAGCCATGGTTTAAGGTGTCTTCTGAACAGGGCCAGAGACTAATGTGCAGATTGTAACTTAGTTATTCACCAGTTTTCACACTTCCCAGATGTTCAATTACAATTGTCCTTCACCTCTCTCTCTCTCTCTCCCTCCCTCCCTCCCTCCCTCCCCCCTCTCTCTCTGTGTACACACACACACACACACACACACAAATTAGATGAATCAAACGATGCTTAAAAATCTGTATTTGAAGGGAAGGGGGAATATCTTTAGAAATGTGTATTCTGAGACAAAACAGGCCTAAAAAGATGCATTCCTATGCTGTTTAAACGTGACTATTCATGTTTTTTTTTTAAAAAAAATGCAGATTTATGTAGAAACAGGATATAGCGTGGAAATAGACTGATTTTCCCATCCCTACTTGGAAATGAGCCCCGTATGTCCAAAGACCATCCTTGGATCGATGCTGTCTCTGTTAGCAATTTTGTGGGTATTAAAATTGAATTCATTCTGTTGGCATTTAAAGAAACAGTAACTGAAATCTGTTCAGTGAAATCTGCCTTAATGGCACATCACCAGGGCTAACATACTCTCATTTTAACAGCAGATGGTGATTTAATTTGCTACTGTAATCCCATTGTTGTAGTAGTGGAGAGAGCATTTTGTAATAGCTCATATCAGAAACATAACACTCAAGAAGGAAATGGCCTAATTTGTCCTAATTTCTCACACTGTTTTTGCTCTTCACCTGGGCGTCGTCTCAATCTGTTGAGTGAGGTTAATAGAATGATGTTCTGGATTGCTTCCTATCCTTCGATAGCATGAGCTCTCTACTGGCCAAAGGGGGGTATGTGGCATTATGAAGCGGGGCAACAAAGGGGCACCTCCCTAGTTTGGTTCCAGATCCATGTGCCTTTTGGAAACAGTGGCACCCATAGTCATGTCCTGTTATCTTATGGGCTAAGTGTGTTTCCAACGTTGAAATAAAGCAGCAGCCTACAGTAAAATAAAGGATGGGGAAGTGAGACTAGGGCCAGATCTACACCAAGCAGGATAAAACACTTTGAAAACGGTCTTAAAACTGTATACGGAGTGTGTCCTGGGCCCCAACAGTTGTCAATACTGTTATAAACCATTTTGAAGCAGTAATGTAGATCCTGCCCTGGTCCTGAAGTACAGAAAGATAAGCTGAGGGAGAGCAGTAGTGAACTCTTAGTGTCTTGGCTATGACCGTGAGCAAGACATTCAGGATCACTGTTTTGGGGCACAATCCCATTGGATCCGCCATTGATACTCATAAGCATCGGAACTTGAGGCTTATGAATATCCTCCTCTCTAAGCTTTTATTTGTGAGCTCATAGAGGAAGGTGTCACAATTCTCTCCATGTTGGCTATGAGAAGGAAAGGTGCTCAGACTCCAGGGTCCGAGCTCGGAGCGCTGTCCCCAGCCTTGAATCCAGGAACCCACAAAATCCTATCCCCCCCCCCCAATGCTGTTTAGGGGCCACTGGATTGTTCATTTAGCTTACCAGAAAAGATTCATCTACAACAAACAGTCAATCAGAAGCCTGAACTAAGCAGCCTGAACAGCTAATCAGAAGCCTGAGATGACATACTAAATAACAATGTAGTAACACAGAGGCAAAACAGACATTCCTTTAAATCTGTGTCTAGCAGCTATTGCGGGTAATGGAGGGTGGATAAATAATGAGGTGGCACACAGAAGTGGATTTTAAACAGGGGCACTTTATTAAAGATGTGCAGAGTGGGTTAACCTATGCGGGCATCCTTAATATTTCAGGGTGAGACATTCACCATCTGTGAAGTGGTGTTTCCAAGTTCGCCACAACCCAGACTGCCCCTTATGGGGTAGGAAGGCCTTCTGATGTCAACCTCCCCTCATGCCGTACAGCACTGAGTAGGTGAGGAAGGTTGGCCTTAAAGGTAACCCTTATCCTGCCAGCTGAGGCCGTAAAACTCACAGCTGGGGGCCCTCAGCCATTACGAATCACCGAAACAGTGCCTGTGAATGCTCACCAACCCTATGAGGTTCCCCATGCCAAACGTAAAAGTGACCGAAACATTAATGAACACCACCTATTTAATACTCTCTGGCTGTCTCGCAGTGTGAAGTAGGCAAAAAACCCCATAACCAAAAGTGATGATGAGCCCAAAATTCCTACTAGGCCCTCAACAGAGTGACCAGCAAACCCACACTACCTACAGGGTGGGAGGGAGGGAGCCGCAAAAAAGAAGAGGCAGCAGGGAGGGGTAAGCCTGCCTTTAAACTCATTCAATCCTCGCCCTGCCACAAGGCACCACGGGAGCAGCCAATGGCTGCCACCCATGCCACCACGTCACCCCACCCCCACCCACAATGGCCTCCATGTGCCCAGGCATGCCGGGCCCATTGTGAAGGCATATCATTGAAAATGATTAAAAAAATCATTTTATTCTACATACATTATGGGCAGAGCTACCAATCTGGATTGGTCCCCTAGCATGGGGACCCTGCATCCACCATAGAGGCAAACACATAACTGCCAGATGCAGATTTACAGGAATGCTTGATTTGACCTCGTGACTGGGCCAGATCTAGCCATGGTTCAGCCTTTCAGATTAACTGGCTGGTTAAGATTTCTGCCTACCACATTTTCTTTTTCTTTACAGTAGATTGTGTTTATGAAGGCTGCAAAGCAGGCACACAATCCACCAGGTCCATTTTTCTCTTCTTTCCTTTGATTATTTGTTCAGTTTCATCCCTGTTTCAGCAGGTATATATGCAGCACAATTTTCAGGGGCCAGATCTACACCAAGCAGGATATACCACTTTGAAAGTGATTTGAAAATGGTATATGGAATGTGTCATGGAGGTTCATCAGATGAGCATTTTATTGCACACTCGCTACTTACTGCCCACTTACGGATGTGAGTGTGTCCTTTAGATGATGACATCTGCCTCCCGCATGCCTCCTGCTCATTTTTCTTTCACAAAGTAGACCCCTTCTAATCGGACTTTAAAAATTAAAAAAAAAACAGAACGTGCTGTGATCTCCTGCTGTGTGCAAGAAAAGTGGAGTGATTAAAACGGCCCCTGAATGAGCTATGTGGTCTTTGTTTACTTCCTCTTTTCCCTCCAAGCAGCAGAAGAAGTTATGGGGGACAAACATGGGGCAGAAAAGCAATGGTAAGGGAACACAATTTCCCCCCCGTGTGATGACACTCATGGGCCCCAACAGTTGTCAGTGCACTTCAATACCGTTATAAAGTAGTAGTGTAGATCCTGCCCAGGAATCATGTGAGGGCTCAAAGCTGGGAGATCAACACCAGGGAGGATGCTCTTTTCCTAAGTCAAGTCCTAGTTTGAGCAGGAAGTTTTTATAGCCCTTCCTGTTTCGAAAGCCAATAGCCAGCTTGGGCAAGAGAGCAATCCCAATATTTCACCACCAAAAGGGAATACATTCACCTTTCCTTCCTCGATGTTGCACCCTCCAGATAGTTGGAACTGCAATTCTTATCATCAGCCAACATGGTCCATAGTCAGGAATGATAAGGTTTCTACTCTAAAACATCTGGAGGACACCATGTTGGGGAAGGTGGCACTAACCTGTGCCAACTATCGGTAGAGTTATGAGCTCTTGGTTCTAGTCTTGACATGTCCTGATAAACATGGTGTGTGAGCAGGTTTCCCCCTCCCCCTACAAGGGAACTGGATCCACACCAGGCATTAGAGCTGGGTGAAGCAGCATTTAGCTGGGACAGCCTCCTTGAGCTTTGTGACTGTCACACTGACTTTAGTCAGACCTCGTGTGTGGCTTTTCAGCGAAGCAGAAGTAGTTTTATCTCTTCTTTCAAAATGCACAAGAGGTCTGTGCCAAAGAGATTTCTTCTTCATGTAAAGCTATCTGTCGACTCCTGTAATTAAGAAGAATCTCCTGCGTGTCTTACTCTGGAGGCCAATCATCTTTGGTTTCAATGGCTGTGAGAGAGGAATATTTGCATTTCTGTGGGGGACTCTTTGTGTATGTGAGTGTATGTGTGTGTGTGTGTGTGTGTGTATGTGTGTGTGTGTGTGAGAGAGAGAGAGAGAGAGAGAGAAGGAATAAGCTGGGAATACTTAAGGAAAAGCTTCCAGAGTATCTACAGGCTGGATGCTAGCTTGAAGCTATGTTGTTGCATTGATCATTGTCCCGACCTGGGAGGCATGCTTCAACGAAGCAACTTTTCAGAGAAATTGTTGTTGACACAGCCACCCTTTAGGTAGCAGGGAACAAATCCTGCCTTAAAAAGGATGCCTCTTAACCAGATCCTGGCTCTTGTGTGAAAAGCGCACCCTCCAAGGACCTATGGGACCAATGTACAAGGGCAGTGAGAGAGACCTTACGGTCAGGAGAATGACACCTCCACTATTTGTGTTCACAACAAACAATACTAACAATATTTAGGAAGGGCTGCCTCAGGTTCATTCCTTCAGAGCTCTCTTGAAGTGTCCCCACAGCTGTTTTTTACCCTGTTCAGGTGACACGCTAAGCCATGGTGGTTAAACATTTGAGCTAAACATTATGGCTTAGTGTATCATGTGAACCATGCCTTAGCATGTCATGTGAACCATTCCTAACCATAGTGGCCACATAGCCATGGTTTAAACACACTCACTAACCATTTGCTGCAAAAGGGTTAGCAGCCTAACAATGGCTTATTGTGTTATCTGAACAGGTCCTTTATCTTCTTTCTTTATTATGCATAGCTGTTATGAAGAAATAAGTTCATTGGTGCAACAATACAATTGATGTATTGTTGCATCAATACATCCTTATCATATTTATCCTTGTGATGATTCTGTCAGATAGGTCAGCAGTATTCCCATTTTACAGAAGGACAATAGAGGCTGAGATTCAATAGCTGAGTCAAACATAACTAAATCTGCAATGTCTAAGCAAGATTTAAGCCCATCACTACAATAAGAAACCAAGAGCTCAACATATATGATGGTATTAATGGTCTCTTCCCTACCCTTGGGCTAACATAATTAACATCCCTGCTTCCTTGAACTTAGGCCAAGATTTCTCATTTTATAACTAAGGTGGAAAATAAAAACCTAAAACAGCTGGGCTGGCAGAAGAATGAACGTAAGTCTCTCCTCTTTCATTCCATAACATCCTTTGTCAGGAGGGGGGGTCTGCTTAACATCTTGACCCTTTTGATCGCAGCAGCTTGATCTGTTTTTCATGCCCCCTCATCCCAAGCTGAATTTTACCATCTGAAAAATGAAAGCCATTTCAGCCTTCATTACTGCCACAACTGTAGGGTTGGAATGTGAAGTGCTTGGACCGTTTCCTGTGTGTGTTACACGATATCTGTTTTGATAACAGTTGTAGGTCTCATTTTGTTCCACCATTAATACGACGTCTAGGGAATTCTGTCAGGGGAAAAGAAAGCCATTATGGTGCGCTTGGTTTCTTTCAGAGAGAGAGAGAGAAAGAAATTAAAAACAAATGTCCTAAAGGACTGGACAATAAAACATTGAAGGAACTTCAACACCCTTTCTCAGAAAACCAAAGGAAAAGAAGGTGGTGTTCTGAGTTTCAGCATCCGCTGTCTTAAGATACACAGTGCGGGGGATGTTAATTTACTTCTCCTGATCTGCATCCTTTGTTTCTGCAAGCTGGACAGCACTTTCTGGTCATTTCAATCAGGCTTGATGTCAGCGTCTGACATGGAGGGGCAAATGTCACGTGGCAAATGCTGACCTCTGGAATTAAAAACAACAAAGGCACATTGAATAATAATAAAAAAAACACCAAAGGACTCTCATTGTGGAGAGAATAGGACATTTGTGAATCAACAAAACTTGAGCTCGCTGTAGTTCTCCGAATTCCATCTCAAAGCTCATTCCAACTCAAATCGGTATCCGAATGCGAGCTTCATTTGCTTTCTTATCGCATGCAAATCTGTGCATGTTTTCATGCACACATCCCCCCTCCCCCCCCAAAAATGTACACATTAATTGAAATGCACACATTCTTCTCCTGTGATGAAAGTGTGTTTGTGCATATTTTGGAAATGAACTCCTTTAGATATATACGCATTTTTGAAATGTACACATTGTGGACCCAAAAGCCATGTAAAACCAGCACCTTGAAACATACAGGCAGCCGATGGAATCAGGGCAGATTTGTGTTATATTCTCAGACTTTCTGGACCCTCTTATTAATCTGGCTGCCACTTTTTACATAAGCTGCAGCTTCTGAAAAGTCTTCCAGGGCAGCCTCACATGGAGTGCATTGCAGTAATCTGTCTTGGAGGTCAGTACAGCATAGATTCCTGAAACCTGTTGATGCCTGTCATGATAGGGGCATAGCTGGGGCATAGCTGGGCCACCAGCCACAGCTGGCAGAAGGCAGTCCATGCTCCTCAGTCCACCTGAGCTTCAAGTGACAGAGATGGCTCCAGGAGAATGCCCAAGAGTGCAAACCCATACAGAACAGGATTAAGACCATCCATTCAAGCAGAAGAAACCTCCATTAACGGAATCATAATCTTGTCTAGATTGAACTTGTTTATTATTCCTCATTCAGTCTGTTGTCACAGCCTGGGACTCATTTAGCACATCCACAGCCACACCAGATGAAGATGAAGTGGAGAAATAGTTGCGTGTCATCAGCATAGTAATAACAATGCACTCCAAAACTCGAGATGAACACACTCAATGGTTTCATGTAGAAATTAAATAAAGCCAACCTATGAGGAACCCCATGCATGGGGGTGGAGTAATATTCCCCAAACACCACCTTCTGGAGTTGGTCTTCCAAGCAAGGGTAGAAATAACACAATGCAGTATCCCTCCCCACTCCCAGTAGTATACCATAGTTGGTGGTATTGAAACACGCAGACAAATCAAGGGAAATCAACAAGGTCACACTCCCCCAGTCTCTCTCCTGACATAGGTCAATATCCAGGGAAACCAAGACTACTTCCATGACAAAACCTGGCCTGACCCTGGCTGAAACGCATCCAGAAAATAGGTCATCCAAGAACTCCTGGAGATGTTTGGCAACCACCAGCTTGCCCAGGAAAGGAACATTTGCAACTGACCTAAAATTGTTAAAATGTTATGGGTTCAGGGATGATTTCTTCAGGAGTGGTCTCACCAGGGCTGGCCCTACCATTAGGCACAGTGAGCAATTGCCTCAGACAGTGAATGCTGAGGGGCAGCAGAACAGTGTAGGAGGAGAGAAGTGTATGCCACTAAATTTTGCCTGCTGCCTTCAATTTCTTCAATGTTGAAGAAAGATTCAAATGCAGTCAGCTGTTGTACATGGAACAGGATTGGGAGCCGGAGGGGGGAACACCATTTTCTTTTCCCCAGGTACCAAAGTGTCTGACCCAGGTTTCACCTCTTTCAGGTTTCCCGGAAGAACTCCCTCTTGCAAGGAGGCATTTATCACCTCCTTGGTCCAGTCAGCTGTTTTTTTTTATTAAAGCCAAGAAGGGCTTTAAGCCAATGCAGAAGTGGTTGCTCAAACCAGGCCAAGCACCCTATCAATGTCCTTCAACAGTACCAACCGAAACCCATCCAACAAAACTGGACAACACTGAGCTCTGGGTACCTCACCTGAGTCACCTGCTTTAACATTGGAATCCTGACTGATGCCAAAGATTTTAGCTTGGAAGTGCCTTGCAAATTCATCACAGTGGGCTTTATAGTGGCGTTATCAAACACACAAAAAGATCAGGAAATGCTCAGTGCAAGCCAGAAGGTGTTTACACATCACTGATGTGATGAAGCATTGATGGCCTGTTCCGCATTGCAAGGTGCTCCCAAGAGGGAGCAATTAAAACTGAGCCCACATTTTTTTCAGAAGACATTTTTGGTGAGAAAATTTCTTTTTTCTTTTTCTTTTTTGTGACATATCCCCACACACCAGAAAAGAAAAGAAAGCCCCTCAGCAGGATTTTAGGTGTATGTTTTTCTTCGTTTGGCCAAGGGTGGCATAAGGGCCACTATTTCTCACAAGTGCACACAGAGTATCCCAGTACAAAATTATATCTAGGGCATTGTGGAGGATGTAAAATGGTGTCCATGCTGCCACCACAATTGCTGCTGTTGCCATTTGAGGCAGCACACACACAAAAGTAAGGGGCTGTGCTTCTGACCCTGCTAATGGGGAGGGGCAATAGCCTAGGGTGACCAGACAAAATCCAGGTCAGGGCTCATGTAACTTTAACAGTTGTAGAGAAAAGGGAATTTCAGCCAGTGTCATTTGTATGCAATTAGTTCTTGGTGATATTCCCTCTTCATCACAACTGTTAAAGGTGCAGGCACTATACTAGAGTGACCATATACAAAAGAAGGCAGGGCTCTGCAACTTTAACTGTTGTGATGAAGAGGAAATATCACCAGGAACTAATTGCATACAAATGACACTGGCTGAAATTCCCTTTTCTCTACAACTGTTAAAGTTACAGGAGCCCTGACCTGGATTTTATCTGGTCACCCTACAATAGCCCACCCACCAACAAGAAACTGTTGGAGAATTTCTCTCGCCTTGGAGAAATATATCTGCTTGCAAATAGGGTGGAGAATTTCATGAGGCCATTTGTGCCTAGGTCTAGGAGCTCTTCGCATTGGAGAAGAGGCAGACAGGAAGAGAATGCTACATTTCTGGCAGGAGACACAGCTGGGCGGGGAAGTTGCAGCAGGAAAAGCAATTGCCAGGGACAGTGTTACATCCCATCTCATCCAGCCTTCTCCAATGCACTACATTATTTCTTCCCTAAAAGCTCCATCACACCTAAGTTCCCCCCTGGTTTGCCTCCATGTTTTTTTACGTCTGAGGCAGAAGCGTGTCAAGTTTATAATCCCTTTCACCTGAAGAGCTGCTCTTTCGCTCCTTCACTCCTTTGGTCTTCCACTCCATTCCACTCTGCCCCTTCTCTTTCTCCCTCCAGTCAGGTCCTGGTAGGCTGACCATATGAAAAGGAGGACAGGACTCATGTAACTTTAACAGTTGCAGAGAAAAGGGAATTTCAGCTGGCATCATTTGTATGCAATTAGTACCTGGTGAAATTCCCTCTTCATCACAACAATTAAAGTTGCAGGCACTATACTAGAGTGACTATATACAGAAGAGGGCAGGGCCCCTGCAACTTTAACTGTTGTAATAAAGAGGGGATTTCACCAGGAACTAATTGCATACAAATGATGCCGGCTGAAATTGCCTTTTCTCTACAACTGTTAAAGTTACATGAGCCCTGTCCTCCTTTTCATATGGTTAGCCTAGGTCCTGGCAGATGAGCGTTTCAACCAGACCGCCTTTCTGCCGGGCAAAAATGGAACGACCCTTTAGTCTGGCTCTTTGAAGGCATCGAGGGAGTACAATCCTGTCTCTGCAAAGATCCAGGCATTGTATGATTAAAAAAAAATGCTTTGGAGCCTGGGATGCAAGGTTTGGGTTTTATATTGAGGCTTGGAGCTAAATGCTGGGAGAGATCACTTTTCCCTGCCAGGACCTGAAGCAATCCATGCAAGCCAACAGCATGACTCCTGTCATAGCGCACGCCCCCAATTCCATTAAAACTACACAGTCTTTCAGTGTTCCAGGAAAGGCTGGGGAAGAGGCGGGTTGTCAGCAGGACAGGCACAGCACCATGTGAGTACCGTGCTGCAAATCCGCACACCAGGCATGGCGAGAGTGCACTAAATCGCTAGTGTGATGGAGGTCGAAGTGGCCGTTTAAAGATGAAGGCATTGTTGGAGCTTCATCACACATGACTGCGATGCAACATGGTGTTTCTTGGTTGTTGTTGTAGCTTTGCCCTTCAGATTTGGATACTTGCATGGAATAAAACAACTTTATTTCTGCTTCCTTTTCTTCTGTCCTCGGAAATAAATCCCTCTGTTTCCAGAGGATAGGAGACCTTTATCATCTTGCTCCAAAACGGCTTAAAGTGCAATGCTTCCACCTCCTCCCCCTGCCGCCATCAGCTTCAAAGGTCAGGGTTTAGACAGTCCTTCCTGAGCCCCTGGATAATGTTTACAGTACTCTCAAATGACTTAAAATAGACTAAATTGTTTTGAGCTGACAGTCGAAAAGGTCACCAAGGAAATCAGTTTAGTCAATCCTGCCTGCTTTCCAAAGCACACATGGTCAAGTCTGTTGTAAACTAGAGCAAAGGAAGACTTTAAACACACACACACAAACACACCCCAGAAGGTGAAGAAGCTGAATGCACATTTTGTGGATTTAAATTGCCAGGCATTTCTTCATCTTCTTTCCCAGGCTGGAGTGTTTATGGTCAGGTTATATAACATGGCAAAACCATCTTTCATTTTTTGAAACTGAGCTATTATTATCGGAATTATACCACCATACTTGATTGAGATCGACTGCTGAAGAATTGGATGGTTAGTTTAAATCAAGGATGGGCAAATGGTAGCAAATTGTCCATTCGTTGCAGAGTGCGACTTCCATTAACCTTCACCATTGGCTATGCTGGCTAGGCTAGATGGGAGGTTCACTCCAACAGGGTTTGTAGATCTGGTCCAGCACTTTGGATGGCTCCTTCAGAGTTCTGGCTAGTTTTGACTGGCATCAAAAAATGCATACCAAAATGCATGTATTTGGGGAAATTGCATGCAAAATATATACGTTAGAGGAACTTGCATTCAAAGGAAGTGCTAATTTTCAAATTTGTGGCAGGTTGCTTTAATAACAAAACCACAGACAGATGCAGAAATTGGATGGGATGGATTTATGACTGTATGGATCTGAAATGGATACAGAGTGGAAATAGACGGATTTGTCCAGTCATGGTTTGTGTGTTTGGGGAGGGGGAAGAAACGTATTGCAAAATAATTTAGAATCAGTAAATTTGGAGTGAATTGAAATGTAACTGATTTATGAATACAAAGAGAGATGCAGAAGGTTTCAGTTTCTTTCCCATCTTGCTTATAAGTTATGAAAAATAATGTGCACGCACACACACAGAGCTGTATATCATACAGATAAGGAAGTTTTCCTTCAAGAATGACTATCCTAATCTCTTAATAAATATTTTGTTGATATCACAGTTTTTTGGTGTCCTACCCCTATCTATCTATCTATCTATCATCTATCTTAACATAATATTTTCTTTTCAATTCTATACCAGACACTAGAATCATAGAATCATAGACTGGTAGATTTGAAAGGGGCCTATAAGGCCATTATTTTTGGCAAGCAGATATGATCTTACTAATAAAATGCCAAGAAAGCAGTTAGCTAGGAATGCCACATGCACAGCCAAAGTTAGCATGCAGTTGATGGAATATATATATATATATACACACACACACACAATAGCAGTGAGAGCTCCAAGTTCTTGCAGGTCTTTGGACAAGGGTAAGCCTCTCCTCCAGTAAGTTTACCTTCTGCTCTTGTTCCTAGAGATCCATGGTTCCGTGATGTTTTCATTACATGCCACAACCTGGGAAACATCACCCCTGTTGTAGCCTTCCCAGCACAGTTTGGGATCTTCCCCACTGTACCCATAAAAGTCACAGTATTCTCCAAGGACCTTGATTCTCCTGCTCTCATACACGGAGCACTTAAGAGCCGTCCCAGCAGCTGCAGTTCTCGAGAGCACCCAGCACATCTTCCTGGCCCTGATGATTCTACACATGTGACCAGGAAGGTCCCATTCAGTTGTGAAGGATGCCGTAGACACAGAGATCTTGGCAGAACAATCTGGACTCCAGAGATTAACAAACCATGCAACCAGCAGATATCTGGAAATAGAATCTGCTAAATGTCCACCCACTGGGACAGAATTACATCACTTCATTCAAAATTAAAGGCTAACCATTAGGTAAAGAGGGGCCATAGCTTAGTGGGTGAGTGCCAGATGCTCCAAGGTTTAGCCCCTGATGCAGGTGATGAGGATGATCTTTGTCTGAGAGCCTCTGCCAACCAGAGTAGACAGCACTGGGCTAGATGGACAAAAAATGTGATCTAGTATTAGGCAGTTTCCTATGTTTCTATGCTTTTGAGTGGGGCCAGCATCAATGGCAGGAATGCTTGGTCACTTGCTGAGAGTGTACCCCACAGCAGAGGTCCATTAACAAGAGTCCCTGGACTTGATCCTTCTCTTCACATTGCAACCTGATTGTTTACCTGCCCCCAGCTTGGGCTCAGACAATGGAGGTGGTGAGAAGGAGGAGCAGCATGTTCAGAGGAGAGACTGAGGATGATCAGCGGTCTGGGAATTAAGCCCTATGAGGAGAGACTGAAAGAACTGGGCACGTTTAGCCTGGAGAAGAGAAGACAGAGGGGAGACATCATAGCACTCTTCAAATACTTGAAAGGTTGTCACACAGAGGAGAGCCAGGATCTCTTCTTGATCATCCCAGAATGCAGGACACGGAATAATAGGTTCAAGTTACAGGAAGCCAGATACCGGTTGGACATCATGAAAAACTTCCTGACTGTTAGACCAGTACAACAATGGAACCCATGACCTAGGGAGGTGGTGGGCTCTCCCACACTAGAGGCCTTCAAGAGGCAGCTGGACAGCCATCTGTCAGGTATGATTTAAGGTGCATTGAGCACGGGGTTGGACTTGATGGCCTTATAGGCCCCTTCCAATTCTTCTATTCTACGATTCTGTTATGATTCTAAATGCCCCTGCCTGCTTGCTCACTAGGTTTCTGCCCATCAAGCAAGTAAGTAGTAGCAATGGTGAGAAAGGGGTTGGAGAGCAATAGCAGCGTGTGACTGTGGTTGTGAGAAAGTAAACTTACTGACGGAGGAGCCCTTTTGAGAGTGCCCTTCCCAACGGATGTAAAAACAATGGAGCCAACACTGCCTTTGAGCCTGACAATAATAGTTTTTTTGGGGGGGGTGGGGTTTGGGGGGGGGGTTAGCCTATGAAATTGTTAGTTCTATTTACTAACTTATGTTTAGATATGGAAATACAAAGGATGCCCTGTTGTGCAGTACTCTTTCTTTGTGATGGAGCAGAATGCAGCCATTAAAATGCCTTCGCTTAATAGAAACACCCTCGGCCATGATCCAGCAGAAACACCCTTTGCTTAAGCCCACTGAGACGTAAGAGCGTCACAAAAGAGCACAGATGTCAAATCCTAACAGCACCTCTCCGAGTAACGGTAGGATTAATGTCCCTGCAGTCTCAGTACTGAACAGCAGACGAACAGAAAGAAATCACTGCATGGGCATCGATGAAAGGATTGGAGAATGTGCCCTTTCAATCTGGTTATTGAACTGAGATGGGGAACTGAATAGCGTTTTCATTAGTGAGGTCACCTATTGATCGCTTCGAATCGATAAAGTACTGGAAGGAGAGAAAAGGATGTGGCGGCGGGGGAAGGAGAGGAGGCAAATAACTGAAAGTCCAGCTTGATCTCCTTCTCTTCCTCCTTTACTATTTTTGATTCTTCCTTCTTTTATTTTTAGCATGCAGTGGCACCAACCTGTAACATAGAAAGGTGCTGTACACTGGGCCAGACCTCCTCCTCCTCCTCCTCCTCTCCAAGGCATTTCTGGCTACACACTTGGCCTTTCCTCTCTCTGATCCCAACCTGCGGAAACGCACGAGGAAAATGGATGTCGTCGCTCCACCTCCACACCTTTGACCTCAAGTGTCATTGCTTGAATGATTGGAGAGGACAGATCAACAGGCAGCGGCAGCAAAGAGGAGGAGAGATGGAGGAAAAGGAGGCACCTGTGAGGGGTTGTGGACTCCCTGCATGGCCCCAGATGTCAGCAGGTGCCCAATGACACCTACCTCTGGCCCCAGTCCTGCCCAGGTTGACTAAACTGTGCACTTGGTATTAGATCACTGGCTCCTTCTACCAGTTGCTAGTTCAAGATTAATTTCCCCTTTCTAGTAAAATATCAGAGGGTTTTTCGTTGTCATTGTTTTAAAGTAAGGTGAGAATGGTTTAACAGACAGTCCCCCCCTTCCACTTCATTCTGGCTTTTCGCAAGCCAAGCCATTCAGAATTTGCTCTGCAATCTTCTCTCTGTGACATCAAGTCGTTTCAATTAATTAGCCTTTGTGAGATCAATGCTCAGTTGCAAACTGATAATTTTCCACTGTAAAATCATGACCTTTGGAAAGGCTTTTGCAAACTACAAACAACAACAAAATCACCCCTAAACAGCTTGTCACTTTATTGTAGCAAACTATTAAAAGCCCAAAATGTGTCAGACAGTCTCAGCAGTAAGGCAGACACGTTTCAAATCAAGAGTGAAAATATTTGGATCTCGTTACATAAACCAAGTGAAGGTTGTTGCAAGCCCAGAAACCACAGACTGGGTTCCTTCACCTTTATGGTACACAACATCATGGACTCCCAATATGATGCCTCATAATGATTGGTGGTGGTGCAGGGGAATATATAGTTTTATTTATTTAATTAATTAATATTTTGAGTCCACTTTTCAGACCATAGCCCTCACATGGCAGTGTAGACAACAGATCAAGACGCATAAAGGTACATTGAAATGATCAGTTCATAGCATAGAACACAGCTTAAGAGAAAAGCTTAAAAAGCTACCCAAAATCATACTACAAAGATTTACATAAGATATATTGGTACATCTTAGGGTCTGTTGTGATTCTAAGTCCTCCCACCGAGATGTCAGAAAATAATGAGGTCTGGTGTGCAATCCACATAACTTTTCTTTCATAGATAGACACCTCTTTACACCTGAAGGGAGTGTGAATGCTAAGAGCTACCCTTTAAGCTTAATTAGCTTAACAAAGCAAAGCATTTGCTTATCAACTAAATGGGCTTCCTGCCATGCCTGACAGGCTCTTACCAGACCCCTCCTTCAGGGAGGATCTTCAAGCTGCAACCTCTGCCATGACTAGTCTGGTGGATTTCTTCCCACCTCCTCTCAACTCTACCCACTTGACCCTACAGCAGACTCTAGGATCTGTCATGTCCAATACTCCCTCCCTCTCTGACAAAGACTGAGTTCCTGTGTGTGTAGTGGGGGATTGTCTCTGAGACTAGCCTCCTCTTTGATAAGCTCCTGGGAAGATTCCTCCTTGACTTCTGGGGAGTCTTGGAGAATTTCCTCCACTGCTTCCTGTCTTGGCTGGTCATCTCCTTCAGCCTCCAAGTCTGACCATTTCTCAATAAAATCACAATTTCCATGTCTGCCATTGTGCTAGGTTATTATTATTATTATTATTATTATTAAAAAATAAACCAAATACTTACCATTATCACCCATTCTCATAATGAACAAGTTTCTTTCTGTTTCCATTTAATACAAATAGTTATTCAAACTGTTGTTATCAGATTAATAATCGTTTATGTTTTATCTTGGAATACTCTTAATTTCACATTGCGGGAAAAATGTTATCATCACTGGATCCAATGGTAATCTGTAAATAGTTAGCTCTCTTATAGCATCCCCAAATCAGCTTCTAAAATACACTAATATTGGGCAATCTCTCTCTCTCTCTCTCTCTCTCTCTCATCTATCCATCTATCTATCATCTATCTATGATGTTGCACTAAATGAAGATGTATTTCTGATTTAACACTTTTGTCTTAATGATAAATCTAATGAACATTTTGGACAGGTCTGCTCTGATAGCTACCTTTATATAAACCTTTCACTAAAACCGAATGAGTTGCCATTTAGTTCTTGTGAATAACAGCAGACAAGACCATTTCCTCAGACAATCTCTTAGGGATGCCGTTTCCTATATATAATAAATCTGGAATATGTCTGAAATGAAGAACACCTGATAGGCAATCAAATGTCAATGAATTTTTGTTGTTGTTATTTGAAACCTGAAGCTAAAATAGCATTTCAATGCTCTTTGATAGGGAACACTATTAGAGGAATCTAAATGTCAGCACACCAGAGTCTCTTGGCCTTTCCCTTCATATAATACAGGTAAAAGATTTTTGGATGGAGGCAACTTTAGATTTTAAGGGCTATCCCTTGTCTAAAAGGAATCTCCATGAAATAATAAAACAAAAGTAAAAAACATGATAAGGCACCAATTATCCCCACTAAAACAAAATGTGGTATCACTATGGCTGTTGTTGTTCTAGTGTGGGATCTCTCTCTCTCTCTCTCTCTCTCTCTCTCTCTCTCTCTCTCTCTGTGTGTTAAACAAACGTTAAACTAAGGAAGGGACAAGTATAGTAATAATCTATAAATAATATTTTATCTAAATGGCAGTGGAGTTATGAAAATGCTAGTCTGCAACAGAAAGAATGAACGAAAGCAAGCAAGCAAGCAAGCAAGAAATGGAAGTAAGAACATCTAGTCGAGCACTCTGTTCACACAGTGGCCAAACAAGGATCAACAAGGCAGGGCATGGTGCAGCCGCACCCTCCCACCCATGCTCTCCAGGAACTGGTGCATATAGGCTTACTGCCTCAGGTCCTGGAGGCAGCACATAGCCATCAGGGCTAGTAGCCACTGATAGCCTTCTCCTCCAGGAATTTATCCAACCACTTTTAGAGCCATCACTACGTGAATTCCATAGTTTAACTATGCGCTGCGTGAAGAAGTACTTCCTTTTATTTGTCCTGAATCTCCCACCAATCAGTTTCATGGGATGACCCCAGGCTCTGGTATTATGGGAGAAGGAGAAAAATGTCTCCCTATACACATACTCTGCACCATGCATAATTTTGTACCCCTCTGCCATGTCTCCCCTTAGCCTCCTTTTTCTAAGTACATGACTGAGAAGAGGAAGGTATTCTAGCAATGACCAAGATTTTCAATATTCTGATAATGATCATAATCTAGCCCATAATAGTTGACTGGGACTGCTTCCAGATGACATATAGTCATACTTCGAGTAGAACCACTGAAATCAATGGAACTGAAGTGAGTCATGATTAATTTAAGTTAAATTCATTTCTGTGGGTCTACTCTAAGTAAGAGCTTCTCCACATCAACAATTTATTGCATGTTCATGATAGGCACTCATGGAAGTTTGTGGGTCCATTACATGGTGTCATCTGTATCCAGGGCCCCTCCTGCACCTTTTCTGGTTCACTCCACTTCAAAAAACACCAGAGCTAATCAAGTATTAAAATAAAATCCACATAAATTGTAGTGTGTAATGTCAGCATTGCACTATATTTCAGCCACTAGATGGCACTGTGTAATGAAAAACATAGAAAGAAATTGAAATGGAAGGTTTAATTCAAACCACATGCTCGCCCATATCTGCTCATGTTATGGAGCCGATCACAATCATGCAAAGAATGCGGAAGCAGCTAGCCCCGATAAGGCAGCTGGATTTTCCCTAATTGTAGAGAAGCCTAAGTCTGGATCCAACCCTAAATAAATAATAAATATTCCTTTTAGCTTGCTTGGGCACCATTGATTTCACAGCCATGCCACTTTCTTGATGATGCAGATGATTAATATAGAGTTTCTTCATATTTTACACATCAGGGCAGATGTAATAGGGGAAGGAATCAAAAGGACTGAATGCAAATCCTTAAAGGCATATTTGATTTCCTAAATTGGAGCAACTTCCTTTTTAGAAATCCCACTTTAAAAGTGACTCTGCATGGGAACAAAACCATGGCTATTAGTATTACATATATATTGGCATGATCTGATTTATTACAACCAAGTGCTTCTAAAATTCACTCCCCCTTCCAGCCTGCTCCACTGAGTACAACAAGCCAGGATATTGTTGCATCAATTCCTTCCTTTATTTTTGCACGCTTAACTAAGAGGATATTATCTCTGATGGATCCAGAAGTTTACACTTCTTTCTCCTTCTCTATTGCTATTATTGTTGTTACTGATATTATTTTAAAATATATGCATTTAAACGCAAATGAGTCCCCCTTGAAGGACTCTGGGACCCTTTCCTGGCTTTGTTTGGAGCCGAGCCCAAAGAAACCATTCAGGATATATTTATGTGTATTTTAATGTGTTTAGGACATTTGAAGGTAAATGCATTTTCTATTACTTTCTGCTTTACAAATTCCAGGAGAGATGTAGCGAGATAGATAGCTACTTCATATTGTAATAAAAACTCCATTATATAAAGCAGATAAGGAACCTCTGTGCATTTAAAGTATCACAATAGGTGATGAATGTACATTTAAGCCAGACATTCTATCTGGACCATTATTGGTGCATTTCAACATATGTTCTTGCCATCTTTCCTTAGTCCGTTTCAACTGAGGTTTACAGGACATGTTTCAAGCTTTTGTCAGGATGCTGATTATCTGGGAAACGTTGCTGCCGCTGGTTTTGGTTTGAGAACAGATTCATTACAGTCAGAGAGGAGCCCTAGTTCAGTAGTTGTCGAGCACATACGCTGCATGCAGAATGTCTCAGGTTGAATCCTCAGCATCCCCAGGTAGGTCTACAGTAGGGATGTGTGTCGTATCGTTAACATATATGATAACGATACGATAAGGTCATTATTGTGCATGTGTTTAACGATAACGATATGATACAAAAACCTACGATAATTATTGGAGACGATAATTTTCGGGTGATTTTTATCGTTTTATCAGATTGCCATATAAATATACCTATAACTTTTGTATTTTAAAAGTTAGAGGCTTGAAACTTGGTCACAGTGCTTATGGGGTATGCGGAAGTATGTGTATGAAATTTGAGATCGATCCCTCCAACCCTCGATTTTATATGAATTTTTTAAAGATTGTTTCCATTCTGACAGGTCTGAATGAACACACGTGGCGGGCTGTCATTCTGGTCTGTTAGAACGGAAACCATCTTTTAAAAATTCATATAAAATGGAAGGATCGATCTCAAATTTCATACACATACTTAGGCATACCCCATAAGCACTGTGACCAAGTTTCAAGCCCCTAACTTTTAAAATACAGAAGTTATAGGCATTTTTTTCTTTAAAAATAGGGCTGCAAAAAATGTCATTTTTTCACAATTATTATCATGAAAATGATATGGTTCACCTATGATATGAATGAAGACAATATATTTTTTTTGTCCGAAATGATGATAACGATAAACGATGATATTTTTTGGCATGCACACCCCTAGTCTACAGGGGGAAACAATCTACCTGAAAACCTGGAGAGCCCCTATCAATCAGTATCAACAATACTGGGCTAGATGGACCAAAGGTCTGATTCAGTAGAAGGCAGCTTCCTATGTTCCTGTTATATTAACACTAGTCCGGGGGGGGGGGGGAAGACTTTGGGGGCAAGGAACAAGGAAGAATCCAGGTGCTCATGTTCACTGCATCACAGCTGCAGCCATCGATATAGGAAGGAGGGCAACTGACTGCCTTCCAGAAGCCGCCACCACCATGTCCATCCACCTGAACCGTCCACGTTCGTGCTGGGGCACCTGGAAACATGGCTCCCCCCTTCATCGAGGTTGGTTTTTTGGGGGTGGTATTGGTTTTTTTTAAAAAAAAAATCTGTAAATATAATCCATCACATTTACAGATGACGGGGGGAAACAAGGGGGGAGGAATGGGGTACACCAGCACTTTATATTTACCCCCTTTATTTTTTTAACAATGCTCAGCAGAGGTGTGGAGGTGGTTCAGCGACCTTTCGGCTCGCTGGTCCACCCCCTTCCTTGCCCAGCTTATGGTGATCAATCACTGGTCACCAAGCTGTGGCCCGCCTCCGCAGCAGCTCTGGAGCAAGAGCGACAGATGGCAGATGCCGCCGTTGCCTCGCTCTAAGCTAAAGAAGTCAGAGTAAGTGCCCAACATTTTCAAAGCAGAGCTTTGGGGCTTTGCTTTTGGATGGATTCGGGATGGTGGCAGCCTCATGAAGGTTAGCTGTTGCCACTCAGAAGCCACTGCAGGGAAAACCTCGCACCTAGATGTGCCCCTGGCCACTGTCATATACTACAGGTGGGGAGCCAGGATGTGACTTCTCTCAACTATTAAGGATTGTGCTCCTATTAGGCCTGCAAAGAGAGGTCATAGCACAGCCTCTGTTGGCAGCCTGGAAAATGCTGGACCAGTCTTTGGCCCAAGGCCATATGGCCCAGTAAGCAGAGTGGTACAATCCCCTCAGATGGCAAAGGCAAATGCTGGGGGGGGGGGCATAATCAGCTGCCCCACACCCATTCCTCTTGGGGTCCCCACAGCCATTCCCATCTCTTGGAGGATAGACCTGCAGGTGTCATGCACAAGAACACCAGAGGAGCCCTGCTGGATCAGAGCAAGGGCCTATCTAGTCCCGCATTCTGTAGAAACAGTAACCACCTAGCTGTCCACAGGAAACCCACAAGTAGGATATGAGTGTATGTCCCGCCCTTGGCAAATGGTATTGTGCCGCCACAGCCTCAAACACTAGGCCTAGACGAGCCCACCCCTCTCAGGCCAAGCCCCAACACTTAAATACCAGAGGGAAGGGCAAAAGACGCACCACTTTTCCCTTATAGCAGAGGGGAAAAGGGTGTTAAGGGTTTTGAAGAAGGTTCTCCTGTGAGTGTGTTGGCTGAGAGTGTAATGAGATGTGTTTCTTTATTATACTTATAGAGCAGGTTACAAAGCCAAGCTGACACGTGGTTTGTGGTAGCAAAAAAAAGAAAAGAAAACATTTATTGTTGTTAACAGTCTTTTCAAATCAATTTAAAACCTGCCTATTCTTCATACTTCAAACAATCTTGTTGATAATAATCCTAGGTACTTATAATCTCTTCACACACTCCTGACTAGAACTCACACACAGCTGTCATCCACTTAACTGCCCTCCACCCAACCAAAATGATAAGACAATAAGATGATAAGATAATCTAAAACAGTCCCTCACTCAATATATACTCCTCCGCACTCCCTTTTCCCAGCATCATCAGCTACACCCACTCAGTCCAACAGAAATGTGGGGTATCATCACAGGTATGCATAGGTATGGTGGGATATGACATCAGTGTGCTCACCCACCCCAAGCCCTGCAAAAACAAAACAAAGGACCAATAATAGGCATATTCCACAGGAATAGCTAGGGCCTTCGGGATGGACTCCTCCACGCCCCCCCCCCTTGGTACCACCTCCACCCCGTTCCTAACTCCTATTCAACTCCGTCTGAGGGGGTTAGGATTGCTTTGCCAGCCCTTAGCTTTTGATTGTAATTATTTCATTTCATTTCATTTTCTTCTCTTTTTTTCCACATGGATTTTTCGCCCTTCCTCTGCCCTGTGCAGCATAGTTGCTCCACCAAATCCCCCATCTCCCAAATTCGTCTTCAGAAGAGGTTTGTATACATTATTAATTTGGCTAAAGATGCCTTGATTAGTGTAAAATTTAAAGGCAAAAGGATGATTTAGAGAGAGAGAAAAACAGCCTCATTGCACGCAACACGGGAACCATTGCAATGAAAAAGTCAAGCTCTAACAGAAAATTGGAAAAAAAAGAAGAGCAGATGATATTGACTGTTGCGTCCCTGAAACCAGACATTCAGGCTCCCCGATGTTTTAATTTTTGATTTAATTTTTTGATAACACATCACAGTTGCAGCTATGTGTCTGAAAAGAAGCAGATAAAGATGACAAGCTGAGTCATTAGAGACTTTTTACAGCTATTTACCTTTTTTAAAAAAAAAGAAAAAAGAAAAGAACTGGTTCTTTTATAACATCCAAAATTCCCTTTTCTCCCTCGCAACAAAATATATAATAGGGTTATTTTAAAACACACGCACACACAAGCACACAAACAAAAACATACCTGTTTGTAATAACAAACAGTTGACCTGATTCAGAGCTTCATGGTAAGGAGGTGTAACTGAACGCTGGCAGGCAGAAGGTTGCAGGTTCCAATGCTGGTTTTAGATTTTGAGTCAGGTGGGGCAAAGGCACAGGATGTCCCCCCAAAAAATCTGTCTCCTCGCCATCATTGTCCCCAGGTGATATTGCTTCTTCTCCTCTTTCTCATCATTGTTGCTAAAACCAGGACATGTCAGGATTTTTGGTAACAAATCCGGGAAAAGGGGGTGGGGGTGGGGCAGCTCTACTTTATAGTCAATGGGAATGAACAAAAATGCTTGCAGCTCCATCATTTGTAAAGATAAAGAGATAAAACTTGGCAATGTAATAGAATTTAGGTAGGGCTTTCGCCATGCCAAATTTGAAGCAGATCTGTTATTCCGTTGATTTGTAGGAATATTTTTTTTAAAAAATTGAGTTTTTAAATATATATATATACATCATTTAAAAAGATATAGAGATGGAACTTGGCACTTTGATAGCTCCTATATAGAGCTTTAGCCATGGTACTTTTGAAGCAGATTCGTTCATCCACTGATTTTTAGGAATTTTTAAATATTTGAGTTTTTAAAGTTTTTTTTTTGTTTTTTTTTTAAAAAACCCATCATTTTTAAAGATAAGGAGATGAAACTTGGCATCATGATAGATCTTAAGGAGGACTTTAGCCATGCCAAGTTTTGATTTTTAGCAAGTTTCAAAACAAAATTTAACTTTAAAACTAAAATAAAATAAAAAAATAAAAAAGCCGGACGGACAGACGGACAGCAGCAAACCCTGTTAAGTGGCAGCTTGCAGCAGAGTGAGGATACAATCAGAAAAGATATTTGAGGGAAGGGGAGAATGTACCACACTGCATATAGCAACAAAGTACAGCAAAATCTACAAAAGTAGGAGTGAGTGAAGTGAATTTCAGATACATTGGATGTCTCACTTGTTATTTCAGTGATTTTAACATTAAGATGTTCTGTAGAACAGTTTTGTCTTAATTGTGTGCTGTAACATCAGACATGTGGCTAAAGCTATGTTCAGGTGAGCACCCCCCCTTGGTGCTGGAGACGCCCCCTGGTGCCAGACATGTTGGTAGGGACACCCCCTTGGGGGTTGACCATGTCGTCCTCCTTTTTGGTTTTTAAAATATAGTCACCCTATCTTTGTTTGAAATTCAGACAGACTGTGAGCAAGTAGACAGGGACATCTACCACGCCACTTTCTCACCACCACCATTTTCTGGGGCAGAGCAAGGGGAAGGTGAACAAGTAGCTTGCAATGGTAGATAGGAGGAGCAAGTCCAGGGGGTGTTTTCAGTGGGCTCCTGCTGTGGTGTGGGGCCTGGTCTGGTGTTGGACCATGGTTACCCTTGATGTGGGGCCTACCAGGTTTGATCCCAAGCATCGCCAGGTAGGCTTTGAAAATCTCTTGCTTGAAACCCTGGAAAGCAGCAACCAGTCTATGTTGATCATACTGAGCCAGTTGGACCAACGGTCTGACGAGACAGCTTCCAATGTTCTGATAGGTTTACCCAATCCCTATGCATGTAACGCTCCAGTTCACCTCAATGAAGGAAGGATAGCAATCCCTATGGATTGTTGTCAGAGATCAAAGATCTGCTGCCATTTTGTATATCACTTCATGGGGTCCATGGCTCAAATGGTTCAATTTTACCTGCAAAGATGAGCTTGAGGAGACTTAGCAAGCCAGGGCAGATCAAGCTTGAAAGTCTCTGTGGAGGAACAACCCTTCTCACTGGAGTATTCCTATTATAAATTGTGTAGATTCCAACCACACCACTGGACATACCACCATTAATCCATTGCCACCATGATTCTGCACCCCATTATTTAATGTACCCTGTTTTCCAAGACAGCTGGTTATTAGACTTGTGACTAACAGATCAAGGGTATAGATATAATAAAGATGAAAAAATATGTTATTAAAAAGGAAACAATACTAACAAGAAGAAAGCTTATTATTTCTGAAGTTACTTTAAGATCTCTATATAATTACTTTAAAAACAAAGCTTATGTATAGTTACTGTTATCAGTATCACCAATCAGGAGTTAGAACCTCAGTTTCTAACCTTAGCCAAATATAAGCCAATCCTCTTATCAAGCTACATTGTACCTTAAGGCATCTAAATATATTGGATCATCTACCACTATATCAGTACAGTTCTAAACAGAACACATGTCAGATGGTATCAATGGATACAAGTCCTGATGGCTATGGGCTACTTCCAGTATCAGAGTGAGTATGCCTATGTACTCTAGTTGCTGGGGAACATGGGCAGGAAGGTGCTGTTGCACTCATGTCTCGCTTGTGGATTTCCTGTGGGCAGCTGGTTGACCACTGTGTGAACAGAGTGCTGGACTGGATGGACCGTGGATCTGATCCAGCACAGCTCTTTTTATGTTCTTATGGTAACCTTCCCTGTGGGATTGTAACAGAGAAAATAACACAATAGAGTGGATTTGTCTCATTCCTCAAATGCAGGAACCAGCTGGAGCCACGTGGCACAAGGCCTTCTATCCACTTTATTTGTTTGTTTGTTTGTTTATTTATTTATTTTGCAGCTGCACATATCCATGGGACCATGGTGCCAAGAGAATGAAATATCCGTGTTCCTTCCTGACATTTTCTTATCTTTCCCAATGGCAAATGGGTGACAACTTTAGCTGCATGGTACAAGCCAGCACGGTTTATTACAAAGACTGTTGTATTGAATCATGAATCTATGAGCAAAGAGGGAATATGTTACCTATGAGTTTGCTGTGAAAGCTGTCAGGGACATTACAAGTCAAGGAAGGCTGTGCAGATGAAATAACAGAGGAAGACATCATCACAAAGGGCCTGCAGAGTTACCAGCTTTATTTGCAACCTAAGTATTTTTTCCCCCTTTCAACGTATTGAATAGGAACTGGAGGGATATGGTTTGAGTTAAGAAAGAAAAGGGAATCGCAAGAAGGAGAGAGCAGATAGGAGCGTGTTTGAGGTGTAGTGTGGTCTCTGTGTGTTTTAAATAAGTTCTATTTACTCCACATCGAGGACTTGCTTTGAGTTAAGATTCACAATCTGAGCTTAGTAGGAACAGATAACAATAGAGCCGGCATTGACAACATGTATTACAAGATTCCTTCCTTTATTTTGCAAGGCAAGCTATACAATTGACCATACTGAGTGACAAAAGGCACAGCATCTAATTTGGAACAGGGACCTGGCCTGATATGATGTGAATAGAGAGAGTGATATGTTCCCCTCCCTTCAATGAGAGCCTTGCCTATCTTTCAACAAGTTGGTGGGAAGTGGGGATTATGCTTGCTTCCATCTCTATTAGATCAGAATCGTGTATGGCTGCTTTCTGCTCCATGTGATGCGCTTACTATTATCTAAAGCTTCTAATTATGGAGAGACTTTCTTCTCCTTGTCAAAGGCATGTACACGCTGCTTCTGGGTTTAATTCAAAGTGCTTATGCAAAGCTTTACAACCCTCATGTTTTGGGACCAGTCGCGACCCCAAGACCTAGTGATGGCTGCCAATTCAGATGGCTTTCAAAAGTGATTGGGGGAATTCATAGAGGAAAAGGCTAACAATGGCTACTAGTCCTGATGGCTATATGCTACCTCCAGTATCAGAAGCAGTATGCCTATGTACACCAGTTGCTGGGGAACATGGGCAGGAGGGTGCTGTTGTATTCATGTTGTGCTTGTGGGTTCCCCATGAGCAGTTGGTTGGCCCAAGTTTGAACAGAATGCTGGACTGGAATCATAGAATCATACAACAGTAGAGTTGGAAGGGGCCTATAAGGCCATCAAATCCAATCCCCTGCTCAATCCAGGAATTCATCTTAAATCTTACCTGACAGATGGCTGTCTAGCTGCCTCTTGAATACCTCTAGTGTAGGAGAGCCCACAACCTCCCTAGGTATTTGGTCCCCTTGTCGTACTGCTCTAACCATCAGGAAGATTTTCCTGGTGTTCAGCTGGAATCTGGCTTCCTGTAACTTGAGCCAATTATTCCGTGTCCTGCAAATTTGATTAGCATTCCCTGCATCTCCTCATCTAAATCATAAATAAAAATGTTGAAGAGCATTGGCCCTAGGACTGAGCCCTGCAGTACCCCACTCCTCTCCCCCTAGTTTGAAAAGGTACCATTGATAAGCGCTCTTTGAATCCTATTCTGTAGCCTACTGTGGATCCACCTAATAGTTGTTCCACCTTTACTACTTTTAGCTTGGTCTGATTCACCTGAGTCTTAGGTTCTTCTGTTCTTATAGAAAATGGGTCTAATATCTCTTCCTGCCACAATTCACTACACTGAAGAATTTGCCATTAGCCTACAGTCTGTAGAGTTTGTATAATTCTGAAGTTGGAATACCTGCTCAAAGCAGGATACATTTAGAAAAATATAGAGAAATACATCCCATTAGCTGAGAAATGTGCAATTTAGAGACATGGATTTTAGAACCAGGTAAACATGTGCTTTTTGTCAAACAGGGCAACTCTTTCATTGTGGCTGATTTTTTTTCTGCCCATAACAAAACCACTGTGATGCTCATGTTAATAGGAACTGGCTGCCCGCATGAAACCTAGGAATGGCCTATTAGAAACCACAGGTCTTGAACAGATAGATAGACTCTACTGTGTGTTTACTTGAATGGTCTGCATTTTAAGCAGGCTTCGTGTTTCTATAGAAGATTTTCCTGTTTGCTCTTTCTTCTGGTTTTACAACATCTAGCTCACTCTGGGGAACACTGCTGATCATTTACAAAGTGAACAAACACAGATGTTTCTCTAGAATGTGCAAGCCAAGGATGTGTAGGCAACTCACATAAGCTTATAGTCTGTGTGCTCAGGACTCTTTCACCAACTGGTTGGCTGAGAAAATGGAACCATAAGGGAAAGAGAGAATTATAAATCTATGAAGGATATTAAACATGTGGTGGGATCCAAAACTAGCAGAAGTAGAATGCAATGTGTCTTGGAGAGGAGATCCATATTAATAAACAGCTCCATTAACACAAAACATCACCAAAAGTTACATTCAAAGCAAATGTTGGGGTTTTATGAACATAAGAAGAGAGGTGGAGAAGAGGGCATTTCATCCAGTTCATTACATTACTCATGTACTGATTCCAGACATCACCTGGGTTAGTTGAAAAGGAGAGGTAGAGCTGGGGTTCATTGGCATATTGAGGACAACTCAACATTCCCCAGTGGCTTCACGTTGGATGGAGGATAAATCTGTGCCCCATAGGACCCAATAGAACAGAGAAATAAGCCCCAAGCACCACCTCATGGAAACAACCATCCAAGTAGGAACAGAACCACTGTTGGACAGTGGCTCCAATTCCCAATCCAAACAGCTGATCCAGAAGGATACCATGGCCAATGGAACTGAAAACTGTTGAGAGATGTAGGTGTAGCTGAACCCAATCATTATATTTACTCATGTGTTTGTGTGCAAGGCCCTCTGGATTGGACCACTGTGCTTGAAGAGAGGATTAAAACTCACCCGACCTGTTTTTTCCTCAAAATTCCACACGGGGCTTTAAACAAAGGGAAAAAACACACACATTTCCTCTGGAATCAGTAGAGCCCCCCCCCCTTCACTCCTTTGTCAGGGTATGGAGTGGAATGTCGTGTTTCCTGATCCAAAGCCATGCAAATTCAGATTACAGAGGGAAAGGGTAATAAATCTCCATAGACATAAAATCGTGTTTGCTTGCCATTGCTCCTCAACCCACACTTTTGTCCCTCATTACTTCCTCTTTTGAAAGAGGAAGTAAACAACATGGGCCCATTGAATGTAAACATTCAGTGGGCCATTTTGATCATGCTGCTTCTCCTGCACACTGCAGGAGATAGCAGAAACTTTAGGCTGACCCTATGAAAAGGAGGACAGGGCTCATGTCACTTTAACAGCTGTAGAGAAAAGGGAATTTCAGCCAGTCTCATTTGTATGGAATTAGTTCCTGGTGAAATTCAGTCTTCATCACAACTGTTAAAGTTGCAGGCACTATACTAGAGTGACCATATACAAAAGAAGGCAGGGCTCTGCAACTTTAACTGTTGTGATGAAGAGGGAATTTCACCAGGAACTAATTGCATACAAATGACACTGGCTGGAATTCCCTTTTCTCTACAACTGTTAAAGTTACTTGAGCCCTGTCTCCTCCTTTTCATATGATCAGCCTAGGCAACTTCTGTCTTTAAAAATAAGTTGGACTTACCGGGGTGTTTTTTTTGTGGTGCGAGGATGGCCAGGAGGGGCAGGAGGCGTGTGGGAGGCAGATGCCGTTGTGAGAGAGACCCACGAAAACCTGTGGAAAATGAGCGTGCAATGAAACACTCATCTGATGGTGCTTCCATGCAACACAATTAACGTAACATGGAATGCGGTTCTGACACAGACCTATTGAGTGCTTCCTACTGTTCCCTTTTTCCATGGGTAATGCTATGGTGTCTCTATTCTTTAACTTCTTTTCTGCTACCATGGCATTAACATAAAAGGAGAGGATTCTTCCAATTGGGTAGCTATCAGCCTGCCATCATTGATCTGCAGGTATGAAGTACATTATTATTATTGTTATTATTATTATTATTATTATTATTATTCTGGAATATCCTGATGTAGTTTTGACAATCACAAAGGTGATGATGATTACATTGGCTTAGACAAATTCCCCTCTAGGTAATTACATTCTGCTGCCTTAATTTTCCCCAGCAGTTCCGAACACATTGAGTTCTCTTCCTTCCTGTTGATTTGTGTTGCTGCACTCCGCGGAACAGCTGCCATGTTTACCTCAGGGGGAATGAAGCAAGCCTTGCATTTCTGCAAGATGGAGTACAGTCTTGTTCTTGGGGTACATGTGTCTTGATGGCAGCCATCTCAATTCACTTCAGTAAACAATAGGATAAAGCCAAGAGACAGGTTCTCTCCCCCACACCCCAAATAAATATATTGGGCACATTCAGTCCAACGACAAGTGAACGTTTTGTCTTCTTCAAGCCAAATGTAAGCCATATTGAATACCTTTGCTGCCGACGGGTTGTCTATCAAATTGTTGAGAACAACAGTGACTGAGGTGCCCACTGGCTGGCAATATCTGTTCTTCCAATCTCACATACCCTGCAAGGGGAATCTACTGAGAAAGCTTCTAGGGAGATAACACACAGTTGCAAACATCTGGATGCCAAATAAGTACAGCTCAGGCAGCTGCTAATCTGCCTGTAGGACATACAACTTGAGAACATCTTTACTTGCAATGAGTGGGGTGGAAGGAAAGAGCTGGCCTATAGCATAATTGAGAAATTTGGGTTTTGTTTTTTTTTGCTTCCCTTTTGCTTCCCTTTTGCTTCCTTTTGACCATTTCATATTGAAGGTGCTCCTTCTGAATCTGAAGCTGTTCATCCATCAAGGCACATGATGGTCTATCTATTGCTTGGGACCCAGAATTTAATTGTTCCAGAACCAGCAGGATGCACTGAATGCTAGACTGCAGGGAAAGTGAATTCTTGCTCTGGTATTGGCAGTGAGATCCACATCATACTCATCCTAAATAGCTTCAGAGTTTTGTACTCACATTGAAAGATGCAAGGGGGAAATACACACACACACACACATATGAACTGTTCCCATCCCTTATGTTTTAAACAGTGAGTTCTCTGTGAACACCGCAGTGGGAAATCATGCATAGATTTTGAAACTGTAAAGCAAGGTAAATAATACAGTGTATACCAAATGATAATTCAAAGCACAGATGACAGAGGAAGCGGAAGGGAAATTAAATTCCTGTAGGTACAAACCTACTAAACATGTAAAACTAGGAATGGAAAGTTGAAGGGTATTTCCCTTGTCTTCTCACTTAGAAATAAATCACATGCCTTATAAATCAGTCACACATTTTCAGTGTGAGTGTGTGTACGCTCTCTCTCTCTCTCTCTCTCTGTGTGTAATAAAATAAAATCAAGATTTGTTCTAGATGAATTCAATGCTTTGCTTAATAGAAATTGGATATGAATTTGGCTTAATCAGGTTAACTTGTATGTAACAGAATACCTGTGTCCCCAAAGTGTAGCATTAAGCAAATGTTGATGTGAAATGCTTAACTGGAAATGCAAAGGAAGTAACAACAAGCCAGTCTTATGGCCTTTACTAATGTACACAGGTTCATGCAACTGCAATCAAACCTGTGGCATTAATTAGAATAGTGGATTATTATTATTATTATTATTATTATTTAAATTAGTGCTGTGCTGAAATTTCTCCCACACCTTTTCCACGTTCAATTTGATAGAAAGGAAAAATCAATGGTGAAGAAAGTTTCAGAGAAATGTTCATGACTTTACTTTGGGGTTCTTCTACTTATCTTACATAGGAGGTAGCTGAGCAGCGTGCCCAAGTGTTGTGATTATTATTATTATTCATCTCTTTCTCACTCGTGGCAATTTTTCTAGATGGACGTAACGGGCTTTACCAAGTCATGCTGTCTTTTACAGATTCAGGAATTTCCTGACAATTGAGCGTGTTTTAAGTATGTCTGCTTTCTGGATGTTGGTGAGGATGTATTTTGGTAGGCCCATTTTCTGAAGGTTTTCTGTACAATTTTTTTATGTGATGCCGGTGACTGATTTGACTAATGAAATAACTGTGACCTTTTCCTGTTGCCATAGTTCTTTGACTTCCATGGCCAGTGGTGTATATTTTCCTCTTTTCTTCTTCTTTTTTTACAACATTTTTTGTCAGTAGGTATTGCCATGTCAATGAGGAATGCGTGTTTTTCTTTTTTGTCTACGACTGTTATGTCTGGTTGGTTGCAAGGTGTTGTCTTGTCCGTATGAATTGTTCTGTCAGAGTATACTTTTTGTTCTGTATTTTCCAAGATTGTTTCGGGTGAGTATGTATAGTATGGTGTAGGATGATGATGATGATTCAGTTATCTCTGAGGAAGATGGCAGCCCCCCACACTTCAGTTAAAGCCCAAGGAACTCATCATGAGGTAATTCTTCCCACAGGGCTTTTTAAGAACAGGAAGTGCAGGAGGCTGCAGAGCAATGGAGAAATGTGTAAGGAAAACAGATATACAGTACCCTCAGGCATTTCACAGTGATTAGGTGAGCTCAAAGATAACTGATAAAACACCCTGAGAATGAGACAGAACAATGGAAGCTTCTTTTACAGGAGAAGAAATCTTTCAGAAAATTGAAAGACAGATTTTGGCTCAGCACTAGCTTCACCTCTCCAAGGAAATAGACAGAACACTGGGTCCCTCACATCTGCGTTGTGATGGGTGCAAAATGGCGGCCAATCCTGCAACACAACTGGTGCAAAACAAAACAAAAAAACCCAAACCCATTATGAAAAAAGAAGCTGTAGTAGGCTGACCAGATAAAATCCAGGTCAGGGCTCATGTAACTTTAACAGTTGTAGAGAAAAGGGAATTTCAGCCAGTGTTATTTGTATGCAATTAGTTCCTGATGAAATTCCCTCTTCATCACAACAGTTAAAGGTGCAGGGGCCCTGCCTTCTTTTGTATATGGTCACTCTAGTATAGTGCCTGCACCTTTAACTGTTGTGATGAAGAGGGAATTTCACCAGGAACTAATTGCATACAAATGACCCTGGCTGAAATTCCCTTTTCTCTACAACTGTTAAAGTTACATGAGCCCTGACCTGGATTTTATCTGGTCAGCCTAAGCTGTAGATCAGGTTTCTTGTTGTTTTGGCACCTTTCTTTGCAATGTCCTAGCTATGTCTTCTGCACCAAGATCCAGTTAGAAAGAAATGGGCTTTCCAGCAACAATTACCTCCTTGCACCAGGGAGCCATGAATATCTTCTGCTCTGCAGTTTGACTTGCAAATACAGTGTCAACATACAAAGGATGAAGGGCCTTGTCCAGGGTTGGAAGTGATTGCTAGGGCCTGCACGGTTTTGCAAAGATATGTTTAACTGAGCAGTTAAAACAAATAGTTCTGTATGCCGGGCAATTCCTGGGGTTATGGGTGGTGCCACACTTCTTCCAGGATTTCCATTGTGCTGAGGATGTTGCACGAAACTTTGTTGCTTTTTTGAACTCATGGGCTTGCTTTAGAGCTATTGCATACATTTGCCTCTCTGAAAATCCAAGCTGTGCTGCTGCTGCTGCTGCTTCAGCTGTAGAAATGTCTAGCACTTGAGTCAGGGTCTAATCATGCTCTTTTAGCAACCAGGCCCTCAGCTTGTCTGCGCTCACTCCACAAACAATACAATCCTTAATGAGGGATCCACATGAGTCTCCCAACTCACAACTTTGTGCCAGTAGATTCAAATCTGTAACAGGGGAATGTGTGCTTGCCCCTTCTTTCTGAACTCCTTTTAACCTTTCAATGACCATACACCACAAACATTAAAAGCTTGACAAAACCTGATGCCACCTGGCATTTCAAAGAGAACACAGATAGTGCAAGGTAACCTGTCAAGAGAGAGAGAGAGAGAGAGAGAGAGAGAATTCCATAAGTTGATGACACCCTACCGCAGACCCCCTCTCTAGTAGCCACTTGCCTGATTTCAGTAGGCAAGGAGAAGGGTCTCTGATGAAGATCTCAATTTGGGGAGGAGGTTTATGTGAAAGATGGAAGCGCTTCAGATGCTCCTGTCTCCAATCTCTTTGGATGGCCACTTGGTTTTCATGCCAGCCCTGCAACATGCAACAAGCTTAAACTACAAATTGTGGCCCCTGCAACATCCCACTTAAATAGGATGAGAATTTTATCCCTCTCCCTCCATCATGTTGTTAAATTGGCTCCATGTTGTTTGCCAGGACATCATAGAGCTGGCCTAGAGATTCATCAGCAAATACAGCAGATCTCTTGGTGCTTTGCATGGCAACTAAGTGCCATGCAAGGCAAGGATGGGAGACAATTTCAGAGGCCAGGGTCATGTCTACATCAGCCATTTATCCTGGGCTGGTCATCCCGGGGTCATCCTGGGGTTAACCAGGGATGACCACTCACTTTGCCCAGGATAACTGGGACCACGGTTTTACCAAATTTTACCATGGTTCTGGGACAACCCCAAGGTCCACAGTTGGTGTGGCGCCTGCTGCAGGGGTTATCCCTTCTTCCCCGTGAGTAGCGGGGGTGAGAAAACAGGCCAGGAGGCCAGAGGGGAGAATGGGCAGGTATTGGGTGTGAGGGGAAGAGTCTTGTTGCCATCCCCTGGATGGCTCTCGGCATCTTCAAGTGTCAAGTTGTTTAATATGTTTTTTTTTAAGTCCTACCTTTGCACAAGATTGATGAGGCACAATCTTCCTCTAATTAAAATATACACACACACACACACACACACACACACATATGACAAGCAGGACCTCCTCTGATGATATATATATATCCCCCCTGAATGGCCCCCTTTTGCTTGCACCCTGAAAGATGATCCCAGAAGCGGAAAACCCGGTCATCGTCCCTCCCCCCAGATGGCCTGCAGGTGTAGATAAGCCCCAGGTGTTTGTTAGGTAGTAGTGGATGCTTGACCCCTTCCCTCCTATTCACTTGGATGCTTGACCCTTCTCTGAACTATGAAATGTTGCCCAGTGATGTTCCCAGACATTTGTCAAGGGAGGGGTTGTAAAGGGAAAGCAGCAATGGGAAAGCATGAAGCATGCTTTAAGGTGGATTCCTGCATTGAGTAGGGGGTTGGACACGATGGCCTTATACACCCCTTCCAACTCTACTATTTTATGATTCTATGTTTCTATGATCCCCTTCTGCCTGCTGTTTCTTTTCTGCAAACTCCGCATGATAGTAATAAAGATGTGAGTGGAAATCTCATACATCTGACTTAAGTGCCTTTATTTTTCTTTTGGGGAGAAAGGTGGGAGATTAAATCAATCAATCAATCAATCAATGCAAGCAAACCTCTTGTTGTGCCAACAGAAATCAGATTCTAACCTGGTTACATAAAAACCATGTTGAAACCATGGCATTTATTTCTTTATTTCTTTATTTCTTTCATATTTATACTGCCCAACAGCCAAGGCTCACTGGGCAGTTCACAATTAAAACCATAATATGCAAAGATCAAAATTTATTTATTTATTTATTTATTTATTTTAATGTCATAAAAAACCAGAAAAAAGTTATAATCCAGGGAAAGCTGGTCCAAAATGATGTTTCTTCAGGAGGCGTTTGAAGGATGTTATATTTTCTGCCTCCCTAACTACACGACAGAGGGTTTTCCAGAGGGTGGGTGCAGCTACAGAGAAGGCCCCGTCATCGAGGTTCTTTGTGATGACATTCTGTTCATCTTGGAATGACAAGCAGGACCTCCTCTGATGATTGTAAATGTGTGTAAACAATGGCCCATTGGCATGCGCTAAATGGCAGTCTGTTCAGCCCTCTCTTGAGCCATGGCCCTTTCAGATTTCCACTCCTCTAAGTCTGTAGGACCACCATAAATTTCTGATCCCACCAGACAAAGCTCTTATTGACTCCTCCAGAGATTTTGTTTCTCTCTGTTCTTGGACTTTAATTTTTAATTTAATTATTCATTTGTTTCAGTAAAGCCTTCAGAAAAAAAATGCCGTATATCATTTACAGATGGAAAAAAAAACATACTGAGCGTCCATTAGGAGCTCCAAATAAAAGATCCCTGGCTCCAGCAAAATTGAATAAAGAAAAATAAAATTAGTTTTGAGTATGATACGTTCTCTAATACCAAGCATCTCTTGCTGATTCCCACTTTTCGTGTATGCCTTTTTTGGTCATTGGAGGCTCTCATGATCTTTTCAGCATTTTAATTTAAAAGCCAGCCATTTTCTTTGGGTACCGCCGAACAAGCAATCAGTTAATTATCCAATAGAGATTAAAAGATGTGTGCAATCCAAAATTCAATTAAAATGAGGACGATTGGTTAATATGTTGAGAGCTGTTTCTACAGGCAACCAAAATTATAATTCTGTGTAGCTAACAAAGTATTGTTTTATCTTCGATATCTGTATTTCCCATTGACTCTCAGTGTTTTTCACCCACCTCCCTCAACCCCACATTTTTTAAGGCAATCCCAGCTGCCATCAAAAGCAACTTCAGAAAACCTCTAGTTTTGTAACAATGTTTGCTAAGGTAGTTTTGTGGTTTGGTTAAGCAAGGGTAATTACAGAAATTTCAAATGAATGACAGTTCTGCTTATGGAATGAAAGTGATCTTTATTCCAGTATATATAATTGGAATGCTGGTATAAGAGGAATTTAGGATTGCCCACCTGCCGTAGTTATATACGAAGAAGTCATCTAAATTAAAACAATGATTTTTTGAGTAGAGGTGTCTGAGAAATCCGCAATGGAATCTACTGAGTTCAGATTTTTCTGAATCTGATCTGTGGATTCTGTAGCGGACCAGGGTCAGATCTACACCAAGCAGGATATAGCACTGTGAAAGCGGTATATAAAACGCAGGAGCCACACCAAGCACTATGAAAGCAGCATGAAAGTGGTATATGGTATGTGTCAATGGGCCCCAAGAGTTGTTCGTGCACTTCAATACCACTATAAAGTAGTAGTGCGGCTCCTGCATTTGATATACCACTTTCATACCACTTTCACAGTGCTCTATCCTGTTTGGTGTAGATTAGGCCCAGCTTGTCCCAAGTCTCATGGATTCCATAGAAATGCAGACTGTTGGGTGTTTTTTTTTTTACTTTCCAGAATTTAATGCGGATTTTGTCGTAGAAAATACCTAAAATAAAACACCTGCCAAAAACATGCATTTTCTCATTGGCTAAAGCATAAAAATGTGCACAAGGGGATTTGCGCTTGTTGTGGGGGATTGTGCATTTTCTCAGGTGTGAAAAGAAATCCAGTTCTGCACCTGAGAATCTGCAAAATGCAGACAGAGTAGACTGTACAAAATCCATAAATGTCTAATTTTGAGTGGCTATCTATTTTGGGATTTTTTATTTATTTGTATGTTTGGTTGGGAGATTAATTTTTACTCTAGTCTTCAGGGAAAACAAACAAACAAACATAAAAGAATCACATCCCAGAGCAGCAAACAAGATCCAGTGTGGTGTAGTGGCTAAAGCATTGGACTGAGAGTCAGGAGATCGGGGTTCTAGTCCCCACTCAGCCATGGAAGCCCACTGGGTAACTTTGGGCCAGTCACAAGCTCTCAACCAACCTACCTCACAGGGTTGTTGTTGTGAGGAGGAGGATTATGTACAGCACTTTGGGTTCCTTAAGAAGGAAGAAAGATGGTTAATAATAATAATAATAATAATAATAATAAACACAATAAATATAACAAGGCAGTTATGACTGAGCCAAAGTGTCTTTGGCCCCACAATTATGGAATGATCTCCCTGACGAGGCTCGCCTGGCGCCAACATTGTTATCTTTTCGGCACCAGGTCAAGACTTTCCTCTTCTCCCAGGCATTTAACAGCATATGATGAGGGTTTTTGTGTTTTTGTGTTGTTGTTGTAATTCTAACTTGTTTTTATGCTTTATGCTTTTAAATTTTATATATTGGTGTTTTAATTGTTCAATGTTTTTAATTTTTGTAAACTGCCCAGAGAGCTTCGGCTATGGGGCGGTATATAAATGGAATAAAATAAAATAAATAAATAAATTCTCCCGTTTTGCCTCCCGTTTTCACAATAGCAACATGGGAATAACTTTTGGATGATTTGGGGGAGACAAACAAAATGTGGGTGATAAAGGGGGAGTCTTCCTGATCCCTCCTCTTGGGAATGGCAATATGCTCTCCCTTTGTTTCTATATGGGTACTGAAGGGAGGAATAGCAGCAGCCAACTGAGAGCTGGAGGAGGAAAAGCTTTTTGTTATCACAAACAAAACTAACAGCAGTGATGAAAACCACAGAGACAGGTGAGGAACTTTCAGTCTTTTGGCCCTGCCAATTTCCAGCTCAAAGTTGTCATCTGAGAACTTTCAGCTCAGCACGAGCAATAACAGCAACCAATGACAGCAGTGTGAACCAGAATAATAATGAAAAAAAGCAATGGGAGTGAAAGAGACAGCATAGGCAGTTCAAACACTTAACAGTATCTAAAAGTTCTGGGCAAATGAAAAAGTGTGTGAGAATTTTGATTCAGTTCACTTTTGATAAGAACATCAGAAGAGCCCTGCTGGATCAGACTGAGGGTCCTTCTAGTCCAGCACTCTGTTCACACAGTGGCCAACCAGCTGTCAACCAGAGACCAACAAAGCAGGACATGGTGCAACAACACCCTCCCACCCATGTGCCCTAGCAACTTGTGTGCACAGGCTTACTGCCTCGGATACTGGAGGTAGCACATCACCATCAGGGCTAGTAGCCATGTATAGCTTTCTCCTTAAGGAATTTATCCAACCCCCTTTTAAAGCCATCCAAATTGGTGGCCATCACTAGATCTTGCGCTAGTGAATTCCATAATTTAGGTATGTGCTGTGTAAAGAAATCCTTTCTTTTATTTGTCCTGACTCTCCCACAAATCAGCTTCATGGGATGACCCCAGCTTCTAGTATTTTGAGAGAGGGAGAAAAATGTCTCCCTATCCACATTCTCCACACCATGCATAATTTTGTACACCTCTATCATGTCTCCCCTTAGTCTCTGTTTTTCCAAGCTAAACAATCCCAGCTGTTGTAACCTTCTCTCATAGGGGATTTATATGGCTCAGGATCACAAAACCTGATGGAGTGGCTCTCCTGGCATGAACTGACCCATATACTATGTTCAGTGCCCAAGATTTTCCACTGGGTGCCCCCTCTGAGGGAGGCTTAGAAGGTAGCGACAAGTGAGAGGGCCTTCTTGTTGAAGGCCCCCAATTATGGAATGATCTCCCTGACAAAGCCTGCCTGGCATCAACATTGCTATCTTTTCAGCACTAAATTAAACCTATACTTTTCTCTTAGGCCCTGGATCAACTTTGGCTAATGGTTTAACAAATTGTTTTTAGATATATGTTCTCTCTGTGTTCTCATCTTGAACAGTTTCCCAGCAGGCAGGTATAACATGGGCCTAATCTCCACCAAGCAGGATATTGCACTATGTAAGTTGTATATAAAAGGCAGGAGCCACACTACTGCTTTATAGCAATATTGAAGTGAACTGACAACTGTTTGGGCCCATAAGACACATACCATATACTGCTTTCATAGTGTTATATCCTGCTTGGTGTGGCTCCAGCCTTTGATATACCACTTTCATATACCGCTTTCATAGTGCAGTATCCTGTTTGGTGTAGATTAGGCCATGGTCCTCTCCAAGCTAGTAATGAGTGTGCCTATTCCTGTGCTTTCCCATCCTAACATAGGACAGCCTCTCTCTCAGGATTAGATAGGCTGACCAGATAAAATCCAGGTCAGGGCTCATGTAACTTTAACAGTTGTAGAGAAAAGGGAATTTCAGCCAGAGTCATTTGTATGCAATTAGTTCCTGGTGATATTCCCTCTTCATCACAACAGTTAAAGTTGCAGGCACTATACTAGGGTGACCATATACAAAAGAAGGCAGGGCCCCTGCAACTTTAACTGTTGTGATGAAGAGGGAATTTCACCAGGAACTAATTGCATACAAATGACACTGGCTGAAATTCCCTTTTCTCTACAACTGTTAAAGTTACATGAGCCCTGACCTGGATTTTATCTGGTCACCCTAGATTAGAGCTTCTTGCAACGGCCATAGATAATCCAGAGTAAATGAAAAAGTTGTGGTAAATCAGCAACTTTTTAATTGCATCGTGTCAGGGAGAAAGCCCAGGGTGGGAACGAGTTGGTGGCTGCATCGGATAAACCATGCAGTGCCACAGCGCAGCCACCACAGCTTAAACAGGGCACATAGGCAAATTCTCGGGGTGCTGAACTGAGCTGGCAGGTTGATGTCTTCCTCAAAGCTGGCATCATGGCTGTATCACATTGATGTGGGTGCTTTGTTTACTCAAAGGGCACCGTGTTGGACCAGATGAGTGATTTCTAATAGCTATCTAATAAGGAACATCTTACCAGCAGCAAGCCAGCTGGCTCTTGATAAATGATTAGCTGCATTCTTCAGCAAGGCAAGCTGGCCGGCACACAGCATACAACAGTAGCCAAGAAATTGGATAAGCACAGATGTAAACATCTTGGTTTCTCACCCTCCCTGCAATTGCTGGATTGTCTATTTGTGTTTTAGGGTCCTAGCTTTGAAACAGAGGGACTGCAAACTGGTTATGTTATTCTGTAGATTGAAGCCATCCACCAAATAATTGATAGTTGGTCCATCTTTAAAAAGTAATTGTGGAAATAGATGTAAGGAGAGGGTTACAGAATCACATCCCTGCCCCCTGCCCCCCCCCCCCCCCCCGCTCATGGTAGCTTGATGGACAAATAAAAATGAGTTCTTTACACTGCACAGAGTTAAATTATGGCACTCACTAACGCAAGACATAATGATGACCACCAATTAGGATAAATTCCAAGAGGAGAAAGCTATACATGGCTACTAGTCCTGATGGCTATGTGCTACCTTCAGTATCAGAGACAGTAAGGTTGTGTGCACCAATTATTGAGGAACATGGGTGGGAGGGTGCTGTTGCACCGTGTCCGGCTTTGTTGGTCCCTGGTCGACAGCTGGTTGGCCAATGTATGAACAGAGTGCTGGACTAGATGGACCCTCAGTCTGATCCAGCAGGACTCTTCTCATGACCTTAGGTTCTTATGCTTGAAATAACCGGTATCACCAGTTAATTGTGATGGAAGCTGGAAGTAATAAGGCTCCATAGAATTTGAGCCCAGAGACTCTAGAAGTCATACTTAAGGACCTTATTCTCTGCATCTCAATGGAATCTTTACCGTAGATGTTGACTTGTTATCTATTGTGCTTTGGTGTCCCCAGTGCCAGAAGAAGGTACTGCAACTTACATATCCCAGCAGCATCCAGATGACATAAGGGGGCAGGGGAATAGGGTTGGCCTCATCTTATGAACCAGAGATGGGCAGAAAGTAGATTGGAAGCTATTGATAGATCTTTAAGGCTTTCTAGCTTTACCAAAAGCAAGGGGGAAAATAAGCCTTCTACCATGGTGAATGGCTTTGTGATTATCTCTCTGCCTCAGCATTCCCATCTACAAAACATGATGACTAACTGGTTGCATCAGACTAGGTCTTTGTGCAGCTCTGCTGGGCAATTTTAGAGCGATGTGTTAGAACCCCTGATCTATGGTAGTTCACCTGTAGATTTGTAAAAATCCCAGTGTATGAATCCCAGGGTGCGGTAAAAAATTGTTTCTTCCTCCAGGGTCCTTCATTTTGTGTGTGGCTCTGGTTGGTAGAACTCAGCATTCTAGTGAAAACAAAATTGCTTCTGCAAGCCTGAAGTCTCCCCAGTCCTGCTGTAAACTTTCTCCACACTTGTCTGAGAATACACTTTGTTCCTTTGACTCTGCCTTCCACTATACTGCTCTTTATATAGCTCAAGCAGTTGTCCCATCTTTAATCATCAAACATTTTTGCACTCCTCTTCTACTCTTAAATTTTCCTTCTAAACAAACACTATTATACGCAAAGCCTTTGTTCACTCCCTTTTTAAGAACGAGGTACTTCTGTGACCGTCAGGATGGGGCTTGATAAGATCAAACAGTGGTATATCAGCATGGAGGTACAAATCATTCTATATCTGTTCTGTGGCGATTTTGTACAAACATTCCATCCAGGTTCTGTATCATTCTGTGATTATTTTATGCCACTTAGAGTATTCTGTATATAGGCGCGATGTAAGTTGAAATAGTAATAATAATAATAATAATAACCACTGGCCATGGAAGCTAAAGAACTATGGCAACAGGAAAAGGTTACAATTATTCCATTAGTCACATCAGTCACCGACATCACATCAAAAAACTATACAGAAAACGTTCGGAAACTTGGCCTACCAAAATACGTCTGCACCAACATCCAGAAAGAAGTCATACTTAAAGTATGCTCAATTGTCAGGAAATTCCTGACTCAGTAAAAGGCGGCATGACTTGGCAAAGCCAGTCATGTCTATCTAGAAAAACCGCCATGAGCCAGAAAAGAGATGATGATGATGATGATGGTAATAATAATAATAATAATAAACAAAAAAATGCATGAAAATTCACATGCACATAACTTTCCCTACTGCATGCATGTTTATGCATAATTCTCTAATATATGGATGTTTGTAAGTATGTTTTCCTAACATACAGTTTTGTATGCAACTTTCCTTAATGTACATGTCTGTATTTGCAATTTTTGAGCTGAGAACTGCATTACAAAATTTTAATTGTGAAATCTGAAGGATAACTGACATCCATATTTGTCCAGGATGTGCAAATTAAGCCAGTTTATTTAAACATGTGGCCTAAAGGAAAGTTTTCAGGGACATAGTCTAAAAAAAATCCTGAGGGAACTCTTTCTCCTATGTCCTCGTTTTTGGGAAGGGCTGAGGTAATAGGTGATGAATGCCATTTCAATCCACCTCTCCCAATTTCCCCAACAACAACAACAACAACAACAACAACAATTTTGTTATCCACTGAGAGATTTTACTATACTCAGCAGTATATAAGTGTTCCAGATACATAAAAAAAGAAAGCACTCCAGATACATACAATTGTTCAGGTATTTCAGCTTTACTCCAGATCCTCATTTTTCAGTACAGACTTGATATTGTTTCACCTTCTTTTCTGCACTACCTTAAAATCAGCCCAGATGACAGTTCCTGTTTAAGTAGTCATCTTTGTATATACATATTTCAACAAAGGAGGGCATCCATGTGAAAGAAAAAGTGACCTTTGCATAGGAAATTTAATACCACCCACTTAACCGCCTTTCTGCTCTGGAAGAAAGTCCCTGAAACAATTAAACTAGACAGTCTATATAATCTCTGGTATGAATGCCGTAAACCAGAAGACATTTAGACAAATAGCAGTGTTCCGCACTAAAGAAACAACAACTCCTGCAAAACAGGCAGGGATAGGGAAGGAGAGACATAAAACATTGCAAGCCACGAAAATGATAAAATGTTTTCGGGGGGAATTTTTCATACTTAGTTGTGTGGCTTTTTTCCATTGAGATAACTTCAGTAAATAAGGCAGGATCTACACATCGTCCTCAATGCGCCCTCCCTGCGCCACAAGCTGCTTTGAAGCACTTCCCCCCTCCTAGTGTGGCTCAAGCCTCGGAGGCTCTGCCTGCGCCGCTGCGGCTGCCACCCTTTCATCCAGGCCGGTCCCGGGGAGGGAGGGGGAGAGAGTTGTAAACTAAAGCCAGCGATTGGGAGAGGGATTTCCAATTGCTGGCTTTTGTTTACAACCCTCCCTCCTCCCTCCCTGGGACCAGCTGGGATGAAAGGGCGGCGGCCGCGGCGGCGCGGGCAGAGCCTCCGAGGCTTGTGCCACACTAGGAGGGGGGAAGCGCTTCAAAGCGGCTTGTGGTGCAGGGAGGGCGCATCGAGGATGACGTGTAGATCCGGCCCAAGTGAAAGGACAACATCTGAGAGGAGGCTTGTCCATGTGGATTCAGGTTTTCTCTCTCATTCCAGTTCCACCAGTACTCTTTAGCAGTAAGAGCCAAATCCATGGGTGTTCCCCGTGAACATGAAAGTGGCATCTGGTATCTGAGTGGACCCTCAAAATTTCACAGATGAAAAGAGGGACATGTTTGTAATACACACTGCCATGGTGTGGCTGGGTCATGCTCAGCCCTGAGGCAAACTGTGGGGCAAAACCATTCAGCAAACTCACAGGCAGGGAGAGATCAGATGTACAGCATTACTGGTGAGGAAGATGGGCAACTCAAAAGCAAGGGCTGGTGCAGAGCCAAAATCAAAGAAGAGTCCAAATCAAGCATAATCAAAAGAACTAAATTGTATCAGAAGTCCAGGATTCAGAAGCATGGAATCTCTGACATCTGATATGTCCAGGGAAACTGAGGCCAGATCCACACCAAGCAGGATATAGCACTATGAAAGTGGTATGAAAGTGGTATATGGTATGTGTCAATGGGCCCCAACAGTTGTCAGTGCACTTCAATACCACTATAAAGCAGCAGTGTGGCTCCTGCCTCTTATATATCACTTTCATAGTGCTATATCCTGCTTGGTGTGGTTCTGGCCTTGGTGGCAAAGTACTGGGAACTGAAGTTGTTCAAGCAACCAGCAAGTATCAACTGAGAGCTTATATAATCAAGTCTCACAACACCACATCCAGGTACAGCCACAAGCCATTGATGCTAGCTTCAGAGTTTCCCTACTTCTGAGGCGACCCCTGCTTACAAGTAGACCTTTGCTCCCAAAGAGCCTCATTGCTGCAGATCTTGAGGCATGAGCTTCACTTTTGCGTTGTGGCCTGTGCAGTTTTTGGTAAGCCCCTTTTTCTGTAGGTCCTATCTGCAATATGGAGATAAAAATTATAATATCCTACCTTTGAACTGGAATGGACGATGCACACAAGGCTGTTTATCCAAGACTATCAATCAATCAATTTCAGCCATGGGGGCCCAACTGAAGGCAGGATCATGGTGAGCAGGGAAGTGGGTGTCTTCCCCTCCAACCATTTTCCTATTCAACATCACCTCCAGCTGCTATTTTGCTATTGGTTGCAATGACCTCTTTAAGGACAAATTATTATTTTTGTCAGAAAATGGTGTGAAGGGGGGGAGTTATGCCTTATTACATGAGAACATAAGAAGAGCCATGCTGGATCAGACCAAAGATCCATCTGATCCAGCAATCTGTTCACACAGTGGCCAACTAGCTGTTGACCAGGAACCCATAAGCAGGACACACATGCAATAGCACCCTCCCACCCATGTTCCCCAGCAACTGGTGTATATAGTCTTACTGTCTTGGGTGTTGGAGGTAGCACATAACCATCGGTACTATCAGCCATTGGCCTTCTCCTCCAGGAATTCATCCACCCCCACCCCCTTTAAGGCATCCACATTGGTGGTCATCACTACATCTTCTAATAGGGAATCCCATAGTTTAATTATGTGCTGTGAGAATAAGTCCTTCATTTTATCCATTCTGAATCTTCCACCAGTCAGCTTCATGGGATGACCCCAGGTTCTAGTATTATGAGAGAAGTAGAAAACATGTCTCCTTTTCCATGTTCTCCACACCATTCACCATCTTTGGTAGTCTGGCTCAAACATTTTCTTTTTTCCTCTCTCTTTTTTCTATAATAACATGCTTGGGATAGATGGTCATATGGAGAATGTATTCTGCGTCTTACAAAGTCGTTACAAGAATCACTGAGAGGGACCGTACATGAATCATTTTGAACACAGCAGAAATGTCAAGTATTATTATATTCATAAAACTTCAGCATTTGTTCAGCATTGACAAACCAGCCTTTTAGGACTTCTGCAAGTTGACTAAGAAATCTTGGCAGATATTTTCTTCTCCTAACCCAGGTTCTTCATCAACTGATAAATAGTTGGCCATACACTTCTCCACTTCCTGGAACACTGGATATATTCCTGAATGGTAAATGTCACTCATTTTTTACCTGTGGCAATTTAATGCAAAAAAAAAACAACTTTTTTTTTAATTCAGAGTGCTGTGAAAATATTTTTTCTCTGTGTCTCAGGTGGGAATGGGACACATTGTTAAGCCTTTGAATAACAAATGGTGCTTTCTAATATAATTATTGTCTCCTCATAACTATTGTGATTGGGGACGTTGCAAAACTCCAATCAAAACATAGACCAGAAGTCTTGGCAGACACAAATCTCTTCTTTTGGTTACATGAATTATTGGACTTTTTTTGAAATGAAAACTTTTTTCAGGAAATAGCACAATGCTGAGTGCCTAAGCCGAGCTACATATCAATCAACGAGGAAGCTGCATTTCTTCCCAGCAGTTCTCAGTTCCTGAAAAACACTCATCATGCATCAGGTAATGGACAGAGCTTTGCTTCGCTTGATGTTCAGGATACAGTAATTGTTGCATGCCATACATCTTGTTGACAGTAAATGGTGAGAAAAACCCTCTTCTCACTCAAGTACCATCATCAGAAACACAAGTAGAGAGCCCTCACATTTAATCGGCCATCCAGGGGATCTCATGACAAGTTACTTTCTCTCTATGAAACAAAATCACCATTTCATTGATTACAGACAAAACTTCCCGATAAAACAGACCAACAGCCATGATATGCCAAGCGTAGAAGAATAGACTGTCTTATGTTTGCTGAAGTATTTTTAAAGAAAAGAAAGTAGGAATGGGGGAGAAATTGATACAGTTCACATTTTAATGTGAATCTACCTAATTTCACACTCTCACACTCTGTGAACTGGAACTCAGTTATCCTTTGAAATTCACACTTCCCCAAATTTTGACATGGAGTTCTCCAGTCGGGGAAAAAAATGTATACAGATATGCATACATGATGGAAAATAACGTTAAAATGCATTATTATTTAGAAACTTGGTTCCAAACAAGTGTGTATTAGGCAAAAACTAAATGCCAAAAAATGCATGAGCAGAAAAAATGCTGATGATTTCTTATGCAAATATTTTTGGAAGGACCCACCCCACACCCCGCCCAAACTTAAGAATGAAGAAATTCTCAAAATTTAAGATGAACCGAACATAAGATTGGAAAAATCAGAAACTGAGAGAAACAGAAATTGACATATTCATCCAACCCTAAAAGAAAATGTTGCATGTTCAGATTCATGTACTTTACAATTCATTTCCGTACAATACAGGAAAGCTACATACCCAGTCCCCAACATGAAACAATTAATGTTCTTATTTATTAGGTACCAGTCCAGTATCTACCAAATGACAGAAATATTTAGAATATGCAGCTTAGTCTCCTTTGCCTTTTGGGGTGCAGAATTTCCAACAGAGAAAGATTGTTGGTGGACTGATGGCTTGGGTCACAGCAGCCTTCATCTCTGCACTGAGAGAGTGTTACCACTATTTCTCTCTCTCTCTCTCTCTCTCTCTCTCTCTCTCTCTCGGGTTACTTGGTGGTTTATGTTCTCTACCCCCAGGGGAAAGGTGAGAGGTTTCATTTCATTTTAACTTTTCTGAGATGGTGGATGTGACGTTCAGGAGGAGAGTTGATGTGGTTGAGGAGAAGGAAGGAGTAAATGGATTCACATACATGCTCACACATTCACATCTGGAATATTGTTATAGAAATTTTAGATATATGGGATTGTATCCAATGTGTTGTATCAATGTTAGTCTCACTTAAGTACCATTCATTTCAGTAGGTCTACTCTAAGTAGGAATAACATTAGATACAACCCATGATGATGATGATGATTAAGAATCCATTTAAGCCCAATTTATCTGCCAAGGAGGAACCCAACAATGGAATAAGATATGTATTTTGATGTTTGTATTGGAAGGAGATTTCATGGCAGTGTATGAGGAAAGAAAACAATTATAACAGCTAGGGCATGGGAAAACCGTCATTTAAAATAAAAATAAAATAAAATGTGTGTCTGTTTGAATAAGGTGCAATATGTGTTTATTCATTGTGTTGAGAGGGGGCAAACAATGCTTTCCATTTAAAACCCATCTCCCCCCTGCTCTCTCTCTCTTCCCTTCACCTTGTAACTTAACAACTGCAATGCACAAGCCCAAAGTCATGGAAGACTTGGCTGTCCAAATAAAATGAAATAAAATAAAAAAGTAAATATCAGCAACATTGCAATGAAGAGTTCTGGATCCACACAGCCAAATGAAACACATGAGCTAACCCAAGAGGAAAGAATGCAGTAAACAAAAAAACCTAGCTTGTTTCTAGACTATAAAGCAGATCTGGGAAGTAACAGTATTGTAGACTGCAAAGGGAAAAGTCCATTTATGGACTAACAACAAGGAGGAAGCAAATTCTGACGCTGTTGACAGTGCATTTACACTGGCTTTATTTCAAGGTATAATTGATTGGAAGTTTCAAACAGGCCAAAATAAATTATAAATAACATGAGCTGCATATAAATAATCCAGTACCCTTCAAAGTAAGTGATTCTCCAACTGGCTATGGGTTACGTTCTACTTTGTAGTCCAGGAATACCTTGGGAATCAGTCCTGTGAACCTTTGAAGCTTGCCAGAAGATCTCAAAGGCTGACTTCCCTCCTAAGCAACTATGTAACAAAGGGCATGTGAATAGGAGACTGGTTACAATGCTAGTATCTCTCTCTTAGCCTGACTGAAGATTTCCAGGCTGAAATTTTCCCCTAGTTCAAGAAACATGAGATGCCCATCTTTCGACATCTCCTATCCAGTTTGGCTATCTTACCACACCAACTATTACCCATATGATACTTCTCTCGATCAGCTGACAGGCCACATAAAGATCCTGTCTGCCAGCTGACCGCTGGCTAAGTCACATTCAGCTATTGGGCAGTATAGTGAACTTTGGCTGTAAAGGTGGCATAGAAATGAAATGAAATAATAAATTCTGTGATGCTGTAGGTCAGCATCATAGAATCAAAGAGCAAGTAATCCATGGGAACAGCCGAAGAAGAAGAAGAAGAAGAAGAAGAAGAAGAAGAAGAAGAAGACTTCTTCAAGCCAAATAAGCTTTCTTTTTTTTAGCTCTCTTGTCCTCCTTCATGGACTATAGAAGGATGGGCAGACCCATCCATTTCAGTTTCTCTCTGTTTCGCACTTTTTCCTATCTTAAGTGTGTTTTATCCCATTTTTGTAATAAAGTTGTGAAAGTCCACGTGAAAATCGTGAAAGTCCACATGAAAATCCATGCATGCATTTTTTTCTCTTTTCCCAGAATATTCACATTTTTGTATATGCCTTCATAGACCCATATATGTATGCATTGTTTCATTCAGATACTACATCTCAAAATCCTGAGAAGTATGAATGCTACAATTAGGCTGACCATATGAAAAGGAGGCACTATACTAAAGTAACCATATATAAAAGAAGGCAGGGACCCTGCACCTTTAACTGTTGTGATGAAGAGGGAATTTCACAAGGAACTAATTGCCTACAAATGACAGTGGCTGAAATTCCCTTTTCTCTACAACTGTTAAAGTTACATGAGCCCTGTCCTCCTTTTCATATGGTCAGCCTAGCTAAAATAGAACTGCATTCTGGTTTTGTATGTTGATTTGGGAATGCTGAACTTGGTAAGTTCTTCTTGAAATGCAAACTGAATGAAATCACCCTGCAGCCTTGATACATTCAAAGAGTTTGAGCAGGATGGGCCAACCGATCTTGAAACACAAACACAATTGGGGGATAACAGAATTCTTGTCTCTCTGAATGGCGCCCAGACCACCTTTGCCGACTGGATGAGGTTTTTATGATGATCAGACACATCTTAAAAATGTCTCTTTTAACTTGCTTACTAATTGGTTACCATTCTACGAGTGGATGCTCTGACCCTTGATTTTGTTTTAAGCCTCGTAAAGTATTAATAACCATAATTGCCTCTTTGCTTTAGTGAAGTCTAGACTTTGCAAACTATAGTTGGTGATTGATTTGCAAAACATCCCTTAAACATCCACATTGCCTTGTGTTCCAATTTGCCCTATGAGCAATCTCCTGCCTTCGGCCATGTTCTGTTGGCTAACATGGGCATGACTACATGACAGAATAGCATTAAATGGCATATACAAAAGTCAAGTAGTCATGCCATTAGTGACAGTTGGGGGATAGAACCTTTTCCCTCTCTCAATCTTGTCCCAACCATTTCTCTCTGAACTGTAGGTTCGTCTGACCCCACTGGGGCCTGGTTCACACATGCATGGACAAATGCATTTCATTTCTCTACACACTAATAACTGTAGACTTCGTGGCTGGCAGCTGAAATTCTGTACAAACTGAACAATGGAGGAGGAGGAGGAGGAGGAGGAGGAGGAGACTTTTGTTTGTTTTAAATACATTCAAGTGGCTTACAAAAATTCAAATCAAGTTTTGCACTTGAGACACGTGAGGTAGGCTGACCAGATAAAATCCTGGTCAGGGCTCGTGTAACTTTAACAGTTGTAGAGAAAAGGGAATTTCAGCCAGTGTCATTTGTATGCAATTAGTTCCTGGTGATATTCCCTCTTCATCACAACAGTTAAAGGTGCATGCACTATACTAGAGTGACCATATACAAAAGAAGGCAGGGCCCCTGCACCTTTAACTGTTGTGATGAAGAGGGAATTTCACCAGGAACTAATTGCATACAAATGACACTGGCTGAAATTCCCTTTTCTCTACAACTGTTAAAGTTACATGAGCCCTGACCTGGATTTTATCTGGTCACCCTAATGTGAGAAGATATGAAAGTTGTATGTTGTGGTAGATCTGAGATAGCCCATTCAGGCATGCAAGCTATCACTTGATATCAGAGTCATCAAACTATGAACATGTATGCATGAGCAAGCCCAAAAATGTATCCTTGTTATGAGTGGGACTTATGTTACTTTTCTAAAGCAAACCTTTGTATCCAGTCTTTTTTAAAAGAGCACATGTCAGCACAGCTATTTATATGGCCCTTTAGGAAAGTCATGGACATGTGGTTTTGTCTCAAGTTATTTCAGATGCCTTCCACATTGTAGACAATTTTGGGAGCATAATGTGGAAGGAATGCTCTTCATCAGGTTATGCTTCAACATCCATTTCCATTACCCTTTGCTGAACTATCAGTATTATCTCCCAATGTCCTTCTGGTCTCTTCTGTCTAGACTTCCCCAAAGGTTGTGCCCTGCCTTACCAAACACCAGTGTACTCAAAGAAAATCAATAAACTAGGGATTCCAAACTGACTGTTGAAACACACTGTATTATGCAGGGAAGACTATTCCAATGTTAACAACACATCCATTACTCTAAAATGCCCATCATTCCACCAGAACACAAAAAGATGATAAGAGAACATTAGTGTTCCATTGCAATAGGATAGTGGGTCAAATTTAAGGCCTACATGCTTCTGTCCAGGGTACTAGATGATAGCAGCATTAAAGGTCAGTTTTATTTCTGAGTGTGCAGCTTTCGAAATGGCTCATTCCTCATAAGCTGGGAAGCTGTCAAGCTCAACAAAAACAAAACCAGGAGAAGGGTACCAAGGAAGCCAGGTTGAGGTGTTGACACTCATTACCCAAGAAGTTTAAGATGATATCCAGTCTTGCTGCTTTCTGCATGAAATGTAGAACTCATTCCTTTATTTCACTTCTCATATTCAATACTTCCTTTGCTTTTCCTTTAGCTCAGGGGCACTGGGAAACCCCCCACAAAGGGCTTATCTACACCTACAGCCCTTTCGAAACAGAGGAGGGATGATTGCACTAGTTCCTTGTTTCCACGATCCCCGCTCACGGGGTACACGCAAGGGAAGTTTCCCGCAATGACAGGAATGCCGTTGTGTCTCCTGACTGCCCTTCCACATGTGGATTGGGAGAAGTGGGCAGGGCAAGGCAGATGACTCGGCTACGGGGCTTTTTTATGAATTGGGAGCGATGCACATGAATGGAAAATTACAGCTACGCATGGGGTGGATAGAAGGTCCGGCGAATATACGATGCTGCGAAGAGACAGGTTTGTGTTTAAAACAATACACACAATCGGCACCCAAACATGCTGATAACTAGTCAAAAATGTGTCAAAAATGGCAATCAGGTCCACTTCTGCACGCTTCCGAAACCGCTGGACAGCGGGTTGGCTGTTCGCCCAGCCAGGAACTCACGCCGAACAGCAACCGCTTCATGAAGCGGGGGCACATCAGTCGTGGACTTCTGGATTGTAGTGAGAGAGCCAAAAGAAATGTGACAAAAGCAGTCAGAGATATTCCTGAATAACGGAGGGGTCAACCCGAGATCACAGCGGGACCAGCTGTGGAGCATGTGGCCCGGTAGGAATAATTTTGATATTATCCTGAAATATACAGCTGGTGTAGACACGGCCTAAGAAACCTAAAGTGACCAAATCTCACTTGTTTTCCAGCGAGATTTGGCTTTTAGGCTTCCTTAGTGGTTTACTGCTGAAATCGGTGGCAAACTGACAATATTTTTGGCTGGCAGAAGCAGTAGCAGCCATGTCATGAAGAGACGAAGGGTGCATGCATCCCATGGATGGCGTACTGCCCACTCCTGCTTTAGCCATCCTGGTCCCAACCCTCCATTGGTACCTTGTCAATTTCAGGGGACTCTAATAATAATAATAATAATAATAATAATAATTTTATTTCTTACCCGCCTATCCGTTTGTACACCAAGAGCAACATCATGCCATGGGTTGGGAGAGTGTGTGGAAATGTCCCTGAGAGAAGCAGAGCTAGTTTCTCCATCAGGATCTTGCTAAGCCAGAAAGCAGGCTTCAAGGTTTGATGTAGAATTCATTAGTCTTTGGTGCAAAATTAATGAAGCTTCCAGGTAGTCATCAAGGAGTTGCCTGACAAAACAGCCCTCCCAACACAAATCTACCCATATATTACACCCAACATCTAAGGTCCTCCTCTGGGTGCCTACTCTGAGGGAGGCTTGGAAGTCAGCAACAAGGGAGAGAGCCTTTTCGAAAGTGACCCCTTAATTATTGGCTATCATTTTGGTGCCAGGTCAAGACTTTTGCCCTTTTCCAGGCATGTAGCATCCTGTGATGAGTTTTAATCAATCCTGAATATGTTTGGTCAAAATTGTGTTTAGATGTCTGTTGCCTTTGTGTATACTGTTTGTTGCATGTTTTTTTTTCTTTATGATCTTATATTTTGTATATCATTTTGGATATTTTAATTGTTTGTAAACAGTCCAGAGAGCTTCGGATATGGGGCAGTATAGACATGTAATAAATAGTAACAACAACAACAACAACACAATACCTTGCAACTGACCACAGATAATGGTCATAGACAAAAAAGAAAAACACACATACCTCATTGACATGGCAATACCTAATGACAAAAATGTTGTAGAAAAGCAAGAGGAAAAGAGAAAAAAATATACACCACTGACCATGGAGGTTAAAGTACTCTGACAACAGGAAAAGGTCACAATTATTCCATTGGTCACATCAGTCACCGGCATCACATTAAAAAAAAAACCTATAGAGAAAACCTTCAGAAACTGGGCCTACCAGAATACATCCACACCAATATCCAGTAAGTAGTCAGAATTAAAACATGCTCAATTGTTAGGAAATTCCTAAATCTGCAATATACAGCATGACTTGGCAGAGCCCGTCATGTCCGTTTAAAAAAAACTTCCGCAAGCGAGTAAGAGAATAATAATAATAATAACAACAACAACAACAACAACAACAAAAACAATAATAATAATAATAATAATAATAATAATAGAGAGCATATTGGAGTAATCTGACTTTGAGGAAAAAATCTGCTAATATGGGAGGGAGTCAATGCATCAGCTTCAGAGTAGTGCATTGAGGATTATCTGTTTACAACCTTGCCCCACCCAATAATAATAATAATAATAATAATAATAACAATAGCAAAGCACAGCATATCCCAATAAGGTAAATTACTCTTGGGCATTACACTTGTCACATTCTATGACTGCGAGCTGAAGCTGTAATAAAAAAAAGTATCGCACATTTCAATACCGTTGATGAAGTTTACTTGATGAACACATGTTCAGTCATAAGTGGCGGCACAAGGGGTCCCTTTGCTGTGGTACAAAAAGGAAAAAGGCGGGCGGGCGGGTGGGGGAAGAAAATGTAATTAGCATAACATACAATTACCATCACATTGTGATGCCAAGTGAGTTAGTGCATAAATGTGTCAGCGGTGACAGTTTGCATTAAACTGCTCCTTGCATTCTGATAGAATCATAACTTGATGCTAATGATCAAGCCACCAAAGGAACCTAGATTGAATCCCAGTGCGGGTGCATAAAAGTAATCAAAATCTTCACATCACTGCATCTTTTCTCTAAGGGTCTTTTCAGTTTTCAGCTCGGCAGCCCACATGTTTAAGGGGATAGCAGGGCTGTGAACAGCATTTGCAAGATCAGAGCTACGGAGGACTTCTGCTTCTGAAAGACTTGGTTTGGAATACATTGACGTCTGGGGCAGGACACGATGCAATCCCAGAATACTACTATTTCAGGAAAACAACAACAACAAACATAGGCTCAGAAGAGATGATGATGATGATGATGATGATGATGACAACGATGCACATCCCTGCCATCCCTTGGGCCTGCAGCGAGTCTTGAAATAATGGTCTGAGGGATGACATATGAGGATTCAGTCTGTGCATCACCTCCTAGATCTTTCCCAAAATATAAGGTACAGCATGATCAGCCACACTTTTCAAAGAATTAAAAAGTATCCTTCTACTATTTTATCAGAGCAGATCAGGTAATGCTCCCCAACTCAAGTAAAAGCTTCTGGGTAAAGCTTGTTTGCTGATCTGAGTAGCTTGGAAATCAGCTCTTAGGGATGAGCGATCTCTCTGATTTGTCGGATGTTCACCTCACCACCACCGTTCATCCCCCTTCGTAGCAGTGTGCAAGCTTCTGTTTCAGCTCAGCAAGCATCCAGCACCTCCACAAGCCCGTCTGCCCATGTCTGGAGGCTCCATTGTTGCACACAATGGAGGTTCCGGAAATTGCGCAATTCTCCCATTGTGTAAGTGGGGCCTTTACAGCCGCCACCTACAGAATGGGAAAATTACTTAATATCCAGATCCTCCATTGTCACACAAAATGGAGGTTCTGGACAAGGGCTGATGGTTGCCGGGCACTCATCAGGTCACATGGGCACTTGACATGCAGGCCTGTGAATACACTGTTGGCACCCAACTTGGACCAGGAGGGTGGACTCAGGGGAGTCCATTGGACTCCCATATCCAGTCAGGCACCTACAATATGCCTATCCCATCTTGAATCTCATTGTGACTCGAATCCATATCAGATTGGAAGCTTTGTATGTTGGGTTTTCCTTTCTCATGAAAATCCATGCACATGTATCCATGTATTGAAGTACACTGACAACTGTTGGGGCCCGTAACACATACTATGTACAACTTTCATAGTGCTATATCCTGCTTGGTGTAGATCTGGCCAATGTTTGTGTGCATTTTTCAACAGCACACATTTTTTCATGAACATTTTTCAAATGTGCACATGCTGTCGAACTCATTTTTGGGATCTGCAAGTCACAGTTCTTGGAAATGTACAGACTCGGATGGCAGATTGCACCCGTGTCTGTGTTCAGTGCAGAAGGAGCAAACTGGGTAAAATCCTGATCAAAAAATGAACTGAATTGAATTTTTCATACATCCCTTTATACCGATTTCCTTTTGCCACACAGAGGCCAGGTCTGATAGTTTAAAGTCCTTAACATACATTTTATGAACAATCATAGAATCAAGTTGGAAAGGAGCGTGGCGGTCATGCAGTTCAAGCAACTGCAGCACCTCTGCCTAAATACTAGTGCTGTGTCAAAAAAATTGACCATTCCATTTTTGGCATTTCGTGGGGGTGTGGGGGGAAAAAATGAAAACTCAGGCGAAAGTAGGCTGACCATATGAAAAGGAGGACAGGGTTCATGTAACTTTAACAGTTGCAGAGAAAAGGGAATTTCAGGCGGCATCATTTGTATGCAATTAGTCCCTGGTGAAATTCCCTCTTCATCACAACAGTTAAAGTTGCAGGCAGTATACTAAAGTGACCAGATACAAAAGAGGGCAGGGCTTCTGCAGCTTTTACTGTGGTAATGAAGAGGGAATTTCACCAGATACGAATTGCATACAAATGATGCCAGCTGAAATTCCCTTTTCTCTACAACTGTTAAAGTTACATGAATCCTGTCCTCCTTTTCATATGGTCAGCCTAGGCGAAAGCAGCTGGGAGAGGTGAGAATTTTGGAGAAATTTCTCCTTAGGGAGGGGACAGGTTTTCCACATATCCTTTTAAATGTAAGGGGGTCTTCTTTCTTTCTTTCTTTTTTAAAAAAAACACCCCTGGCATTTTCAGGAGCCCAGGAGTACTTTCTGAATGCTTATGGGAGAGGTTGAGGTCACATGGTCTCCAATAGGCATCCACTAAGAACTGCCAGGAAGGAGGTGTTATTTTGAAAAAAACTAAAAAATAAATAAATAGGAAGAAGTCCCCTCAGCAACCAGCTTCACTTAAAAATGGTATGTGGAAACCCTGTCACCCTCCCCAAGTAGAAAATTCTCTGAATTTCCTCCCCTTCCCTGTGAAAGAGGCAGGGAAAAATGCCTTTTTTGCAGGGAGAGAGAAAGTTCCCAAAAATAGGGCGCAGGATTTGGCCCAGCACTACTAAATCTGTCCTTGCCATATCCACCCATTAGTTCTGGCCCTCCTCTCTAGCTTTGCTATGACCCATTCAGATTGATCTCATGGCCCACTTTTGGGTCGTGACCCACCAGTTGAAGACCACTGCTCTAGAGCAACAGGAAATACAACTGCTATCTTCAGCATGACAACCCCTTAGATATCAAAATACAGTTTTCCTTTAATCTTTCCTTCTCCAGGCTAAATATCCTCAACTCTTTCAACCATTCCTCATAGGATTTGGTTTTCAGACCCCTTGCCACCCTTACAACAGATCTGGAATTAATATTTCCCTATTGCAAATGGATTCAGTTTGAGAGGAAGTGACATGCTGAACACCTCCTAATAGCTTAGTCTCATTAAGATGGATGTCTCCAGGCTGACTCTTACTCTGGGGTAAACCTTGATGGGATTCTATGCTCTTACAACAGCAAAGTGTTGCTTGAGAAACAATACACTGATAACGTCTCCCAGGTGGGCTTTTAATTGTGAAACTGTTTGAAGAGGTCTCCTTAAGACTCTGTTTCTGGTTGCCTTGGCTTGGTTATTGGGTAAGCTTATTGTATGTGTACCCACTCACAGGCTATTGCTCTCAAGAGAGAGACATTGAGCTTGCATTTCTGGCATGGTATTTTGAAGACATTGGTGAAAATTGCAAAATCTATTGTAATTTTCCATTACAAAATTGCTGCAAATCAATCTAAATGCAATCTTCTTTGGGATAAATATTGCTTTAAATTCTGTCTTCCTACCTCAGGATATGGCCATTGTTTACTGACTGTCTGCCCAAATGCATTTTGACTCCAGATGAATGGGGATTTATTTATTTTTTTGGGTTATTAAACACCTTTGTTTATGTTGCCATTTAGGATTTGTATGTTTGTTTTTCTCAGACATAAAGCCAAGTGCCTCTGAGGCTGTAGGCCTTAACCAATGGCAGAGGCCCAAGTTAATTGTCAGATACAGGCAACCCATGTTCCAAGATGGGCTACTGTTTGGCTGGAACTTTTCATCACTTCCTTCCTGTCTTAGAGAAGTCTTCAGTTACTGAGCAGGCACGCAAGTCGTCAAAACAGGCAGAGGGAAAGGGACAATCCAAGCTTCTACAGATGAGGTAGGAGGACCGTTGAGGTATGTAAGAAAATCTTGTGTGCAGGAAGGAGGGCAGACATCTCCCCATATCTTCCAACTTGTTGTGGGCTGTAGTTCCATAGGGCTTTAGACACCAGTTTATATACCAAACATGATTTCCGGATTGGGGGGGATTTCCTCCAAAGCAAAAATAATGCAATAGAAGTGTGAGGCCAGCAACAAAATGTTACCATGTGAAACGTTCCAGCTACCGAGGCCTCCAGCTAATAAGTCATGACCTCCGACAGGAACCTCTATTCAATTCCTCCTTCCGAATAGTTTCCAGTGGAGGAGGATTCCCCAACATTAATGTTAACATTACGTGCTCAGAATATGCTGAATCTTCATTGGGCTGGGACCCCACCCCCACCCCTGAGATTCTTTTGAAAAACTTGAGATGGATGAGAATTCCATTTCAGATTGGTATTGTTAAGAACTGAACAAAACTTAATTGGGACACCATTTTGTCAATATTTTGGATTGTATTACAGTTGTCTTCTTATTTAAGAAGCCTTAAAAAGGATGAGCATTAAGTGTGAAATAAATGTGTGAGATGAACATTAATTGCTGATACTAGAAGTGAGAAGGGAAAACAGAAACATCCACCATACTTGTGTATGTAAAAGGATTATGTAAAAGAATTTTTTGCATGTATTTAATTATGGAAGCACAGGCACTGGCAAATGTTTTAATTGGGCTAAAAAAAATCAATCTGAAAGTTCATATTTACAAAATGTCCATTAAAAAGATGCCACGGTGTCTGTGCATCTAAAAATACTGGCCTTGAAATGATATGATAAATCAGGAAGCCTTATGCATGGTGTCTACTTTTAATTCTCTTCACAAGTTTAGGCTGGAAAGTACAAAACAAAGAGACAATGCTTTGCATTTTTAAGAGCTACCATTAAAAAAACAAAACAATTTATTTCAGCCTTTATCCAGGCTTAGGGAAATTAACTGTACAGAAATAATTAATATCCCAGTATAAATCCTGCATTGAAGGCTGATGCACACATGCATAACCATCATTTGGTTTTCATGGTGAATGTGTGAAGTACAGTAAATAGAGGTTGCTTCCACTTATCATGGTTACCATATTTTGTGAAAAGGGAAATTTCAAGGGGAATGGGGAGGGTCTTGATCAGAAAGAATTTTCGAATAATTATGGGGGAAGCAAAAAAAAAAAACTCTTCAGTAAGACTATAATTTCTCTGAATATTACAGCCTGAAGACCACAGGTTGCAGGTTGGTAGATCTGAGCTGAAAGTTTGCAGTGGAGAACATTTGACTCACTTTCAGGAAGAGGAAAAATCCAGGCGCCTCAAGCAGGGGTCAATGCCATGATGGGTCCAACAGATTCAGGGGCAACAACATGAGAAGCTGTCACATGGAGTTCCTGGGAGAAAATCTGGGATTGGAGGTGAGTTCAAATAGGGATGGTGTGGGTGTCCAGGTGGGAATCAAATCCCAGTGAGAAATTGCTAGCTTGGTCCCTGGACACCAGTCTGTGGACCCCGGTGCTTCTCTGACTCAGAATATGCCAAACCAGTCAAGAGTGTGGGTGCCCACTCCCTCGGCAAGCTGATTTTTTCCCACAGAAATGATGGCTCGTTCTTGTCCATCAATGTTCCATTTTCATACATGGCGCCCTTAAAGGGGTAACACAAGCAACATCACAGGAATGAACCCTTTAAGGCCGCCATTTGTGCAAATGGGACATTTATGGACAAGAGCAACCCACCATTTCTGTGGAAAGTGGCATGTTGTCGAGTGAGCGGGTGCCCAAGTCCCACTGCCGAGTGCTTGTGGTCTACCCAGTGGTTTGCCTCACGGCACTTGCTGGGGTCAGGTACGTGGCAGGAGTTCAGCCAGCAGTGCGCAGCGCAGGCATTGGTTAATTCTTCCAACCCTAAGCTCAAATGGCCTCTCAAAGTTATCCAACTGTTTTTAGCTGTCTAAATTGTTTTACATTATGTATATTTTGTGTGTAGTATGTGTGTATTATGTGTATTCTATGCTCTAATTTGATGCTGTATTGTATTATCTTATATAGCTGTAACCCACCTAGAGAGCTTCACCTATCGTGTGGTATAGAAATAATAATAATAATAATAATAATAATAATAATAATACCAAATTACTCCAAGGGGACGATAAATTCTCCAATTTTTGCTTGTTTTTTTAGGGTTGGCACTCATCATCATCATCAGTGGTAGTAGCACAGCTTGGATCTCTTTCTTTTCCACCAATGGTTTATTTTATTTTAAATTATTTTTTGCTGCCCCTGCAAATGGTTACATAGTAGCAACTGCTTTGGCAGTAGGGATGTTGGAGAGATCTACAACTGATTCAACTGTGTTTGGATTTTGACGAATCTGACCCCTGGATTCCAAAGCCGACCAACTTTTTCCAAGTCACTTTGATTCAGTGGACTTGAGGACCTCCTCCTCCTCCTCCTCCTCCTCCTCCTCCTCCTCCTCCTCCTCCTCCTGTGAATTGTACACAAATTTATTATACAAAGAAATAATAATGAAGGGATGGAGGGGAAAAAAAACACTGTTCCACCCAAAATGTGCATTTTTCCCCATAGGCTAAAGTATGAAAAAGCAAGTTTAGGAGGGATTTGGACATTTTGCAGTCTCCCCCCCCCCCCATTTTGTGAACATTTGTATTAAGTAATGCGCATTAGCGCTGATGTGGATTAGCTCACGTGGATTAACAGAGTTGCACAGTTCTGCAAGCGCAAATTAGCACCCATACAAATTGGCATAAGAAGAACGAAATTTTCCTGCAAAAAAAATTCTCTTTCTGTCAATGAATGGATGATGGGATGAATGATGCCAGGCAATCCACCAAAAACACAGATGGAATGGATTTAACAAAATCTGTATTTTATTATTATTATTATTATTATTATTTCCCACCTTTTCCCCAATACTGGGACTCAAGGCAGTTAAGATTAAAACATATACAATTAAAACATATAAATATAAATTTACAAAAGCTAAATAGAATTACCCCACTGTAATATTATTTTTTTTAAAAAAATTAAAAAGCTAATATGTATATCCCTAGTTGGTAGCCTGGCTCCATTCTGCAGGCTCCACAATGGACCACATTGCTTTACAATAGTTGTTCCAGCAATATTGTTGGAGGAAAATAATAGCCACTAAAAACACTTAGGGAAAAAAATCTGGAAATGGCCTTGGTCTCATTTACACCAAGCAAGATATAGCACTATGAAAGTGATATGAAAGTGGTATATAAAAGGCAGGAGCCACACGACTGCTGGATAGTGGTATTGAAGTGCACTGACAATTGTTGGGGCCCATAGACACGTACCATATACCACTTTCATATTGCTATATTCTGCTTGGTGTTGCTCCTGCCTTTTATATACCGCTTTCATAGTACAATATCCTGCTTAGTGTAGATGAGGCCCCTCTTTTCGGTGGGGTGTGTGTGTGTGTGTGTGTGTGTGTGTGTGTGTGTCAGTTATGGAGAAAAAGGAGCATCTCAGAAAAGATGTCCCAGGAAAAAAAAGTCTTCTGAGAAACTTTGGCACAGCATTAGGTGAGATACACATCCTGAATAAATTTTTATTTGTGATCTCATGGAATTCAGTTTGAGCACCATAACAGCAAAATTGGCTTTGTTGGTTCAGGTGCTAAAAAGTACCAAGTGATGTGTCAACCTTTATTTGGAAAAAGGAAATCTGCAGAGGAAAATCAGTTCTGTAGATAAATGCTGACATAACTTTGAATGAGGCAGACCCGAGACTGCAGGTAGCAATGTATGAATATTTCCCCTTACTTTGCAGAGTGGGAAAATGGCCAGTTTTCTAAAAATACAACCAAGTTTTGGTGATGTTAATTTTACCGGCATGGAATGGCAACTATTCTTGTTCACGGGTTTGTGGGTGAAATACTGTCCATTTCCATACAACTGCAAAATGGGGTTGCTTTTCCTATGATACCTTTCATAGACCCAAAATCTTTAGATGTAATAAATATACCACTCTGCTATCTCAGAATGCTTTTAGGATGAAAGAGAATTGAGATCCATGTAACTAAAGAGCATGCAGGGATACCATAACAGCTTCCCCCCCTCTGAAACTGGGAGATGATTTGGCAAAACCATTTTCCCCACCCTGAAACTGAAACATCAAAGTGATACATTTGTGCTCCCTCCCTCTCCATTCCTGAATGGAAATGGTGTGTGTGTTTTTCATCTATGTACCTGGGTGATGATGTGTGCAGGCTTATTATCATCGTCAGTTACAATAAGGCTTCAGATGTTATTATGCATCTGGGGCCAGCCTGCTACCATCATGTTTTAAGCAGAAGACCCCACTGAAATCAATGCAGAATTGCACCCCACCAAAACAAAACAAAAATCAATGGTTCAATATGACCCGGAGGGCTCTCTAGTGTTTTGTAGCCTCTTGAGGGTGAGTATATGCTGATGGAAACCTCTGGGATAGATTCATTCTATTGGGACCGTTCTCCTAGGAAATATTCCCCCCAGAGCTGACAGCAGAAATTGACTGGGTTGTGCAAATGCTGGGGACTGTGCATTTGATTTCACTCAAGCTTAAAATGAGCTAATTGGGGCCTAATTTGAATCAGATCTAAAATCAACTCCTTTTTGTTAAGCCTGTTCCAAGCCAAGCCTTGGAACAACCACTCGTTACTAGTTCTGGTACCTAATTATACCTTTGAGATAGTTAATTATATCCATATCAATGAATTCGATCCATTTTGCTGGTGGAATGGGACTTCACATCTTCTCTTCTACAGCCTCCCACATGCATCCCAGACCTGATTCAGAAGGTCCACCAGTCTTCTGGAGCAGATTTGGGTGCTGCATGGAGGGAAGGCGGATCCAGCCTTCAGAAGGCTTTTGCACATTGCACAGACAACTGCTGTTCTTGCTTGAGTTCCAGCCAGTGATCTGTCCAGAGTGCTGACAGAACTTGTATTGGTTTTCAATTCATTGCCTTTTCTAACCTGATCTTGCCATACGGATGAGAACTTGCTTCATTGGATATGACCTTGCTGTGCCAGACTTGATCCATCTTTTCCAGGAAGTACCACCACTGCAAGCCATTCTCCCCTGGGAGGCCCATGCCAACCTACAAGAGGACACCTGCCTCATCTATCATTGGCTCAATGTCAGCCCGATGCAGTGTCCTTTTGTAACTTTAGTATCAGTCAGACTATGGCCAGTAGGAGATGGGGCTACGAAAGCCAGACATACATTCTCTATCACTGCTTTTACCACCAACTGGCTGTTGAATTTCACAATTTAAGCAAAGATGAGGAGGTAGATCAATATTTTTTTTCTTTATCCCCATACTCAAAATGGGAATGGAGAGATAATGGATTCAGGTATCTAAGGCCATGCCTGATGAATAGATTACTGAGCATAAATTCTAACCAGGAACCCCTTCCTTTCATGTTCTCTGGTCTCAATCCTCCCCCCCCCCCCCCAGACATATCCCTTCCACTAATGCAAGACTGGCCAATCTCTTCCCATAGGGCTCCATGTGGTTCTCAGCCTATTTCCAAAAGCCTTCTGGATGTGATCAGTTCAAGCCTCTTTTCCATGGCAGTTCACAGTGGAGGGGAAGGAAGTGAGAGAAAAATAAAAAGAGTGACCTACCTACTTTTAGTTATGGTCCTAGTATCCACCACTGGCTTCGGCTCGATCCACTGCCAACAAACTATGCCCAACAGATTATGAATGAGAAAAATCCCCCCTGTACACAATAGTAGCACACATCTTACCTAACCGTGCCAGAACTTTAGATGCTTTGCATTTGTTAGATGGCTGCATTTGAAGGATCAAGGTAGACTTTATTCTGCTTCTTCATACATGCATGCATGAATGGTAGACCCCACCTTTCTCTTAGCATGCTCAAGTTGGAGAACAAAATGACCATTGCACAAGACCATTCCAACAATTTCATACACAATCATAGGTGAAAACAAAAAAACAAACAAACAGACTCATCACATGGAAGATGATGGGGATTTTCTAGAGATGGATTTAGCCCTTCATATGGGGATTTCACAGGTACACCCTGCACTATCATTTTTTCTCAACCAGTGAAAATGGGCAAAATGAAATATGGGTGGGAGATAATGTGCATTCTGGGTGGTGCTGGCGTTGGGAGATTTATTCTGGGCAAGGGAAGATACAAATATTCACTGGCATAGCAAAATGGTGAAAGAAACTGAAAACTAAATGAGATGCTCAAAGAGAGAGAGAGAGAGAGAGAGAGAGAGAGAATAAATATTATAACTTGAGCAGGGCTCATTTGCACAGCTGTGTACTTTGTCTTGTTTGCTCATTTCAGTGAAGACAGGGAAATATTGTGGTAAAGGAAAGCAATGACAGGCTATGAATAAAGCCTTGTGGGCTTGGCAGGCAATTGGGACAATCTGCCTGGAATAAGGGTATCTTAAATAAGGGTATCTTTTTCCGCCTCTCTCTCCAGATTTTCTAAATGAATGCAGATGTGGGAAACCAATTGCTTACCCCTTGATAGAATAAGAACCACCAGTATGGTCAGAGTGTTAGATCAGGACTGGGAAGATTGGGTTCACTCCGAGTCTGCACTTTGTCTTTAAATTCACTAAGGCAGTCACTTATTTTTTTTAGCCTAATCTACCTCGCAGGGTTCTTGTGAGGATAAAATGGGGGGATCCCCATATGCATTGCTGAGCTACATGAAATATGGGGTAGGATAAAAATGACTTAAACAAACAAACAACAAGATGCAGTCCTATTTTATGAAGTGGCTGCATGTTGATGGCATGTTACCAGTTAGTTAACGATTGGGTGAGATTCCTAACCATGGTGGTTACATTACCACAGTTTAAACACAGACGCTACCCATTTTCTGCAAAGGTGTTATTGGCTTAACCATGGCTTCGTGTGTTGCCTGAACAGGCTGCTAAGCTGATGCCATTTTGTTGTGTTTTGCTCTCGTTCTCAATTGATTTAACTTCCCCCCAGTGATGTCATCACATAGCCACGTCTGATTGGCTAGACAGCACTGTAAAATCATCCTGACGAATTCCAGAACTCTTTACCTTTAGTTACTCACAATTACCATTTACCCTCATTCAAGCCATCACCCAACTGAATACAATTGGCTACTTAGACCCTGTTCAGATGACACACTAAGCCATGGTGGTTAAGCATTTTGAGCTAAACTTTATGTCTTAGCGTGTCACGTGAACCATTCCTAAACATGATGGTTACATAACCCCAGTTTAAACACAGTCGCTACCCATTTGCTGCAAAGGTGTTAGTGGCTTAACCATGGCTTAGTGTGTTGCCTGAACAGGCCCTTAGTGTCATGATATCATTCCAAGTCATTATGTTTCCGAGCCTGATTCAAGGTGCTGGTTTTAACCTATAAAGTCTTATATGGCTTGAGACCACAATACCTGATGGAATGCCTTTCTCGACATGAACCTACCTGTACTCTATGCTCAACATCTAAGGTCCTCCTCTGGGTGCCTACTCCAAGGGAAGCTCGGAGGTCAGCAACAAGGGAGAGGGCCTTCTCTGTGGTGGCCCCCCAATTGTGGAACGATCTTCCCGACAAGGCCCGCCTGGCAGCAACATTGTTATCTTTTCGGCACCAGGTCAAGACTTTCCTCTTCTCTCAGGCATTTAGCAATATCCGATGAGCCTGGGTCCATTTTTGTTTATTAGGCTTATAGCTTTTTAAGTTATTGTAGTGGTTTAAAATGTATGTTTATATTGTATGTTTTTGCAGTTTTAAGTTTTGTATATTGTTTTTAAGTGTTTTAATTTTATGTAAACCACCCAGAAAGCTTCGGCTATGGGGAGGTATAGAAATGCAATAAATAAATAAATAAATAATAGATTTCTCTTGAGCTGGGATCACCCATGGGGTGGATCCAGAAAGGTAAAATTGCAGCATCCAGCAAAAAAGTGCCAATAAAGGAAAGGTGAGCAATATCTGGCCTGCCAGGTGATCTTGGACTGAAACTCCCAGCATTCCTCACCATCAGCAATACTGGAAGGGCTGATAGGATTTGGTGGATCACAAGGAGTTTCTCTTGGCTGTCGTTACCTAAAGCAACAGCAGCCAAGAGAAGGAATGGCACTGAAGAGGATAGAAAATATATTTGGAAAAAATGATACTCTCTCTCTCTCTCTCTCTCACACACACACACACACACACACACACATTTCTATACTGCCCAATAGCTGAAGCTCTCTGGGTGGTCTGCCATAATTAAACCCATAAAATAGAACATAGGACGTAATATAAAAGTTGAAAAGTTTCAAACTGCAGTGTAAAATAGAAGTAAAAACCAAAAATAAAACCTAGTAACAATGCAAAGATTTAAAATACATTTTTTAAACAACTGAAACTGAAAGAGTTAAATGGCTGGGGAAATAAGAAGGTCTTCACCTGCTGCTGGGCAAGACTCTCTGAGGAGCTTATTCCACAACTGAGGGGCCACAACTGAAAAGGTCCTCTTTTTAGTAGCACCCCCTCTCTTCACCCAGAAAAGGACCACTGAGGATGAGCTTAGTGTCTGGGGAGGTATATATGGGAGGAGGTGATACTTCAGGTAACCTGGCCACAAGCCATTTAGGGCTCTGAATGTTAATATCAGGACCTTGAATTGGGCCGGGACATCGCCTGGCGACCAAAGCAGATGGAAAAGTACTGGCATAATAATGATCACATTGGCCATTCCCTGTTAACAATCTCACTGCTTTTTTGGGGGCCAGCTAAAGATTCCAGACCATTTTCAAAGGCAGTCCCATATATAATGCATTGCAGTGATCCAGACGCGAGGTTACCAAAACATGGATAACTGTAGCTAAGCTTTATCTGCCCAGATGAAAATAAATTGGTATTAGGAATGCTGCAAGCATCTGGCGGGGTATATAAACCTAAATTCATAAAAGATGCTCTGTGCCACTTTGTCTCTAGGGACGATGCTGGATACAAGAGCGCCCCCATACTATGGGGAGCTCAACCCCTTCCAGAACAGCTTGAATATCACTTAGATGGGCAGAACAATCACCCACTACCAGTAATTCTGGATTGTATGGATTAATAAATAAATGGGAATAAAAAAGGTAAATATCCACACAATCTAAGTGCTATGAGATATTTCTATTCTAGTGAGATCATTCTTTTCAATATAACAATAAGAGAAATATTCCATGCAGCTCAGATGTCTATATTCTCCCAGCGTGAATATCTTTTGGTTTAGCATGATCATATTCCCCTATTATTTCCAAAGACAAATAATAATAATAATAATAATAACAATAATTTTAATAATTTTATTTCTTACCTGCCTCTCCCTCTGGATCGAGGTGGGGAACAACACTGAATACAAAAATACTACAAAATACATAAAACTGATAAAAACTAATACATTATTAAAATAACTGTCAAACATCTTAAAATTTGACTGAGTTAGGCTTGCCGGAAGAGATCAGCCTTTATGGCTTTCTTAAATTCGGAAAGATTGTAAAATTGATGAATCTCTCCTGGCAGGCCATTCCACAGTCTGGGAGCAGGAGAAGAGAAGGTCCTCTGGGTAACAGTTGTCAGCCTAGTTTTGTCTGACTGGAGTATGTTCTTCCCAGAGGACCTGAGTGTGCAGGGCGGATTGTATGGGGGAAGGCGATCCCGCAGGTAACCTGGACCCTAGCCATGTAGGGCTTTAAAGGTAATTACCAACACTTTATACTTCACCCGGAAACTAATTGGCAGCCTTAGAAGAACAGCCTTAGAAACAACTCTGATGATGCAGTTCACAATTTCAACCTTGTAGCTCTCTGGAAGATGCCTCTGAACTGGTTTCTTTAACTGGCATGTTAAAGGTTCTCTGTTCGAGTGGCTCACCCATATTTATCCTGTCATTCTACAACCTGAACCAGCTTTTGACCTGGACTGTACAGGGAGCTTTAAAAAGCACTTTCAGCATTTGAATATCTTGTGATACATTGTGTGGCTTCAAAAAGGTAGGCTTTCATTTTCCAGAGTTGTTTCCCAATACTTCCTTGATAATGGATGGTGAGAGCAGAAAACAGGGATTCCATGCCCGCTGTGTGTGATACACCTTGCCAGCAATAAAGTGTTTCACTCAGGGGTGGCCAAATGCAGCTATTTATTTATTTATTTATTTACACTATTTATATTCTGCTCTCCATTCAGAACTTTGGAGGGGTGGACAAAATAAAGTAAAATTAAAAACAGAATAAAAACACATTAAAAGTACATTTTTTAAAAAAAGAATCAAAGTGCAGAATAAGCTCTTTGGCTGTTCTTTTGCAGCTCTTGAACCAAGAATGGTGTCTGTGAATTTTGTGGCAGATGCCGACAGACTAGGTAAAAATAAAAATAAAGCATCTATTTCCATATGTATGTTTGAAAAATGCATAAAGGGGATTGTACAATTCTAAAATTTGCAGAAATGTGCTTTAGGCATTGGGGGTCCCACTTGAGTGTTTGCTTTAAAGAGCATTTGAGAAAGAGTTCTTTGAGCATGTGTAGAATGTTTCCTGGAATAGTGTTTTCTGCAATCAACAACATATCTAGGAATTCAGGAAGAGATATGGGAAGGGAAAGAACAGTGTGAACACAGACTTTTATTCTGTGCATCTGTTCCAGCAACAGGCCAGGAGGATGAGGTCAATAAAATCCTATCTCTTGGCAAACGTTCCCTCTGGGCCTTCTTCACAGACTGATTTTCCTTTCTCTAACTTCCTGCTGCTGGGCCCCTGTTGTTGTAGCCTTTCCATTTGTCCCCTTGGAGGGTCTCTGCTTTGATCCTGCATCACCATTCATGGACCCGAAAGTCCTGTAGAGACTTTCCACTTACTCCTTTTCTTTCAGCTTCTGTGCTGGATCAGCTCCGAGAGAGTTAACAAGGAAGCTGCAATGCTAGATAGAAAGAAAAAGAAAAGCCTTGATAAACCTTACAGGTCGCAGTGCCTTTCCTAGGGAAAAAGAAAGCAGTACGACTACAATTATTAGGTTTATTTGCATGGCAGGGATGATGCACTGTTTAGTTTGCATCTGGGAAAGGGAAACCAGAGTGTTCTCTGCTGACCCATTTAGGAAGGGGTGATGGATCCATAAGGTCGACAGAGCATCGCCTAGTTTTGTGTTAAAGGCATATGTGGCCGCTGGGAGCCATCAAGGGCTTCGCTTGGCATGGATTTTGTGAGCAATTTATTCCGGACCTTATTCTCATTCACAGAACACTGCTCAACAGGGCACCTTTGATTCCCTGAAATCAAAAGGTGAATGGAATGAGAACACTGTGCCCAACTCTTTGCTGGGCATGGTACACGGTGGCAGGTTTTTAAGGATAAAAGTCTTCAATTATGAGATTCACAGGCCTCATTTGATCATTTGTTTCCTATGCATAATTAAGCCCCCGTTCTCCTCCCCCTGCAACCACATCTCTGTAATCTTACATGAACATAATGGTCTGTTGAACATAATCATCTATGTAGAGAGAGAAGGAGTGAGGCAGGTGAAAAAGACCCCAGGGCTTGTTCCAGATGGACTCACCCACCACCCAGGGGCATTTACCATCGACTGCTGTACAGAATTCTGCATGGTGTGGAGAATGTGGATATATATATGTACATATATATTAATAATAATATTAGAACCCGGGGGTTTTCCCACAAAGCAGATTGGTGAGAGATTCAGGACAGATAAAAAGAAGAACTTTGTCATGCCCTTATGAGAGGAATCCTCCTCAGAGGAGGAAGTAGGGTAGGCTGACCAGATAAAATCCAGGTCAGGGCTTATGTAACTTTAACAGTTGTAGAGAAAAGAGAATTTCAGCTGGTGTCATTTATATGCAATTAGTTCCTGGTGAAATTCCCTCTTCATCACAACAGTTAAAGTTGCAGGCACTATACTAGAGTGACCAGATACAAAAGAAGGCAGGACCCCTGCAACTTTAACTGTTGTGATGAAGAGGGAATTTCACCAGGAACTAACTGCATACAAATGACACTAGCTGAAATTCCCTTTTCTCTACAACTGTTAAAGTTACAGGAGCCCTGACCTGGATTTTATCTGGTCAGCCTAAAGTAGAGCCCACAGAAACCAGGGAGACACCACATCAGGCACTGGCACCAGACCAGGAGGAGCCTGGGTCTTCAGGGGAGATGGCTCCTCTCCAGGTCCTTTCCTGGCAGGGGGGAAGGGACTCTGACTCTGGAGTGGATGCTGAACAACCTCCTGACGCCCGGGAGCACTGTGACAAGCAACAAGCCAGCAGGCCTCCTGTGAGAAGGAGTGCTCGTTTGCAAATATGATCTCCTCATGAGAAAGCAACTCTTCTTGAGTAGGGCTCTGGCCAGAGAGCTCTAATGGACAGCACCTGAGCCTGGGTGGGGCTCAGCAGCCTTTGTAAGTAAAAGCCAGCAGTCAGAGCTTGCTAGTTGTTGGAAATAATATTTCATTTGTTTTTTTTTTGCTTTGTCTTCTGACCCTGCTTTATTCTTGAATCCCTGTGCTATGACTTTGGACTCCTGCTGGACTCTGCCACTGGACTGTGTATGTATTGGACTCCCTAACTGGGTTTGACCACTCCAGCTTTGTCTGACTCTATATTGTGGTCTGATTGCCTGTGTTTTGACCCTGGGCCTGTTGTCTGGATCACTTCTGCATTTGCCTGAACTTCCTCGAACTGAAAACTTGTCTGCTGGAACTTCAGCCTGGGTTATTACTTGGCCTTGGGGTCAGTCCTATAACTAAGGCTGATACAGCCAATGCAGGATGAACTTCTTCACATAGCACAGAGTTAAACTATGGAACTTGCTACCAAGTTTTGGTGATGGTCACCAATCTGGGTGGTGTTAAAAAGGGGGTTGGAAATTCCTGGAGGAGAAGGTGGCTATCAATGGCTACTAAATCCTGATGGTTATGTGCTAGTGCTACCTCAAGTATCAGAGGCAGCAAGCCTATATTGATCAGTTGCTGGGAAACATGGGTGGGAGGGTGCTGTTACACCCATGTCTTGCTTGTGGCTTCCTGTTTGACAGCTGGTTGGGTACTGTATAAACAGAAGGCTTGGTCTGATCCAGCATGGCTGTTCTTATGTTAAATGCCCTGTGGGAAGCATTCCAGGAGAGAGAGTGAGGTAGATGATTCCTGCTCCTAGCTGGACTCTCTCAGCCCCTGAGCCATTGTCTATAATTTGTCATATGAGAAGGATGATAATGATGATGACTTAAATTTGTGATTTTATTATTTTCATGTTAATTACCAGCCACTTTGTTAGGATTTGTATCCTGAAAGGGTCCATGTATATAAATAATTGTAAAAAAAATGAACTATCAAGAATGTAGAATGACTGTTACCTCCCTGAGGGCTGGTAGCAATTCTCACACAGGGCCATGAGAGAGAAGTCATGTCTGTATCAGTGGGAATGAGTAAGCATAGAGATAGATAGATAGATCTAAGATAGAAGAACAGCTGTAGAAGTAATCCTGTATACACTAGTTGCTGGGGAACATGGGCAGGAGGTGCTGTTGCACCATGTCCTGATTGTGGGTCCTTGGTCGACAGTTGGTAGGCCACTGTGTGAACAGAGTGCTGGACTAGATGAACCCTTGGTCTGATCCAGCAGGGCTCTTCTTATGTTCTTACAGGACATGAACAGGTATCATTTCTTTTGGCTACCAGTGAAAATGGTAAAAGAATACTCTGCATTACTCTATTACCCCATAACTGGAGAATAAAATTAGTGGTATAGAAGGGGATATTGCCATGTAGGGGTTTTAGAAATACAGTGAATATATTTTGTTATACCTGGCCCAGTGAGGCAGGTAGTGTTTCATGTCGATAGAAGATGTAGAGAGACAGCTGTTTCTGGTTAGCCAGAAATTGTAGTGCATCCACATCCTATGGAGTTATGTTACTTAAGCAACTGTATTTTGTGCTGCAGCAGTCCTCAGCATGTGACAATTTAGATGTCTCCTAGAGAAGGATGATATTCTCATACCTACAGCCATCCTACATATGAATTAAATAGTGGCTCAATTCCAAATAATGGTGTATATGACTCAGAGGTAAGTCTTCCTGAGTTCAATTGGGCTTACTCCCACGTAACTGTGCACTCAATTGCAGCCTTAACGTGTGATGTTTGGCTCTGATTCTTCTCCTGCTCTGTACTTTCCTCTGATTAAAGTGGTGCTCATTCACATAACGAAGAGGTCAGGTGGATTTTCAAGGATCTACATGGAAGAAGGGAGTGATTAAAAATGTGAGTGTACCAGGAAGAGAAGAAAACTGTTCCTCGCTTGCGTGTTTTGGTTGATTTCTCTTTGCCCCCTTTCTTTCAGGTGATGAATGGAGGTATGTGAAGATGTCCTTTGTTGTTGGCTAGCAGCTGGTTGGAATCAGAGAAGTAATATGATGATAGGAGTGTAAAGGGTGAAGGATATTCCTACTTGACAAAGTTCATGGGACAACAAAAATAAGGATCATGCTACAGGTGAGAAGAAAAGGGGAGAGGAAGGGACTCGATAGCAATGGGGTAGAAAATTACACTTTCGAACCAGTATCGAAACTGAAAAATGAGTATTCTTCAAAATGCACACTTCTCTAAATGTTGCAATTGAGTTCTCCAATAAAAAAACATGTATAAAAATGCATGCATACCAAGTGAGCCTATAAAAGGGAAGTGTACCAAAAAAAATGTATATTAATGAAACCAATGTTCAAAATGCAATGCTTTAGGAAAAGGGCTTGTAAGAAATGTGTATATTAGGCAATATTTCATATAAAACCCATGTGTTGGGAGAAGTGCACCCAAAAATGCACACATAATACTGGGCCTGTTCAGACAACATGCTAAGCCATAGTTAGTCTGCTAACCCTTTTGCAGTAAGTAGTTAGTAAGCATGTTTAGAATCAATGGGTAAGACCATCAGGTCCAACCCCCTGCTCAATGGAGGAATCCACCTTAAAGCATACCTGACAGATGGTTGTCCAGCTGCCTCTTGAAGAGCTCTAGTGTGGGAGATCACGCCACCTCCCTGGGTCATTGCTTCCATTGTCATACTGCTCTAACAGTCAGGAAGTTTTTCCTGATGTTCAGATGGAATCTGGCTTCCTGTAACTTGAGCTGATTATTCCATGTCCTGCACTCTGGGATGATTGAGAAGAGATCCTGGCCCTCCTCTGTGTGACAGCCTTTCGAGTATTTGAAGAGTGCTATCATGTCTCTCCTCAGTCTTCTCTTCTCCAGCTAAACATGCCCAGTTCTTTCAGTTTCTCTTCATAGGGCTTTGCTTCCAGACCTTTGATCATCTTTGTTGCCCTCCCTTGAACCCCCTCTAGTTTGTTTGCATCCTTCTTGAAGTGTGGTGCCCAAAACTGGACACAATATCAGCTGTGGTTATGTAGCCACCATGGTTAGGAATGGTTCACGTGGCCTGCTAAGTCATATATCACATGACACATTAAGTCATAATCTTTACCTCAAAGTGCTAAGCCACCATGGCTTAGCGTGTTGTCTGAACGGGTCAATATCTTCTGTTTGAGAAACCTGCACCAAAAATTGGCAAACAGAAGCAAGAAAGAAAAACAGCTTGTAATCTGGTACGGAGACAGGACGAGCTTTTAGGAGGAATTCAGGAAACATTTACAAGCTAAAGTATTGCCAATGCACGCATCACTAACTGTGAGGAAGACGACCTTGTTGGTATTGGCACCCAGATATAGAACAGCCTTCCTAGAGAGTGTACTTGGTGTGTCATTTATGGCCTTTTTGGTGCCAGATAAAGACCCTTGTATTCACCCAGGCCTTCTAAGTAATGTCTGCTTTTTAGTCTGGGCTTCTCAATTCTAAATCCATGTGTTAATTCTTTTCATGGAATGAAACCAGCACTACTACAGAACTTACTGGACATGCTAGTTTTTTATATACAAGAAACCAGGATGAAAAAGGGAAACATTTTATCTCGACCTCACTGCTAGGCAACATGTCCCTGCTTGTGATCACTGCTTTACCCTGAACCAACCTTGTTACTACACATGCTTTAAAACGCCTAAGAGTAAATTAACCCATAGTTTGCACCATTATTTGGTGTAACCCCACTGTCATTGCTATTCCAACAGGAACTAGTAAACTTACTCATTATTTTTTTCTGTTTCCTTTTCCTTAAGTGAGGGATAGCAGAGAAATCACTTTACCTCCTCCTCCTCTTCTTCCTATTCCTCTTCCAACATTATTCCCATGCTTAGGACAACTCATTAGCTCCTTTTATAAAACTAATCAAACTTTGCTGCTTCTGGTGTTTAGCAATTGCATCACTCATTAGAGATGTTCTCTCTTTGGCAATTTTCTAATGAAATGAGGATACAGCAATATCTGTGGCTTTGACTAATGGAGGTTAGGAGAGAGGGGAAGGTTTTAACAGCTCTGACAACTAACATTATGTCCTTCTGCATTATGCCTGGTGTCCAGCGATAATAATGAAGGTTCTAACTACAGCCAGGCAAGTCAGTAGAATCAACCAGCCATTTTTAGTTGCCGTGGCAAAATGATCAAAGTTATAATTTTCTTGGTGGCATTACCAATTAAGCTCCCGAAAGAGCACTGTTTTGATTTGCCATTGGTCAACTGTGTTTCATGGAACAAATATGGAGAAATGCAGAAATAAGAAATAATTATTTCCAAATACACCCATGTTACTGCAAGTAATCTGCTCCCCCTCTTCAAGGATGGAAATTAACTGGGGGGGGGGTAGCTATCTTGCTGCAGTATTATATATTCTTGTCCATTGTGCAAAATGGATGCAGAAGGAAATATGGGTAAGGAAGAGAATGGTTTTGTTCAACATTTGAGAGGTGTGGGGATTTCCAGGTTGATGTCTTAGCTCCTGCCTTTTATATACTGCTTTCATACTTCTATATCCTGCTTGGTGTAGATCTGGCCATAGTCTCTCTTCCCTCATTGTGCCACTTCCTTTTCATTCTCTTTTGTAGCCTTGATGGAGATATCATTCATTCATTCATTCATTCATTCATTCATTCATTCTTTCATTCATTCAATAACTACCTTACAATGAATAGATCCTTTAATATACTCTTGCAGATTTGGGATCCATATCCTGGAGGGTTTAATAATAATAATAATAATAATAATAATAATAATATATACACACAATCTTGTCTTCTCTTGGAGACCTAGGAAGACAGGATTGGGATTTTGAAGAGAACCAAGATTGGGAAGGTGTTGAGCCCAGTGCAGTGGTCTTGATTCTGAAAGGCAAAGGTTGCAGAGCCTACGCACACAGGGAGAAAATAAGCATGCAGATGCAGGTCTAAGATCTGGAGAATCAAGAGAGATGAGCGCAACACTGGCCTGACCACAAACAGGTCGCTGAGATGGATTCATAGTCCCAGTTGAGGCTTCTGATTCTCCAGTTCTCCAATTTTCCTCCTCCCAAGCTCCACTGCCTTCTTGCAGAGATCTCTAAAATGGCAGCCAGTGAGCCTGGAGTTGACACCTGGTTTCCTCACTGTGACTTCCTGTGTAAAAAGTATATATTGAGGTATCAGTAGTGTCTGGCATAGTGGGACTCAGTCCCTCAGAGGAATTGGGTTCCAAAAAGCCTCCTGGAGCAGCTTATATAATAATAATTAATGAAATGACACAGAAGGAAAAAGAAAAGAGGAGGGAAGAGGGGAAAAGTCTTTTAGTAGAGCTGGTGGAATGGGTTTGTTTGCCCCTCTCATATCCTTCCATACGGCCTACTGGAATGGCTGATGGTGTGACAGCTACAGAAGGGGAAGCCTTCAGGGGAGCTCCTCATTGAACCATCTTGGAGCACCAGGCCTAGACACAGAAATAATCTGTACTACTGGATTATGCCTACATATCTAGTGGACATCTAGGTATATAATCCAGAAGACCTGGGTTAATTGTGGATGGAATTTGAGGGATGCTTATTGTATGATTCCACTCTGATTCTTTGCAATAGAGTGGGCCTGTTCAGAAGACACCTTAAACCCGCCTGGCTGAGGCTTTTGGTTAAGCAGCAGGGTTTAAGGTGTCTTGTGTGATGCATTTTGCTAAACCCTGCTCACTCACTAACCACAGTCACAGTCTGCAGCAGAGTTAGCAGTTCTAACCACGGCTTAAAGTGTTGTGTGTGACATCATGGCTTGTGGTTGGTGCTAATCCCAGAGAAGCACAATTTCACTAACCACAGAGCCTGAAGTGTCATCTGAAAAGGCCCAGTGTGTGCCCTCCAGTACGATGGTCTTCATCTGGTGCCTTGTGACTCAAAAGTGGGTTGCAAGGTCTGTCCAGATGGGTCATGTTGGACAATTGTGAAAGTGGGTCCCATGTTGCAGGTTGGGAGTCCGAGGTCTCAAGCCTGGACCAGTTGAAGACCACTGATCTGGTATTTCACAGATGAAAATAGGGAATTGTCTATGTATGCCTGTATGAGGCTAGGAATGGAGACATCTGGAAATAAGAAATAATGGGAGAATGGAATTTCCAACCCACCCGAGAACCTGGCTCTGAAAAAAAAATGTGGATGTCCTGGCTGAAAAGGGAGTGTACAAGGGCAAGAGTGTCGGATGAATAGAATCACAGAATAGTAGAGTTGGAAGGTGCCTATAAAGCCATCGAGTCCTAGCCCCTGCTCAATGCAGGAATCCATCTTAAAGTATACCTGACATGGTTGTCCAGCTGCATCTTTAAGGCCTCTAGTGTTAGGAGAGCCCACAACCTCCCTAGGTGATTGGTTGCATTGTCCTACTGCTCTAACAGTCAGGAAGTTTTTCCTGATGTCCAGCCGGAATCTGGCTTCCTGTAAATTGAGCCCATTTTTCAGTGTCCTGCATTCTGGGTTGATCGAGAAGAGATCCTGGCCCTCCTCAGAGTGACAACCTTTCAAGTACTTGAAGACTGAGGCTATAACCCTCAGTCTTCTTTTCTCAAGGCTAAACAAGCCCAGTTCTTTCAGTCTCTCCTCATAGGGCTTTGTTTCCAGACCCCTGATCATCCTTGTTGCCCTCTTCTGAACCCCCTCCAGCTTGTCTGCATCCTTCTAGAGGTGTGGTGCCCATAAATGGATGCAAAAAACAAAAGCCTCATTAGCAATGGGTGAACACTTTTTCCCTTACCCACACCATGCCTGAGAAATTGCTGGAGGAAACGGGATGGTGGAGGGTTTTTTTGTTTGATAATGCTGAAAATTTTCTTGAAAAAGAAAGCCCCCAACTCTTTTTTTGTCTCACCCCTGAATTCAGCACCCATTCAGTTTTTGTTGTTAATTTCCAGCATCAAAATGCAGCTTTTCTTTATGGGAAATGAAGGCCAGGCATGTGCTCCTTCAAGCTGTGCTTTCTAGCAACTTAGTGCGCACACACACACACACACACACTAACTAATAATCACTGTAACAAATGCCACATTTTCCTTTAAGTTGACACTGTTATATGTTTAACAAATGAGACTGTAATTACACAACAGTGCCAGAAATTACTGTTTTGATAGGTTAGATTTGTTTGCACTTAATACCAAAGGTGAGATGTGACCCCTGGCTCCAGAAGCCCTGTGACAGCCTACGTATCTCATGTTCAATTTAAGATGCAACAACCATCCTTGAACAGGCATCATCTGGCTCAGCAGCAATTGTGGCTCCCACCCATTTTTCATTTAAAACATGAGCATATAAGAAGAGCCCTGATAGATCGGACTAAGGCTCCATTTAGTCCAGCTTTTCCAAAAGAAGCAGGACATTGGGTGGACGTAGAAGAGGGTTTGTCAGAGCTGGGTTGTTGGGATTAGTCTGAGATGAGCTAGGAAGCAGGGGTGGTAGAACCATCCAGGCATCACATCCAAAAACTATGCCAAAAAACAAAAGATAAATCAAGAGACAGAGTCATGAAGCTAGCTAGAAGATGGGAATAAAATGCCAAGCCAGGAGAGAGAACTGAGGAGTCAACCAAGTTAAGACGAAAGAGCAGGTTCAGAGCCAGAGGACAAACTCGGAAGCAAGATTGAGAAGTGAGCTAGAAGTCAGGAGCGAAGAACAACCATGGATAGAGGAGGATGCCAAAGTTCAGGAAGACCTTGCTTCTCAAGCAAGGTTCAGTTGGAGCAGTTGGCTTTCTTATAGTCTTCCCTGTTGAGGAGGATCCAATAGCCAACCTGAGTGGGTGGAGTCAGTCCGGGCCTGAAGATATTTCACTGAGAAGCTGCCACCTGCAGGTCAGTAGTTTAGAACCGGCCACTCCTGGGAAAGTTGACTTTTCCTATTTGCTTGTGCCATCATTTGGAGACCTGTTGCTACATGGAGGGTTCCATATGGATGTCATGATGCCTAAGAACTGTTGATAGAACTTTCCTCCCTGGAATAACCATTTCCTCCTCAGCAACTGGTTATTCAAAGCCAAAGAAAAAGGTGAAATGTGTTGCAGTTCTTGGATAAGATGCTCCACTTCTGAAACTAACACAGGCTGAATTCGGACGACACAATAAGCAACTGGGGGAATGAAACAATCGTCAGTTGTATTGACTATCGTGTCGTCCGGATGCTGCCATAGTCAACTAACACTGATCCTAATCCACACCACAGTTGATTATTTATTACCATGTTGTGTGGGGAGTACCCCCTAGATGAACAACTGTAAAGTTGATTATTACCCCACCATTGACTATCGTGTTGTCCGAATTCAGCCATAGAATCTCTGCTTTGGGGAAGAGAGAAATCACTTTGCTGGCCCTATATTCATTACCTCCTACTGGGCTGGAAAATTTGGAGCTCCATCAGATGAGGGGGAGGGGAATCATGCTTGCCTACCATCGCTTCTCCATGCCCACTTTTGTAGCTCAGTACTTCCCCTTTCTCTCAGGGAGAGGAAAGAGGAAGTAAGATGCATGTGGCCCATTCAGGGGCCGCCTTTATCGTGCTGTTTCTCCTGCACAGAGCAGGAGATAGTGGCAACTTCCATCTTTAAAAAGAATACGGAATTTCCAGGGCCTTTTTATTTTTGTCTCACGAAAAAGACAAGAAGGGGCTGGAGGTGTGCAGGGGGCAGACGGCATCATCATGAGAGGGACCCACAAAAATCTGTCAGTGCCTAGTACTGATGGAGCTCTTGGAGGACCAGTTTCTGTTCAGCACCAAAGCAAATCTCTCTGTCTACTTTCCCCACCTTTGTAATTGTATAAACTCCCGAACATTTGCCTTGGTTGTCGAAATTAAAAATAGCCACCAAACCCTCACTTTCTTCATAGGTACAGTGCTGCAGTACAACCCCACAATCCTTTTAGTTTGCCTTCTTTTGGTACCTTTTCCAGCGCTCTGAAGCTGATTTTGAGACAGGGCTTATTACGAATAAAAAGCACGACGGACGAGAGAAGAACACCCCCTTAAAAGAATGGCATCATAGAGGGCAGAGCTACATTTTAAAGATCTTTTTAATGTGCGTTTTTAAGACCTTTGTGACTTATTTAGGCACTTCTGTGAATAACCGATACTCATATTGCCAATGGGAACCATAAGCTAAAGCCCTATGTTGACACCTAAAAGGAGATCTTACAACATGCTTCTTTTTTAGTAACAAGAGACAGTTTTTCCAGTAGGGATGTAAGAGCATTTCATTTCATTTCTGTTCTGTTCTTTCTTTTTCTTTACTTTTTACCCGAATTTACCCAGTTTGCACCTCCCAGGACCAAATAGGGTCCCAAACACAATTTGTGATTGAAGCCCATGCTTTTCCAAGCTTGTGGTGCTTATTCATGGAACAAGCAAGCAAACAACAAAAAAGGCACTAATAAAATCATTTACACCTGTCATTTTGCATAAATGGTGTTATTTATGGCCACCCTTTTATGCCAACGATGATTTATGTAAATTACCTAGCTCCCATATTTACACAAAATGGCGGCTTGTGGGATGGAGGGGTGCTGTGCACCTGCAGGCCATGTGGCTCACCCAGTGCAGCAAACAGAGACAGGTAAGTGGTCAGGGTCTGATGAGCAGCATGAGGAGAGGGTGAGGGACAGGTCATCAATCCTTATTTATAGCCAGATTCTCCAAAGCTCCACCCAGGGCTCAGCCACAGTTTATTACAGCCTTCCAGCAGGAGTACTACTCATAAGGAGTCCTTTGTAATTGTGCTCTCCTTCCCAAAGGAGCCCTACTGGCCTGCCTCTTGATGTAGCAATGCTCCTGGGTACCAGGTTATTCAGTCTCTGCTGGAGAAGTGGGGTCCCCTTCCCCTTGCAGGGATGCATCTGCAGCCATCTCCCCTGAGGGCCCAAGCTCCACCTACTTTTCAGGCATGGGCTGTTCATGGAGCTCAAGCTTTTTCTCTGAGGAGGATTCCTTAACTTGGGGCATGATACTGCATCACTTCCACATGTATTCCCTCATAAATCCTTTCCATCCCATTTCTGCATTGATCTGTGGATTTTTCTCCTTTTTCAAAATCTGTCTGAAACTTCACATTTCAAGACATATTAGAGTAAGAGGAATCTTGACCCTTTAGCTACAAGTTTTAGGTGTGTGTCAGTGTTTGCTGAAATGATGGATTTCAAAGTGTGGTGCTTTTAGGTTTCATTAAATCTACCCCCTCCAATAATCTAGCATGGTTATGCCCAATTCCTAGAGATTAATTAAATCTCAGTACCCTGAGTGTGATTTATTTCTGGGTTAGCATGGGTGAGATTGGCCTTCACCAACTTCAATTCAACACACATTTCTTGGAAATAAGTTACACCAAACAAAGCAGAATGTAGTCCTGAGGAAATGTGCATAGTTTGGGTTGAAAGTATCAGAAGTCAGAGAAAGAAGACTGATGCCTTTCCGTTTCTCCTCTGTGTTCTTTCTGCAGTTCAGAAACTGGGTAACGTAACACTGTGTTGCTCTGTTGTCACCTAGAAGTATGTGCTCATTATGTTCTGGGCCACTAGCCTAAATGTGAAAGTATTTAAAAAGAACACAAAGGGTTGTTTAACAGATGCCTACTGCTCTGTTGTTACCAAGATAAATCCATTGCCAGCACTCAAAAGGCATTCATGATGACTAAAGCCGGTAGTTCTGGGTACAGCTGTAGGTGGTCCTTTCTTTTATTACAGCAGATTCCTCCATCCCTCCAACCATTCTCTGTTTATTAGTTGGTAGAATAGAAAGGGCAGGGTAAAAACAGTGAGATGTACACACACAACGCATGTAAGACAGGTTCTAGTTCGAGGCAACTGGTGCACAGAGCAAGCTGTACATGCTCTGAAAGAGATGGATAAAGAAGCAAGACAGTTGCCATGTTGCAGGGGTGTTCAGCCTCTTTCAGTCTGAGGGCCCAATTGGAGAAACTCCCCGGGGTCCAGTTTATAGTGGTGGGTCACTAAAGGCCAAATGGAGTGGAGGCAAAGGGATGGGGTGCATTACCAAAATACCAGAATTTTAGCTTAAAGCTCTTACTGCCAGTAACCATGCCTTAGGAGAGACATTTTGACCTTTTAGTAGGAGGGAGGGGGAGAAACATGTATAAGCTCTGAAACTGCAAAATGGGGAAAGGGTAGGAACAGTAGAAAGGTGCATGTCCATCTGGGAGGATTGGATTGGAATCCCAAGTGGGCCATATCTGGCCCACGGACCTAACGTTCTGCACCCCAGGTAGAATGGCAAAGCAATTCTCGGTGCAGGCGGGACGTTAGGAAAAATCTGTGTAACCTCACTTTCCTTTGGGGATGAGAGTATCCCTGGGGTATTCTTTATAAAGATGTTTATTTAGAAATGTATGGATTGAGAACGCATGAGAGGTTTTACAGCACTAAACACTTAAGGCATGCGAATTCCACAGCTCTCTCATGGCAAAATCTCATGTTTGCAAAGCAAACTCAAGATTAGCCTTGCAATACTGATATTGAGGGGGGTATTTGTAGGGCAGGGCTAGTGTCTGGGAAGGAGGGCTTAACCCTTTCCTCTTCCTCCTTTCACTTGTTTGCCCACCACACACAGGTTTCTGGGGGAGGAAGGGCTGGGTTGTGATTGAAGAGAAGGCTGGGGACCGGGATTTTTGGAGGGTTGAAGTACAGAACAGATGAAGCCGTCTTATAGCATCTAGCTCAATATTGTGTGCTCCAGCTTTTTCCAACCTGTTGACCTCCAGATGCTGTGGATCTCAACTCCCAGCAGCCTCTCCCAGCATGGCCAGCGGTCAGGAATCCTGGGAGTTGCAGTCCAAAACATGTGAAGAGCACCAAGTTGGGGAGCGGTGGTACTATAGGATCTTTTCCTAGTTCTGGAGACACCAGGGATGGAACCAGGGAACCTATAGCATGTGCTCTGCCACTGAGTGACGGCCCTTGGCCTCAAAATCTGTGGGGCAGGGTGGGGCTCAGCTGCCTATATGTGAACTCACCAAATCAATCAACTTGCTAAATCAATAAGTTATTGCTCTCATCTTCACACTCTTTCTTTGGGAGGGGGTATCACTACAGATATTTCCTTTGCCTGGGAGAAGAGCAGCTTTATATTTATTCATACAGAGCCTTTTTTCCCGTTGCCTGTGGCATTTGCTCCTGTAATCTCCCCAGATCACTTTGCAGTTTTGGTTCTATGCACTTCACTGTCCCTGTGCCTCTGGTTTCGGCAGAAAATTTTCATCATGTTTGAATTTACATCAAAGGAGCACCTGACAAAGGGAGCGATAAGGTAGTCATTCACTGGGCGCTATATATATATAGTCCCACTTCACAGAATGGAGGGAACAAAAGAGCCGTTGGAAGCCCAGAGATTATGCGGGGTTACTGTTACAGAGCAGAGACGTAATTTCAGGGCTAGGGAAATAGAAACAGCTCAGGAGACTGCTGTCGATGGTATGTGGAACGCCATAATTCCAGCACCACCCTAGCAGAGCTAGCCAGGTGTCCGCACTCACTGCTTCTTTGAAATTGAACTTCATTGATGGCCCTTTGGAACCTTTACGGAAGGAAGGAGAAGCATTCGTCTTTTGATCATATATAACAGCTAAGTAACTCCTGGGCTTCAGCTACTGTGTGCTCAGCATGTGTTCCAGGACTCCCACCCTATATATTTCCTGCTGTTCAGAGCAGGCCTATTGCTATGCATTAAAATCACTTTTGCAAGATGATTCCAGAAGTCACTTTCTTTCTCTGTTCAGAAGGAAGGGAGCTCTCATGCCATGAGAAGCTCTTATGTGTGCTGTATTCCCGCCAGGAGTGGACAAATTTCTGAGTTTCATTTTCACACATATTCTATTTTCCCCCCTTTTCAATCCCAAGTTTTTTGCATCCTATTTATGAAGAAATTGGTAAATTCAAAAAAGAAAAGAAACAAAATTCTAAGCCGTCTCTAATTCTCACCCCAAACCTGATCCAGTCTGTATTTCCTGGAAGAGATATTCAATTCCATTAAAAAGATGTATAGTATTTGGAAGCAATAAAGAGAGCTCAGAATATCAAAGCTTTCCTCGAATGGCAAGGATGCCACATTTCCGCAGGAGTGCTGCGGAGATTTAGCTTAACAGATAATGTGATTTAAAAATAGGCCTTTTGCAACACTTTGTTCGAATCCCTTCAGGTGTGAGTTAAAAACTAATCAGGGAGAAATTGTTGCCAAGTTTCCAATTGCTGGCAGGAGATGTGATGGGAAAGAAGACACCTGTATTTTATTCAGAATTTTCAGCTCAATCTGCTCCTTCAACAAATGCCTCCTCTGATTGTGAGAAGAGCAACTGATCTGAAATTTTGGTCAGATTTGTGTGAAGCAAAATGGCTCACAAACAGGGTTGCTGAGTCACATTAGAGAGTGATTCACACCAGGCCGTGACTCATGAGGGCAGTCATCTTCTCCCCCCTCAAGGTGTCAATCACAGGGGGGTTCTGCTTCAGAAAGCCTGCTGGGCTGAACTTCACTTCAGTCAGTGACAATTCTCTCTCTCTCTCTCTCTCTCTCTCTCTCTCTCTTAGTAAAGAAAAACCTCTGCCAACTTGTAGGATGACCATCGCTGGGAAAGCTGTTTCTTTCTTTGGCTCAACACAATTCTGAGGCATGTAAATCTCGCTTTTCTTCTGCAAGCGGTGCTGCGGGCTGTTCCTTGAAGTCCAGACACATTTTTGAGCATTTTTTTTCAGATAGGGGAAGGGGAGTTTCTGCACTTTGTGCAAATTACTAGGGATGTGCACTGGATCGGACCCGGTCCAGTGGGAAATCGGATAAATTATCCGATTTCCGATCCAACAGCTGGCTCCGCCGATCCAGTCCGAACCGATCCGAAAAGGCTCCGAACCGGTTCGGCGGATCGGCGGATTGGCGGGCGCCCACTGGCGCCCACCGCCGCTTCCATTGGCGGGCGCCAGCGGGCGCCCACCGATGAAAGTGGACAGCGGGGGGGGAGGAGGAGGGGGGCGCTTACCTTTCCGGCCCGTCTGCTCCCGTTCGGCGCCGGCAACTACTACCAGCGGGCTCCGCGGCCTGCTCCAGGGTGGCGCGCCGGGTGATGTCATCACCTGGTGCGCTACTCGAGAGCAGGCCGCGGAGCCCGCTGGTAGTAGCTGCCGGCGCCAGACGGGAGCGGACGGGCCGGGAAGGTAAGCAGGGGGCGCGCGGAGGGGAGGAGGGGGCGTGCGGAGGGGAGGAGGGGGGCCCTTACCTTTCCGGCCCATCCGCTCCCGTCCGGCGCCGGCGGCTACTACCAGCGGGCTCCGCGGCCTGCTCCAGGGTGGCGCGCCGGGTGATCACCCGGCGCGCTACTCGAGAGCAAGCCGCAAAGCCGGCTGGTGGTAGCCGCCGGCGCCGGACGGTAGGGAACGGCCCGGAAAGGTGAGGGAGGGGCGCGCGGAGGGGAGGGGGGGTGCTTACCTTTTAGGGACAGCCACCAGCGCCGGACGGGAGCGAACGGCCCTAAAAGGTAAGCAGTGGTGGGGAAGGGGGCTTACCCCCCCCAGAGCTGTCCGCTTCTATCCGCGGGCGCCCGCGGGCGCCCGCGGATAGAAGCGGACGGCCCCAGGGGAGGGAGGGAGTGCGGGGGAGGGGGCTTACCTGCCGGGGCCATCCACAGCGGACGACCCCGGGGGGAAGGGAGTGAGGACCCCCCTCACCCACCCGCCGCCATTTTTTCCTCATAGACTTGCATTGCAATGCAAGTCTATGGGGAAAAAAATGGTGGCCGATCCAAAAATTTACGATTTTTGGATCGGGATCATACTCGAACCGGTCCGGGGGGCCTCCGATTTTGTCCGAACCGATCCATGACAAAATTGGAGGTCCCGATCCGGGTCCCGATCCGGGGGGTCCGTGCACACCCCTACAAATTACAGCCGTATTTCCACAAATTCCACTGTAACTTGTACAAATTGTTCAGAAATGTGCGTGAATCGCAAAACCTCCCCACCCCAACTGTGCAAAATTCCTAGAAAATTAGCAACTGGCCTGACTCATTGCGGACAGAGTTGGACACTGCAGCAGGAACTGAAACCAAGTTGGGGTGGGGCAAGCCTAGAAAATATTTTAGTTCCAAGCCCTCCTGCTGGAACATGAGATAATAAAGAGGTCTTCCAAGTAATCCTCAAAGCGTTATTCAGTAAATAAACATCTCCTTGCACCTCAAGAGTAAGGAACCGTACTTTAGGCTAACACTTGGCTAAACTAAGCAAGACAATTGTTCTTTTGACAAAGGCGGTGGTCTTTTCCGTGAGTCCCTTTCACTTCAAGGAGGATTTCTTTGAAGAAGCCTTTGACAAGAGGCTAGCCGAGCTGACCGCCTTTTGCCTACCTTTAGCTCCACCTGATTGAACCTACGGCGTACTCTGGGTTCGGTCATCTCTGAAGTCCCTTCCCCCTCAGAGGATTCTTGAGTTGCCATAGACTGTGTGTTGGTTATGTTCTCACTGATAAGGTCTTATGAATCACCTCCTCCACTTCCTCTGTAAGGTCGGGCGTTTCTAGTCCTGTTTCTTCAGCTGCAGAATCTGATTCTGATTGATAGCCTGAAATTCCTTCCCCCGCACCAAGGGGAACAGGCTTGGTCATGACAGGGGTCCTTCTCCATGAGCCCCTGCCAAAGGAAGTGAGGCAGGTGGCCACCAGGAGGAGGGCTTTCTCTGCTGTGGCACCCCAGCTGTGGAATGAGCTCCCCAGAGAGGTTCACCTGGTGCCTACTTTGCACTCCTTTCGTCGCCAGGTGAAGATCTTTTTATTCTCTCAGCATTTTAACAGTTAAATTAACTCAATTTTAACCTTTGCTGTTTTAAATTTGTATTTTAACCTGTATTAATCTCTGCTGCTTGGTTTTATCCTGGCTGTGTTTTTATATTGTATGTTATTTTGTGTTTTTAGTAGGGGTGTGCACGGACCCCCCGGATCGGATCGGGACCCGGATCGGGACCTCCAATTTTGTCCCGGACCGGTTCGGACAAAATCGGAGGCCCCCCGGACCGGATCGAGTCCGATCCCGACCCAAAAATCGTACATTTTTGGATCGGCCGCCATTTTTTTCCCCATAGACTTGCATTGCAATGCAAGTCTATGAGGAAAAAATGGCGGCGGGTGGGTAAGGGGGGGCCTAACTCCCTCCCCCCCCCGGGGCCGTCCGCTGTGGACGGCCCCGGCAGGTAAACCCCCTCCCCCGCGCTCCCTACCCCCCCTGGGGCCGCCCGCTTCCATCCGCTGGCGCCCGCGGGCGCCAGCGGATAGAAGCGGACGGCTCCGGGGGGGGGTAAGCCCCCTTCCCCGCCACTGCTTACCTTCTCGGCCCGTCCGGCGCCGGCGGCTACTACCAGCGGGCTCCGCGGCCTACTCTCGAGTAGCGCGCCGGGTGATGACATCACCCGGCGCGCCATCCTAGAGCAGGCCGCGGAGCCTGCTGGGAGTAGTAGGCGCCGGCGCCGGACGGGAGCCGCCGGGCCGGAAAGGTAAGGGCCCCCCTCCCCCCTCCCCCCGCCCCCTCCTCCCCTCCACGCACCCCCTCCTTACCTTTCCGGCCCGGCGGCTCCCGTCCGGCGCCGGCGCCTACTACTTCCAGCAGGCTCCGCGGCCTGCTCTAGAGTAGCGCGCCGGGTGATGACATCACCCGGCGCGCCATCCTAGAGCAGGCCGCGGAGCCTGCTGGGAGTAGTAGGCGCCGGCGCTGGACGGGAGCCGCCGGGCCGGAAAGGTAAGGGCCCCCCTCCCCCCTCCCCCCGCCCCCTCCTCCCCTCCACGCACCCCCTCCTTACCTTCCCGCCCCGGTGGCTCCCGTCCGGCGCCGGCGCCTACTACTACCAGCAGGCTCCGCGGCCTGCTCTAGAGTAGCGCGCCGGGTGATGACATCACCCGGCGCGCCATCCTAGAGCAGGCCGCGGAGCCTGCTGGGAGTAGTAGGCGCCGGCGCCGGACGGGAGCCGCCGGGCCGGAAAGGTAAGGGCCCCCCTCCCCCCTCCCCCTCCTCCCCTCCACGCACCCCCTCCTTACCTTTCCGGCCCGGCGGCTCCCGTCCGGCGCCGGCGCCTACTACTTCCAGCAGGCTCCGCGGCCTGCTCTAGAGTAGCGCGCCGGGTGATGACATCACCCGGCGCGCCATCCTAGAGCAGGCCGCGGAGCCTGCTGGGAGTAGTAGGCGCCGGCGCCGGACGGGAGCTGCCGGGCCGGAAAGGTAAGGGCCCCCCTCCCCCCTCCCCCTCCTCCCCTCCACGCACCCCCTCCTTACCTTTCCGGCCCGGCGGCTCCCGTCCGGCGCCGGCGCCTACTACTTCCAGCAGGCTCCGCGGCCTGCTCTAGAGTAGCGCGCCGGGTGATGACATCACCCGGCGCACCATCCTAGAGCAGGCCGCGGAGCCTGCTGGGAGTAGTAGGCGCCGGCGCCGGACGGGAGCCGCTGGGCCGGAAAGGTAAGGGCCCCCCTCCCCCCTCCCCCCGCCCCCTCCTCCCCTCCACGCACCCCCTCCTTACCTTCCCGCCCCGGTGGCTCCCGTCCGGCGCCGGCGCCTACTACTACCAGCAGGCTCCGCGGCCTGCTCTAGAGTAGCGCGCCGGGTGATGACATCACCCGGCGCGCCACCCTAGAGCAGGCCGCGGAGCCTGCTAGTAGTAGTAGGCGCCGGCGCCGGACGGGAGCCACCGGGCCGAGAAGGTAAGTGCCCCCCTCCTCCCCCCCCGCTGTCCACTTTCATCGGCGGGCGCCCGCTGGCGCCCGCCAATGGAAGCGGCGGTGGGCGCCAGTGGGCGCCCGCCGATCCGCCGATCCGCCGAACCGGTTCGGAGCTTTTTCGGACCGGTTCGGATTGGATCGGCCGATCCAGCTGCGGGATCGGAAATCGGATAATTTATCCGATTTCCCACTGGACCGGACTCGGATCGTGGATCGGGTCCGATCCAGTGCACATCCCTAGTTTTTAGATTGTTGTTTGTTTTATATTTCTTAAAATGATTTCATGGATTTAATTTTTGTGAACTGCCCAGACAGCATCAGCTATGGGGTGGTTTAAAAATGCAATAAATAAATAAATAAATTGTGCTCTTTCTGATGCCAGGTGATGACCTCCCCCGTCCCACAGCCATTTTAGTCTTTTAGCTTTGTTATGTTAAAAAGTTATTATATTTTATACCTCTGTATCGCTGCTAGGTTCTATTGTGGTTTGTACTTCTATATTGTAGTTTTAAGCTTTTATCTTTATATTGTATTTTAGGGTGCATTTTGTGGTTTAATTATTCTGAACTGCCGAGAGATCTTTGGCTATTGGGTGATATCAAAATGTAAGGGATGGGTGGACAGACAGACAGACAGACAGATGATAGATAGAAAATAGATAGAAAACAAACAAACATGCAACTTCAAGTGAAAAGTTTAGAGTCACATCTAGTATGGTCCTGGAAAAAAAGAGAAAGAGAGAGACTAAGGATCCCTATCAACCATGGTGGATTGTTGCAGTTAGATGAAACTGTCCAAAGATATGCTAAACAATTCCAGCTCTTTAGTTGACACCCTTCAAATAGGATGTGTAAGTGTGTGCCTGTCTTTCTACTCTTCCCTCCCTCCTCAACACGATTAAGAAAATATAATAAAGCACATTATTCCTCAATGCGCAAACATAGCCTTGGCTTGCGTTCCCAGTCGCCATTAAATCCTGGCCTGTAAGAACATTCTGATCCAGCACTCGGAATGTTCATTGCTGCTTATTTGGTGTCTACTGCTTGTTATGACCCAGATAATTTTTGTATTCATGGCGGAGGAGAGGGGCTGAAACAGTGCGAAGACTTAAAAGCACTCCGACTGGCTTACCCGGAGCTACATCTTAACGAGTTTACACAAAAATCAGAGTCCAATTATACACTGTGTTTGTTATCAACTACAATGAGAAGATAAGAGGGAAAAGGATGGCCCCGAGGGCGAGGATTGCATATGCTATCATGGTTGGTGGTAAGAACAACATCGATTACATTTGAATTTTATTTTTAAATGTAAAGGGAAAACTCTGTTTTGCTGATCTGCATGTGAATAGAGAAGTTGGCGGCAGATGTATAGTGTTCTCCAAGAAGTTTGCTCTGTTGTGGTTGTGGTTGTGGTTGTTAATGGCAATGTAATAGATCCGCATTCCAAAGGCCAAGGAATTGCTGTCGCTGTCAGTTTGGGATTATTATTATTATTATTTGTGGGTGGGGGAAGAGGGTCAAAGGAAAAAGGTCTAAATCCAGCCACAGGCATGGACAACTCAGAGCTCATCTTATTTATTTATTTATTTATTTATTACATTTTTACACTGCCCGGGCAGTGCACAATCTTGTAGGAATATGCATCACCCTAGGCATCAAAGGATGCCTTGATTCAGTTCACTGGGGCTAGGGTAAGCTCTGCAATTGTATACAAACCAGAGCTCCACATGCGCATCCATTTGTGTGCAGGTTCCTTCCAGACGGACAGCATTGGTGCGTCATCTGTAGAGTGTGTAGCCAAAGCAGATGTCAGTAAGAAGGCCTGGGAAAGAAAGGCTCAAGAAAGAAAAAAAGAAAGAAAGAAAGAAAGGAGGGAACCAGAAAAATAATAATTAAGATATATTGTTGTTGTTGTTTTGTTCCTCCCCTCTCCCCTTTCAAATAATAGGTTGCCACATTCTTTGATTTTGAACCCACCAATCTTTAATGCCCTCTTTTCCAAATGAATGAGATGCTGCAAAATCTCTCCTTGGCTTCCTACAACTTGCATAAGGGAGAAATGACATGGGTCCACTAACAATGTTGGTGTCCTCAATTATCAGTCATGGCTGAAAAACATATCTATTGTCGCTATATACTTCTTCATGTAATCAACGTTTGGAAGTCACAGTGTATACGAAGTCAGATTATTTGTCCACCTAGTTCTTGCAGTGTCTCTTGAGAGTTTCAGACCAGGCCCCATCACCTGTTACTGGCTCTTTTTAAGTGCCAATGCCAGGGTTTGAACCTTGTGTCGTTGGCATGCAAGGTATGTTCTCCGCTACTGAGCGATGGTTGCTCACAACTGAAAGACAACTGGGGTTGGCTATGAGCTCAGCTGGCTTTTAAAAATGATTTGGACAGTTCAGAGGGAAGAGATTTATTGGTGGCTGTTAGTTATGGTAGCTAAATGGAACAACCTTGTACAAATGCAATATAACTTTGAAAAGAAACAACAGCGATGGGACTGGCAACTGGATGGGGTGCCACCCTCATGCCCTGTTTGTGAACTTCCCAGAGACATTGGGCTGACCATCATTGGAAGCAGGATGCTGTGGAAGATAAACCTTTGCTTTGACTCAACAGCACTGTTTCTTCTTAGTTGCCTTCCTTCAGCCTCTATGCATGTTCCTCGAAATTGTTTTGCTTAATCTGTGCAGCGTAGACAGCTTTGGGTCTATAAAACTTGTGTTCTATATATGTATGGGAGAGGGGGGGAACCCTAATAATGTTCCCAGTTTCTGCTTCAACAGTCCCATTTCCTTCCCACACAGTTTTGAAGAACCAGCTCAGTCACGGTATCTTGAAGACAAAATTGCACTCCAAAGGCTAGTCTTGTTTTTCCTACCTTCCATTTCGTTCAGTACAAAAACCCTCCCCCTCTCTCACACAAAAACTTCAGGTGAATAGTTCTGTAGAGTGTTGCCAAAACAGCTTATCGGAAGAAACACTCTGTTGAATAAAGCCTTCTATATCGTATTATTGAGATAACACATTTTTCTCTTGCAACGTGCAACTAACCTCCTTCATGATGGGAAATACTATTTGATGTTTTCTCAAGCTCCTCACTCGTCTCTCTGGAAGTATGCTTGACAAAAATCACAAAAACATAGCTTGCCTTTTTTTTGGGGGGGGGGTTAATTTCCTCTGCCAATCACAAAGGAAATGCAGACAGCTGTACTCATCTCCCAGTCTGGTGCTAAACAATCACAAGGTCAAATATATCACAAATCGATGTTGTATTTGGTCTCTCTGCTGACACCATTAATCGCCAACGTAATTGCCATATTTGTCCCTTGGTACTAAATAAAGAATGCTCTGCCTCAGTGATACTAACACCCTACTAATGGGGTAGCCATCAAATGTCGTTCAATGGTACCTTATGCAACACAAATTCTCAGCTGTAAAGGATCTCCATTCCAAAGATAAAAAGATGTGGAATCAATACAATTTGTTTGATTTATTAATTTAATACATTTCTATACTGCCTTTTTGCCAAGGCACTTTTTTTTAAAAAAAAACTACTTAAAAATTAAATACTTAAACAAACAAATGTTACCAACACCCCATCATCACCTCACTGCAACGAAACCAGAATATAGAAGCTTCAGTTGGTGCAAAATGCAACGGCAAGGCTGCTAACCAGTGCCCCAAAATGGGACCAGCATCTTGGATAGCTCCTTTAGAGGTCTGTCTGGTTCCGATTGGAACCCAGAGTGAATTCCCAGCCTGACTGATATCGGAGCCACCAGCCACCACTGCTTCCAGCATTGATCAAGGCTTTGGGCTTAATGGCCATTGCTGGCTCCAGGTTTCTGAGACCCCATGGGCAAGGCATCCTCCTCTCTTGGTGAGCCTACCTTCCTACCACTTCTGCCGCTCCCAGACTGTGGAATGGCCTGCCGGAGGAGACTCGTCTACTTAACAGTCATTTAGAATTTAAGAAAGCTATAAAGACTGGTCTCTTCTGGCAGGCATATCCAGTGGAATTTGAGAATGTTTTTAGGATGTTTTTAGGATGTTTTATTGCTTTTTAAATAATGTTTGCCATGTTTTTAATCAGTTTTATGTATTTTACCATGTTATACATTTACTGTTGTTCCCCGCTTCGATCCAAACAGAGAGGCAGGTAAGAAATAAATGTATTATTATTATTGTTGTTGTTGTTGTTGTTATTATTATTATTATTATTGATACCAGTTTATTTATTTATTTATTTATTACATTTGTATACTGCCCCATAGCCGAAGCTCTCTGGGCGGTTTACATAGGATTAAAAACAATTAAAAACAATATACAAAAATTAAAACAGCAAAAACATACAACATACACACAATCTGTACATTTAAAAACCACTTCAACACTTCAAAAACTACAAAAATAAAACAAAACAAAACAAACCCAGGCTCCTCAGATATTGCCAAATGCCTGAGAGAAGAGGAAAGTCTTGACCTGGTGCCAGGCGGGCCTCGTCGGGGAGATCGTTCCACAATTGGGGAGCCACCACAGAGAAGGCCCTCTCTCTTGTTGCTGACCTCCGAGCGTTCCTCGGAGGAGGCACTCAGAGGAGGGCCTTAGATGTTGAACGTAGTGTTCGGGTAGGTTCATGTCGGGAAAGGCGTGTCCCAAGCCACAATACCTTTATCCCCTTTCTCAGCCTTGCTACTAATTGCTTGCATGACAAGCAGAGAACTGGTGAACAAGTAGGCAATGTCATCCACTGGTTCTCCTTCTCATCAACCCCATTGCCTGGGCCAGAGGGAGGGGCAGGCGAACAACGAGGTGAAGAGGAGCAGCCATTCCAAGGACTCTTGACAATTGGCCCTTGTTAGGATGTGTGTCTGTAACACGTGTCCAACCATACCTACCCTGGACGCTAACCTTTCCCCCCCCCCTGCCCTAGAAGGACCCAATTGGTTTTGCCTTTCCTTGTACAGAAAGCTTCACTACCCCTCGAGAATCCCTTTTTATACACCATTTACAGCTTGACAGCATCCACTTTGAGATGGGGAGATCAAATTTCAGACTTGGATTTTATTTACGACTTCTCTTTCCTCCACACTTTCCTTCTCCACAGGCTCCTCTCCATGAGTGCCTGCTGAGGAGTGCAGTGCAGTAGAGTCTGTCTACCTAACTCTCTCCCCTCCCTGCCACAGTTTCCTGTTCTAGGGAATTACTGTCTTTTTCTTTCATCTGTGCCATCATAATTGTTGCTTGGGCAACGGATTATATTCTTGGCCATTAGTGTGATGCCGCTGCATTGCTAAAGCAAGAGGGGGGAATGAGATGATGGACAAAGCTTTTGTTTTGGAGCAGATCCTGTTGATAAACAAGGTAAAGAAATCCAGCAGGATGTTTGTGTGTGTGTTTCAAATCTTTCTTCATAGCATTTGCTCCTGTCATCCATGTTTTCTTTTTTTATAAAAAACAAACCTCTTCCATTTGGGTAGAGGGCATGGCCTTTCAAACTAGATAGATAGATAGATAGATAGATAGATAGATAGATAGATAACATTTTAGGTCCTATCTGCAACTAGAAACTGAAACGGGTTTAGCAGTAATTATTTCACTCCAGGGAACTCTGAGTGATGTAGCTTTGTGAAAAGGCCTAGGGATCTAAAATGAAGAGCATATTCAAGAGGCTACAGTTCCCAGCACTCTTTGGGGGGGGGGAGGCATGACAGTGAAATAGGTAGGAAACTGAAATAGAGTTATAGTGTACAAAGGTTTGTATTTTTTTTTCAATCTACTATATTTTAAAATGGCCCTTTAATGTTTTCACTTACGTACAGGCAGGAGGTGAATAGCTTGTACAACTCAAGTGTGGTGGAGTCACAATTATTAGTCCTAATAAATAGTAGTGACTGGTGAAACTCTTTGCAAGTAGAAATCACTGGCCGATGCTTTGAGGTAGAGAGAGAGATGAGAAATCAGCTCAGCCAGGTGTTTGTTGGTTGGCTTCAATTTCTACAGATCTCCCCAATCCACACCACATGGAAACATTTCAGGATATTCCTCAGAACGGGGGGGGGGGGAATGTGTCCAATTAAATTAGCACAACTGAAGCGTGTGCAAACAAATTGTACGTTTCAAAAAAATCAGCACGTGCTCCAGGTTTTGGAGGCTGGTATGGCAAGACACCTTCCATGGCTCCCCTCGCTCATTAAGCCTACCTTCTCACTGCCATTATCACCATCTGCTATTGCTTCTCATCCCCTTTTTTCATCATGGCTACCACTTGCTTGTTTGACAGGCAGAGAGCCGTCGAGTATGTAGGTAGTGGCGCCTGCTGTTCCTCCTTCTCATGACAACCATCGTTGGTGCCAGAGTGGAAGGGTCATGAGCAAGCTGGCTGCAGTGGTGGAGAGGAAGCACAACTCCAGTAGGCTTTTGTTCGTGGTCCCCTGCTGGGGCGTGGGCCCTCACCAAGGCGACTGACCATGCCTACGTTGATACCTCCCTTGTCAAAAATACTTACAAACCCACTTTGCTCAATGGATTGATGTATACAAAATGAATACAGTTTGAAAATGTCCACGGAAATGTACACTTTTTTTAACAACAACAACAACTCAAAACAAACAACAAATGCCCAACATATTATTTCCCGTAAAAACAAATGCATCTGCACTCTGCTGGCATGAAACAGACTTTGAGTTGGAGGAAAGAAACTGAATAATTGGACTAGAAAAATCTGCCCATCTCTACTTCGGGGCAATCGTGGTTCTGTTCTTAAAGGTAATTATCATGCACATTGTTTCCATCAGCACTCTGCAGGTGTGTCTTTGCTGACTGACTAGCCACTTTCACTGACTTCACCCACCCATCCATACCTTCACCCACCATCCATACCTTGTCAGCTACCACAATCTTGCATGAGGCTGACTGAGGCAGTCTTCCAGCTGTCTTCCAACAATTCCTGGTAGGCGTGAGTATTCCCCCTCATTTGCTATATAGCAGGTCTGTGTTTGCTGATTGGCTAGCCATTTCCACTGACTTCAGCCAACCAAACTTCCACTGAAGGTAGCTAGCCTATCAGCTACCATACACTTGCACGAGGCTGACAGAGGCAGTCTTCAAACTAGGGATGTGCACTCCTGAAAATATCGTGTTTTATCATTATCGTAATTTTTAGGGATGTGCACTGGATTGGATCCGATCCACGATCCGAATCCGATCCAGGGGGAAATCGGATAAATTATCTGATTTCTGATCTCACCGCTGGATCGGACGATCCAATCCGAACCGATCTGAAAAGGTTCCGATCCGGTTTGGATGGATCGGCGGATCGGCGGGCGCCTGCTAGCGCCCGCCGCTGCTTCCATTGGTGGGCGCCAGCAGGTGCCAGTGGGTGCCCGCCGATGGAAGTGGACAGCGGGGGGGAGCTTCCCTAGTGGGGCTTCCCTAGGGGGCGGGGGGAGGGGAGGAGGGGGGCGCGTGGCACGCTTACCTTCCAGAGACGTCCGCTCCCCTCCGGCGCCGGCTGCTACTGTGAGCGGGCTTCGCGGCCTGCTCCAGGGTGGCACGCCGCAAAGCCCGCTCACAGTAGCAGCCGGCGCCGGACAGGAGCGTACATCCCTAGAAGGTAAGCAGGGGGCGGGGGGAGGGGAGGAGGGGGGCGCACGGTGGGCTTACCTTCCAGGGACGTCTGCTCCCGTCCGGCGTGGCTGCTACTGTGAGCGGGCTTCGCGGCCTTCTCCAGGGAGCAGGCCGCGAAGCCCGCTCGCAGTAGCAGCCGGCGCCGGACGGGAGCGGACGTCCCTGTAAGGTAAGCAGTGGCAGGGGGCTTACCCCCCGGGGCCGTCCGCTTTCATCCGCTGGTGCCCGCGGGCACCAGCAGATGGAAGCGGACGGCCCCGGGGGGGGGGGGTACGGAGCGTGGGGGAGGGGGCTTACCTGCCGGGGCTGTCCACAGCAGACGGCCCTGGGGGGGAGGGAGTTAGGCCCCCCCCGCCGCCGCCGCCGCCGCCGCCATTTTTTCCTCATAGACTTGCATTGCAATGCAAGTCTATGGGGAAAAAATGGCGGCCGATCCAAAAATTTCCAATTTTTGGATCGGGATCAGACTTGATCCGGTCTGGGGGGCCTCCGATTTTGTCCGATCTGATCCATGACAAAATTGGAGGTCCCGATCCGATCTGGGGGGTCCCGATCCGATCCAGGGGGTCCGTGCACACCCCTAGTAATTTTGGACCCAAAAAAATATCGGCTCCAATAATATTGTAGGTGGACCGTATCTGTTGGGTGTCAGGTGCTTCGTAGACAATTCACAGGGCTGGCCCTGTGAATTGTAGACTGAAGACTTGGCAATTTGTTATGAGAAAATGTATCTCTGCTTCTCTAGTATGTGCTTATCTCAAATGGTAGGCTGAAGGCCTTGAAAGTTCTCTGAGAATCAAACTATGTTTTGCAAAGGTGGGGGCTATCTTCCTCACACTGTGGCGTCATCAGAAGAGGTTGAACCGTGCCGCCCTGTTGGCACATGAGTTTAGATTACAGGCCTGAAGCCCTGTCTATCAAAGTAACTTAGAATTGCCCAGCCTCCACACTATATAACCTTTGTCCTGAGAGTAATTCCTTTGCTAGGAATTATCTCGTCTATCCTCTTGCTGCTCTGCTACTGCTGTGAGTTACTATTCTGATTTGGAATTGTGAGATGCACTCTGTACATGTTCTATTGCTGTGTGGACTTGTTACTTCTAAAGAACTCTGCCATGAAAAGTGCACTGTGGCTTTTCATAGATTGGGACTTGAGAGTACTGTTCTGGATTTCGTGTTCTATAGCTTGCTGTCTCCCTCCATGGAGCCAAAGTTACGGGCAGAGGGAGGCAGAAGCTGATCGTTGCTGTTCTGAAACTCGTGTGTGTGTGGGACCTGTGAGAGGACCTTCCTCAGAGCTAAAGCTACGTGAATTGGGAAGGCTCCCTAAGTCGAAGAGGTTCATTTCCTGACGTCTTGGTTCGGTGATCTGCTCAGCGTTCCCCGACAGGCTGAGTCTGATTTAGTTCAAGATAGTCTTACCTACTGTCTGGAGGCTTTCCGAGAGTGTGTCTCTACGTTCCAGAGGATTCCAGTGCAGTGTGGCCGCTCCTGACCTCTAAGGACTAGAGCTAATCTCTAAATGTCTACCCCTGAGTGAGTGCTGTTCACATTAAGCTGTTCTACCTGAAAGCTGTCTGGTCCGACTTCAGCTTCAAGTGTGTGTTTGCAGAAATGAAACCGTTATGCTTTGAATTCCGTGTGATTTGCAATAAAAGAAATCTCACCGTTGTTGTTGTGTGTCAGTGTGCTTAAAGTCGTGAAGAGAAGTTTAGAGAGTAAGCCAGAGTCACGACAGTATCGTCTTCACGATAATTATCAGAAATAAGATATTTAATTTGCAGCCCCATTGTGCCCTATAGAGCTGATTTTTTAAAAAAGAAAAAATGCCTATAACTTCTGTATTTTCAAAGTTACAGGCTTGATACTTGGTCACAATGCTTATGGGGTATGTCTAAGTATGTGTATGAAATTTAAGTTCTGACAGGTCAAAAGTTGCATGATCTTTCAAAAATTCATATAAAATACAGGGGTTGAGGGATTGATCTGAAATTTGGCACATATATGTAGCAACATGTGCTAAACATGTGTATGAAATTTGAGATCGATCCCTCCAACCCTCGATTTTATATGAATTTATTAAAGATCCTGCAACTTTTTGACAGGTCTGAATGAATGCACATGGTGAGCTGTCATTTTGACCTGTCAGAACTTAAATGATCTTTAATAAATTCATATAAAATCGAGGGTTGGAGGGATCGATCTCAAATTTCATACACATACGTAGGCGTACCCTATAAGCCCCGTAACCAGGTTTCAAGCTTCTAACTTTGAAAATACAGAAGTTATAGGTTGATTTATATGGCAGTCCGATAATCCGATATAATCGGGCTGAAAATCATCATCTCTGATGATTATCGTAGGAAGTTGTATCGTATTGTTATTGTTAATCGTATGCATGATAAAGAGCATATCGTAACGATACGATACACATATCGTAATGATACGATACACATCCCTACTTCAAACTCCCAACAATTACTGGTAGGAGTGAGAATTTCCCCTTATTTACTATGTAGCAGGAGCTGATGTTTCCCACTAGCAGACTGCTAACTAGTTGCCACTAATTCAACAACACAGAAAAAAGGCTGGGGAATTACTTGTGTGTATTGCAATATATTATAATAACAATGGCTATTGTATTTATTTGTTTTCATGAACCACTTTCAGCATAATGCATTGTCGAAAATGCAGACTACAAATAAATTGGCTATGACTATGACAATGTGTCATTGCGATCTTTTCAGTTCCTACTTGGATCCTGCACCCTGTGTTTAAAATTAATGATTCATTCTCATGTAGCAAATGACTTGTCCACAATTATAGGCATGATAAAGGGAGTAGAAAGGCCTACATGGAGGAAATTCAGTTGGAGGGGTCACAAGAATGAGAAAGAAATACCTTGGTTGTTTAGGGCACATCACCTCTCCCCCCCCCCCACACACACACACTAATGCCAAATGCAAATAGTAAAGCTATGGAGTTGTCTCACAAACTGCAGTGAATACAAAACTGGAGACTAGTGAGGCAGTAGGGATGATAGAGGAATCTGTCTGTGTGGGGTGGGGTGGGGCATTTGCTGAACTTTCAGCAGCTCAGCCTCCTGGACTTTGGTTTATTTCCCTATCGAGTTGGGCCAGAATGCAGATTTTCCAGGGTCTCTCTCTCTCTCTCTCCCTCTCATCAATAGAAAGTTGTGCAAATTACAGCTGCAGTTTGTGTAATTTGCAGAAATTCTAGCAGTAATGGGTTTACTTTTTGCAAATTACAACTGGGATTTGCACCACTATCCATTGCTGTGGTGGTGGTTTGGGGAGAATGCAAAATGTTCCCACAGCATGGGAAAATCCCATGACTTACTTCTTGAGTGCAATCTGAGCCAGGTGGGCAGCAGGAATCTGTTTGGGCCCTAACAGGGCTGCCTTGTCACCGGGGACAAAATTGCTTTAGCAATTTTGAAAGGATGGACATTTCTAGCCAGAAGGCAACAAGTAAAGTTTGTACAAGCAAAATAGGGGGCATTGGTCTTGTTGATGAGGGTGGATAAGTTTCAGATATGAGTGTTGTACATATGGGACACAAGTGGTAAAACCTTGACCCAGAGACTGCCAGAGGTGGTAGTGAAAACAATAAGAGCTAGACATTTCTTTGACGTTTTCGCCACAGACCGATGAGGCAGCCCACTTCTGCGCTTAGATTAAATTCAGAAACAGCGTTCCTCTTCTGCAGTTCATGCAATCACAGTGGAATCTTCAAAGCAACCATATTGAGGTGTATGGGTCTGTCTTTGTTTGATCATACAGGTTTGTTGTATTGTGGTCATAGAGGACACATAATGTAGTAGCTAAATTCAGAAGCCGTTGACATTTAAACTAATCCCCCATGTGATGTCTGCAGGATTAGAAAATATGATCAAGATGGAAGAAGCAAACCTGGATTGTACTATGGCAATGTTTAAGAACCATTAACCTAGGAGTAAGACATATGAGCAGAAGCAACACACGAAGCTCCAGAAACTCATCAGCATCTGCACCGTTATTACACACTTGTAAATTGGGTTGTACTAGGTCCTGACTCATGACAATGGCATGGCACTGCCACATATACATAGCCTTCCTCACCAACCTAGCATAATGGACATGTTGGCTGGGGATGATGGGACTCCTAGCCAGACACACATGAAGGGAACCAGGTTGGGGAAGGATGGCCTAAAAGCTTCCAGTCCTACTGCAGCATGGGTGGGGAGCAATATTTGCTCTAGGGGCAAATTCCCCTCCCCTTCAGCCATTCCCATGAACTGGATGATGTCAAGGGAAGGGGCCATGCTGGTGATTTCAAGATGGATTCCTGATACATGACATTGTCAGGTTCCCAACTGAAGGTCTTCCAGGGCTTTGCTCATCTCTTATCTCCCCCTGCAGGTGAATGCAAGAGCTCCTGCAAGTGCTGGCCATGTGTGGCACTTAACACATCTATTGGGAGGTGAAGTAGCATGCTAAGAAAAGGGAGCCACCTTGTTACCTCTGTTTCCTCCCCACCTCCCCAAGTATCCTCCAGGCCACACATGTCTTCATGCCATACCTTCCAACCTTCATACCATGAATGGAGCTGTACCATTTCACTCTACAGGTTGGGGACTGAATATGTTAATGCTCTTCCATATAAAGAAAAAAATGTCAATACACATACAAAATTCTCATGCCAGGGAAGTAACAAGCCTAGAATCTTCTCCCCATCATGTTAGCTTTGTATGTGTGTGTATAGCATATTGTATGTTGGAGAATATGCAAATGTTTGATTCCCTCCCATCTGTGGTCTGGCATGGTATAGCCCTATCACAAATACAACCTGTGGAACTTCCACCCATCTGTTTTAGCCCTAAAATGTCCTAACACAGGACAGGATTAGACTACATGTCCAACAGATCCTATTTATGGCCCTCAGGATGTTTCTGACTGGGCATTTCCTAATCAACATTGGCAACATTTATTTTTTTAAAAAAACCACACCACATTATACAGTGCAACTGTTTTAAATGCAACTCTTACCTGAGCAGTAAAAAGCAATGACTGCTGAGGGCCCCAGTATTCACAGAACAGCATTTTAATAGCTTTCCGTTTGGAAGCTCAAGGTGGCGCTTAAGTGCCCATGTGTTCATTAGGCACACCTGAATGTGCATCTTCAGGCTGTCCTATTAAATGCCGATGCCAGGAAAACAACAACACCAAGATGTCCTTTGCCGTTTCCTTTAAGAAAAAGTTAAACAAAGGAGGATAAAACATTTGCCTTCAGTTCTGTTCCTGAGGCAAACTTTACTGGCTTTTGGGCAGGACGTCACACAGAGGGGGGGGATATTTCAGGGCCAAAGCAAATGATGTTTCTGCCTGAGGCAAACCCACCCTCCAGCACTGATACTATGGACAATGGTTGACCAGACTTGCAGTTGAATCTAACTTCAACATGGATGCATAGAAAACATTATCCATTTCCCATGAGGGCAACAGGATAGCCTAGGGGGCACAGAGTAGGTCACACGGCGAATACAGCTCTATGCATTCCATGCCTCCCACTAATCTGCCACGTGAAGCATGTGCCTCCCTCTGCCTGTAGAGCTGTGTGCAAACGGCATCTTGTAATTCTCCACCCTATTTCTGGGGAGAGAAACGGAGGAAAGAATTTCACTGAATTTCTCCAAGGGGAGGAAAATTTACCAATAGTTTCGCACAGGTAGGGCTCACCATTGGCAGGGATTGTAGCGCAGCTTCTTTCTTCTTTCATAAGGTTTATTGGTGACACTGAGCTTCCTGATTGATGGGGAATTTGAACCCAGGATTCTCTACGCAGCTCTGTGATGTCTCGTTCACCCATGCAAGTCATCACTCCTTGTCATCATCATCAAGTGATGAATAGACATGTAGGAATGAGCACAGAGTGAAACGATGCTAACACATTATACCATATTTTGTATTTTGGAACCAACAAGGAGAACCCTCTGTTTACACAGATGTATTTTTGTCTTCATCTCTAACCTGAATTTGGTAGTATAAAGTTCAGGATTTTATGGTGTGTGTGTGTGCTTGCGTGTGTGCATGTGTGTGTGTTTAAACAAACAGAACAACGAAATCTGGTTATTGCTTTCCATACCACACTGTACCTTTAATCCAGGAGCCTTGAGGTCTAGACTAAAGAGACGCTTTGCAAAACAAATTGCAAGTGCAGATTTCAGACTTAATAAAGAGGTAGCCTTAAGGGCAATTTCTGGGGACGGAGACAAGACAGGATGGCAAAGCACGGGTAGGGATGCAACCTCTTCCCTTCGTCAAAGGAATGCAGTTCCTGCTTGTTAGAAAATGCCAGGGATATTGCCCAGTGCTGCTCAGCTCTTCAGACACACCAACATTTCATATTAGCAGCAATATATCCCACAATTTGACACCAGTTAGCAGTATACTCTCTTCTGTAACTTGGGTTAAGCAGTTTTAGTCAACATTTTTTTTTAAAAAAACACACCAGTATATTGAATGTTGTAGTGAGGGCTGAGTAGATGTTGGCATTCTTCCGGAATGCAGAAGGTGTCATTGGACACTCAAACTCAGTTTCTTGAGAATCTCTCAACTTTGCATTTTAAAAAGAACAAGTTCCTAGCCCTTATGAATATGAAGAGATGCTTGAAAATATGTGTGGCATTTCTTATGAAACCGCCTAAGCCAGATAAGGTGTTAGTAAGATGTTCATGGCCCAGATGCTGCCCACAGTTTCTTGTGACACAGTGCAAAAAGAACTTAATAACTACAGGCCAGTATCAAATATTCCATTTTTGGGCAAGGTGATCGAGAGGGCAGTTGCCTCCCAACTCCAAGCAGTTTTGGATGATACAGATTTTCTAGACCCATTTCAAACCGGCTTCAGGGCAGGATATGGAGTTGAGACTGCTATGGTCACCTTAGTGGATGATCTACGCCTGAGTATTGACAGGGGGAGTGTGTCCCTGTTGGTACTCCTGGACCTCTCAGCGGCTTTCGATACTATCGACCATGGTATTCTTCTGGAACGCCTGAGGGGATTGGGAATCGGGGGCACTGTGCTTCAGTGGTTCCGGTCCTATCTCTCGGGCAGGTTCCAGATGGTGATGCTTGGGCATAGCTGCTCTTCAAAGAAGGAGCTGCTATGTGGTGTACCACAAGGTGCCATCCTTTCCCCAATGCTGTTTAACATTTATATGAAACCGCTGGGAGAGATCATCCGGAGACATGGGGCGGGGTGCTATCAGTATGCTGATGACACCCAAATATATTTCTCTATGCCTTTGACAACATCGTCAGCTAAGGATAGTGTGTCTCCTCTGAATGAATGCTTGGAGGTGGTAATGGGCTGGATGAGGAAAAACAAACTGAAGCTGAATCCAGACAAGACGGAGGTGCTTGCTGTCAAATGCCCCAACCTGAGTTTGGAGGTGTGTCAACCTGTTCTGGATGGGGTTACACCCCCCCTGAAAGACTGTGTTCGCAGCTTGGGGGTACTCCTGGATCCGTCGCTCCAAATGACAGCCCAGATAGATGCAATGGCCAGGAGTGCCTACTATCAGCTTCAGCTGATACGGCAGCTGCGCCCCTTCCTAGAGTTGGAAGACCTAAAGATGGTAGTGCACTCACTGGTAACTTTGAGGCTCGACTTCTGCAATGCGCTGCACATAGGGCTACCTTTGTGCCTAGTCCGGAAACTTCAAGTAGTTCAAAATATGGCAGCCATGTTGGTCACCAGTACACCTAGGGGTGACCACATAACACCAATCTTAAAATCACTCCACTGGCTGCCCATTAGTTTCCGGGCGATGTATAAAGTGTTGGTTATTACCTTTAAAGCCCTACATGGTTTGGGTCCAGGTTACCTGCAGGATCGCCTTCTCCCATATAATCCACCTCGCACACTCATGGTCCTCTGGGAAGAATTTACTCCAGTCAGCCAGAACTAGGCTGACGAGTGTTACCCAGAGGTAACACTGCTGCTCCCAGGCTGTGGAATGGCCTGCCGGAGCAGATTCGACAAATTAGCAGTCTTCTGGAATTTAAGAAAGCCGTGAAGACTGCTCTCTTCCGGCAGGCCTACCCAGTTTAATTTTAAGATGTTTTTAATAATGTATTTGTTTTTATCTGTTTTAATGGTTTATCTATTTTATTGCTTTTATATTTATATTTATTGTTGTTCCCCGCCTCGATCTGGATGGAGAGGCGGGTTAGAAATGAAGTAATAAAATAAAAAAAATAAATATTATGGGAAATAGGAAACCGTTACAGATTTCTTTCTTTATTGTATTTTTATACTGCCACATAACCGAAGCTTTATGATGCAATATCTGAGTAATTATTGGAATATTTACGATGTACACAGGTTTCATAATCCTGGGTCAGAACTACACCTTGTGTCAAATCATCTCGATCCCATCATGGTAACGTTATATCCCTCTTGCGGATTTATAATTTGTAGGACACACAATGCTATTTGTTGTGGTATTTTGGCTAACGTGGAATAAAAACTAGGAAATAACACTATGGGGCTCATCAGACGGGGTGGGGAATCGTGGGAAATCACGTTTCCTTACCACGGTCTCTCTTGCTGGTTCTCTTCCGCTTTCAAAACGAGCACTTTTCACGGAGAAGAAACCAGGGACCACATGGCCCGTAGATTTCAATTGATTTCAGTAGGGACAGCGCTCTTTAGTGGGCAATTTATAGCACAACCTCAGGAGAGTCGGATTAAAACATGTGGGGTTTTTTTTTCATTTTGTCATTCTGATGAGCCCGTAAAACTGAGAAAAGGAATGGGAGGCACAAAGGAGACAGACGACATCATCGAAAGACCCACAGAAAACTGTGAGTGTCCAGTAACCGGCATGCAATAAAATGCTTGTCTGATGACGCTTTATGAGAGAGGTATATGGAATGTGGAATGTGCCCCAACAGTTATCAGTGCACTTCTATACCGTTACAAAGCAGTGGTGTAGATGTAACCCAGCTTTCCTTCTTGCAGAGTTTGGAATGCCCTATACCTGAGAGTATACTACACACATACACAACCTTAAGGCTGGAAAGGATTAGCATAATCACGAAATAAATGTCCTTTCTACCTTATTTGTGGACAGAGAAAATGGAGGGACCATTTCATTGAATTTATCTAATTGTGTCTAGGGTGGGGATGGGTGATCACCATTAGAAGTGACAGGGGCCCAGCTTCAAATTCCCCTCCCCACCCCAAAGTGTTTCTATGTTTGCAAGCTGCAACAGCTACCCGCCATTTTGCATCCCCCATAATGCCAAAGACCTATTGTAGGCTGACCAGATAAAATCCATGTCAGGGCTCATGTAACTTTAACAGCTGTAGAGAAAAGGGAATTTCAGCCAGTGTCATTTGTATGCAATTAGTTCCTGGTGAAATTCCTTCTTCATCACAACCGTTAAAGTTGCAGGCACTATACTAGAGTGACCAAATACAAAAGAAGGCAGGGCCCCTGCAACTTTAACAGTTGTGATGAAGAGGGAATTTCACCAGGAACTAATTGCATACAAATGACACTGGCTGAAATTCCCTTTTCTCTATAACTGTTAAAGTTACATGAGCCCTGACCTGGATTTTATCTGGTAACCCTACCTATTGTCATTCTGGGCTGTTGTGTGTGTGCTCATGTGTGTGTGTGCAGTGGTGGTGGTGGGGAATGCCATCCACACACAGACATTGTGGAGAATATTCCGAGAAAATTCTGCAAGGTGGATGTCCTTTTCAAGTGAGCTGAGAGAAAGAGGAAGGGGGACCTCGCAAAAATGCTGTTGACCATCTGAAGTTTTGCCTCCCAAGGCACATAGGTCTCTAAAGCTCAATTTCCACTTGTCAGCATCAAGTGCTGGATGGGAAAACATGGCTGTCAGAGCAGGAAAGGAAGGAGGGATCTATATTCCAATATTCAAACTCAGTATTTTTAACAGGAGAATTCGCTGAAAGCATATTCCTTTGCTGTCCAACTGAAATGAAAGAGACAACAATCGCATCAACGGTCAGTGAATCTCCTCCTAATGGATAAATTTGCAATTCACAAGACAACCACTTAGCAATTAAAGTCTAATGGCAGATTACACTGACTCCATCCAGACACAGCAGCAGAAGAGCAACAATGGAATGCATTAATTGTGTTGTTATCTGAAGATCGAGAGGTAGCATTAGTGATCGCGCTGCCAAACCAGAGCAAGAGAAATGGCATGGAGTAAGATGCTACATGGGAGAAAATACCACTGGAAATCTGAGAGGTGAATTCATGGGTGGTGCACTTTTTTTTTGCATCAGAAGTTGCGATCGGAAGGCATGTGGTACGAGAACCTTGCTGAAGCTTAGCAGGACTGAGCTGGGTCCATGTCTGGACGGGAATAACCTCAGAAGGTTGTTTAGACAAGAGCCAGGACCGGAAAAAACGTAGTTGTTGTTGTTGTTGTTTAAATTAGATAAGTACCCTATGAAGAAGTAAAAATAAAAAAATAAAAAGTCTCCTCCCACACTTCCTCTTTGCTGACAAGAACGTAGGAGACAGGGCTTTGCATAGATAAGAGGTATTATTTTTCAGCCTTTTCTCACATAGGTCTGCTCTCTACGTGCGACATCCGAAGGTTAGTTGCATCCAGAACCACACTTTCATCTGAGAGGTGCAGGCCAGGTCATTTTACGCCTGAATTCACGAAGATCGAACTCCTCCAGCACCACTACCTATAGCTAGTTCGTAGTACTGCTCTACGCTCTCCCTCATGCGATGCCAATGCTATAGTTAGAGCAGCTAACTGATAATGAATCGAGATGTTCTAGGCCACATTTCCAACTGGGATTTCTGGCTGCATCTTAAAAGTTTCCCCAGCCAGTTTTGTCAAGACGAGGCATTCTATTGGCCCAAACAGTCCTTCCCACCGTGCATCAGGAAATAAGGTAAGGAATGGCTTGCTGTGTCAAATGGGTGGCTTTCAGTGACATGCAACATAAATCTGATGAAGGCAAATTTCTTATGCAAACATGTATAGATACCTGTAAAGGAATGCACAGTAGGCCTCTGAAGTTCAAGGCTCGTTCTGATTCAGTTTTTTGTACTTTAAGCCTGAGAGATCTTATCATCTTTCTGGGACTTCAAAGGAACAGCATGGCTTACAGTTGCAACAGGGATGTAGATGCCCTGAAAGACAGCTCAGCTCTTCCATTCTTCCTATTCTATCTGACCCTACATATGGCAATCTTCTCCTTTCCATACCCAGAGCAGTATTTCATCCTGTTGGCAATATGATAGCTGACTTGGAGACTTCCTCCCTATTACTATGCTGGTTAGACCACACTGGGTATGCCTGTTTGTATATGGACCTCCTCGAAGTCTGGAGATACAGTACCTGAAAAAAAGTGAGGGTAAATGAAGAAGATGGGGAGATGGGACAGTGCCATCTTCAAGCTGGAGGAGGTAAGCAGAAAAAGCAAGCAAGGAAGTCCATTCCACTTAGAGATGGGAGGACCTTTGAGGTCTCTCACTTTGATTCCCCCTGCCTGAGTCAATGGGTCCAACTCTTCCTTATCACCACTGTTGCCAACTCTTTTGGTTCCTGCTCCTCTGCCTCTTCACTGTTGCTACCAACAGCTTGTTTGCTGGGCAGAAAGTCAGTGAGCAAGTAGGCAGCTCCTCATCCTCTTATGCATGCATATATGAATGTATGTATGAACATACATAGTTTGGATAGTTATGTGGTGCATTCTACCAAGGTTCTCAGACCTCTTCCTCACTGCCATTGCTTGCATCTTCATTCCTTATGAGCCAAAAGGAGAGGCAAATGAGCATGTGGTTGGAATGGTGACGAGGAAGAATAGGAGTTGCAGCAGGTCCAGGGAACCTTTAATCGTGGTGCCTTTACTGAGATGTAGGCCCTCACTAGGTGCCCAATCCTACGAACGTCTTACTCCACCTCTGAGATAGTGTTTTTAATATGCATACTTTTCAGAATGCCGAGAGTTTTACATGAGAATAACCAATATGGTGTGGAAGACAGAGTTCTGGACTTAGATGTGAAGATCTGGCTTCAAATTCCCACCAAATTCCCACCAAGATCTGGCTTCAAATTCCCACTTTAATGGCTTGGGAAGAGGCAATATCACTTAGCCTCATGCACCTTTCAGGCTTGTGAAGCTATAAGGGAGGGTGATCCCCATGTATAACAACCTGCCTGAACATCTTGGAGGGAGAGGTGGACCTAAATATAATCAAATGAACAAGAAACTTTAGAACAAATAAGGAGTTTCCCCTGGAGTATTGGCAATCCTTGTGGGAAAGTTTCCTGAAGACTTATAATCTAATTCCAAAGCATCCCTAAATAAAAAGAAAATTGCCAGATTTCTACCCCAAAATGAGTTCTGAGAGGTGTGATTAAGGCCTTTTCTATTTCTACGTTCCACCCAATTTATTCCTCACCCCTCCAAAAAAAAAAAAAAAAAGTATCAGCCTCTTGGAAGTAAGAGAGTGATTGGCAGCTTGGTATGGACCCCTGTGACCTTGAGTTTTGACTGCCATGAAGGTCTGTGAAGCACCACCAAAAATGATTTATTTGTTGTAAATCTGACTTATGTCTTCCCTGATGTTTGCTAGTCGAAGCCATGCAACCTTAACAAATGTGAACATCTATATGTGGATGTGTAGATTTCTGCCATGGCATCCTCACTTCATGCCACTGATTTGGAGTTAACCTGAATCATGATTCTTAAATCGCTGACTCTGGAGCATCCGCAGTAAAAGAACTAATCCATAAATAAGTGATTTAAGGATGGCAGATGGAATCTACTATGTGTTGCAGTGGTAGGGCAGATACATACACTCATACATACCCCCACCAAATCATATGGTACAGAGGAATAAAGTGCTTCTGTATAATTTAGGGTGGGCAGAGGAGTAATATTGTTTCCGCTTTTGTAAAACAACCGGGAGGCAGAAATCCTTGATCTCCTGCAGTAGATTCAGATCTACATTCTGCCCCTCCAACAAATCTCCAACTCTGGGAAACAGACCCTGGGCAGAATCTACACTACTGCTTTGAAATGGTTAATAATGGTTTTGACAACTGTTGAGGTCCATGACACACTCCATATACAGTTTTCAAACTGTTTTCAAAGTGTTATATCCTGCTTGGTATAGATCTGGCTCTGGTGTGGTAGTTATCACTTGCTGGTGAGCGATCACACAACTCCTAGCTAGGGATGCAGGATAAATTTGTTTGCTTCCCAGTTTAATGCTCAGATTTCACATTTCTGAGCCAATACACAGCCCGAAATAGAATGATGCTGTATTTTGTCTGTGAATCGTTGTGAACCACCCAGCAATCTTCGGGTGTTGGGAAGTATAGAAATGGAATGAAATAAATAAATAAATTTGCAATTCTTCAAATCCCCCCCCCCCCCCAACAATCCAAATACAAATGCTTATGTTAGAGGAAAGTGCACACACAAAAAATACATATATTCATGAAAATATTCAAAAATGTGTTATATTAGGAAAAATGCCTGCAAAAAATGTGTATAATAGGCAATCGCACACCGAAATGTATTCAGATCTTTGTGCAAAGTTTAACAAGAAAAATCTCCAAGTTCAGAATGAAGTGAACTGAATATTGGTGGAATAAAAGAGAAGCTGAGATTGTCAGATATGTCCACTGCTAGATAGGAGAAATACCAGCCCCTGTTCTCAGAGGTGTCTGCCCATGGGAACAGCAGTGTTTTCATCTTTTTTTCTTCCTCATGGGCATCACTCATCTGGAGAAAGTCCGGCTGCATATCCCAAATCCCAAGGATGTTCTACTTCTCTGGGTGAGCATATTGGGGAGCATTTCTCTGTCTTCCATGAACCTGAGCCAGTGACGTTGGGCCTTCTGATGCCCAGGTTGTGCATCCGGATGCTGTGGACTTTGTGACTCTCTCTTTACTGAGTGACTTTTCATTCTTGCTAAACTTTTATGTCCTCTCCTTTTGGTCTGCTGATTCCATTTTGCCCATGCATGTTTAAAATAAAATAAAACCCACTCTGAGGAATAAATTGTAGCTAGAAAATTTCATTTAGCAATAAGCATTTGCTAATGTTATTTCCCAACTGCAGGGATTGTGCAGGCAGCCTGTCTGACTTGCAGTGACAATTTTCAAGACTGATGAAGTCAATTACAATGTCAGTCTAAAACATATTTGAGGTGAAGGTCTATAGATCCTATATGAAAGTTTAGAAGCATTGATTACCTTTTAGCACTGCTTTCTCCCTGAATTCCTTGCGTCCTTCTTTTTTATCCAGCTCATTTCTGGCTCAAGCTTTGTCTACCCTACAGGATATCTTAGTTCTAGTTTGTAGATTTTGACTTTAATTCACTCACAGCACCACTGCTTTCTTTTCGATTCTCGGGCTTTTGCTTCCTATATCAAAGATTAGCAAATGCTATTTTGGGATGCATTAATAGAAGTATAGCTAAATTGTGCAAGGTACTGGTTCCCCTCTATTCGGCACTGGTTAGGCCTCACCTTGAATATTGCATCCAGTTCTGGGCGGCACACTTCAAGGATGCAGACAAGTTGGAGGGGGTTCAGAGGAAGACAACAAGGATGATCAGGGGTCTGGAAACAAAGCCCTATGAGGAGAGACTGAATGAACTGGTCATGTTTAGCCTGGAGAAGAGAGGACTGAGGAGAGACATGATAGCACTCTTCAAGGACTTTAATGGTTTTCACACACAGGAGGGCCAGGATCTCTTCTCGATTATCCCAGAGTGCAAGACACGGAACATTGGGCTCAAGTTACAGGAAGCCAGATTCGAGCTGGACATCACGAAAAACTTCCTGACTATTAGACTAGTACAACAATGGAACCTATGGCCTAGGGAGGCCATGGGCTCTCCCACACTAGAGACATTCAAGGGGCTGCTGGACAACCATCTTCAGATATGCTTTAAGATGGATTCCTGCATTGAGCAGGGGATTGGACTTGATGGCCTTTCAGGCCCCTTCCAACTCTAATATTCTATGGTTCTATGATTCTATGTTCAATCAGCATTATCTGCCACATGATCTTGTGCATATAGACATGGATTGGAGCCATGAAGGCAAACTTGTTCTTTGAACCAGGGCCAGCTCCAGAGGATGGTATAGTTGGAATTTTGCTGAGATCAACAAAGGGTCTACTACATCAAGAACACTAGCATTCTCACTTGGCAAAGAACATTTAGGGCCAAAACATACCCTGTGTCTCAGCTAGGGTTCTTATCTGGATTAGAAACCTTGAACCTATTCTAGAGTTAAAAAAAAAGGCGGGGAGATACAAGATACAAATTTTAGTTAATATCTGTTTTGGCCTTGAAGAGGTGCAGAAGCAGTGAGAGAAAATCCTCCACTTACTCCTCCACATCTCACAGGTTAAGGCCAGTTGGGAGTATCTCACCAGAGTGTGAAGAGCTGCTGGAGCTAGAACCTAGAACCCATATTTCTGTGCTTTGTATAGCGACCCTGGCCATTGGTTGTCCTCAACAAGATGTCCTATGAAGTCTTGGACTTCTTTTGACACCGATAGTCTTTAGTGGCTCTGATTCTTGCTGTCTTATTTGGCTGTTTCCTCACTGTCTTCTCCCTGCCCCCCCCCCCCACACACACACATTTGGGTCCCTTCCTTCTCCCAGCTCCAGTTCTTGGCTTGATCCCCAGCTCCATTCAATGGACACTAGTTGTTCAGCTCTGACACGAAGCTCCAACCCAATCCTGATGACACTACTTAGCCGAACTGCAGAGCTGATTTATAGCTGGTTTGTCCCAGCAGGCAGTTGTGATTGCTTCTCAGAATTGGAATGGGGAGACCATGTATGCAGCAAAACCTAAGATCCTTCATGTTGATTCCCAAATCTAGTTGTGCTTAAGACATCTATTTATTTCCCTCTATCTCTTCCCTTTTGTTCATAGGCACTATGCAGCACTGGGTGATCTTGTCTTTCGAATTGCTCAGTTATTTTAGAGCTTGTTTAGTGTTTTAGAATTCAATTCTTATTTTTATTATAGTGAAGGTTTGTCTGACATCTGTTCCTGTTTGCACCTTCTGAGATCTCATTGACATGAAGATGGGGATCTTATTATTTATGGTATCTTTTCTAATGGTATGGTATGGCCTTACTATATTTCTAACCGGAGACTGTATATGCTGGCAAAATAATGAGCCAACCATGGAGCCAGATGAGCTAACTAGATGCACCCCTACACAACAACTCTGTGCAAGTGTGATGAGATGTATTGATTTCATATCTGCAACCAGCTTGTAGCAGGATGTTGGAGGCCTAAAAAAAATGTAAGTGCCTTAGGCAAAGTCTGTGCAGTCCAAAAATTGTGTGTGTGTGTGTGTGTGTGTGTGTGTGTACGCATGCATGCACACACATATGCATGCTCATAGGGTGAAAAATTATTCATACAGTTTCTATATTGCATTTAACCCTCTTAAGTGCTAGTGTATCTGGAAATGTAACAAAAGAAAAATGGATGCTCTGAAAATGTTTCATACTGCAAATCTGCAATGAAAGGGCATTGTCTGCCTACTTCCTTACTCCTGAAATATGCAATTGACTTTCATTTTTATTGCTGTACAGCAGGACTTAGAGCTCCAGCAGACAAGCATTTTATTGCACACTTGTTACTGGGCACTCACGGATTTTCATTTGTCCCTCTCATGACGTTGTCTGCCTCCCAAGCACCTCCCATCCCTTCTAGCCTTTTTTGCGCCACAAAAAAACCCCACCCCTGTAGGGCTGATTTATTTTTAAAGATGGAAGTTGCTGCTATCTCCTGCTGTGTGCAGGAGAAGCAGCGGGATCAAAACGGCCCACTGAATGGACTATGCACAAGTTGTTTACTTCCTCTTTCAAAAGAGGATGTAATGAGGGACAAATGCATGGGAGGAGGAGTGACGGTAAGCAAACACGATTTCCCCCTGTGTGATGATGCTCTTAGATGCAGTCCGCAATGGGTACCCTGGCCCACCTGCCACCACTGCCCAATTCTACTGATTTCCCATCCACCAATTTTCCCAGCCACCCCTGTTTCTCTCCCAACCCAAACGTTTTTGAGCCGGTGTTTCTCTCCCAAACTCCCAGTGACCCCGATACTGAGACTGCTGTCTTCCCACCACCCGTAGCAGCGGAAAAACAGCAGGGATGCACGAGAATTTCATTTCTTTTCGGAAATAATGCGAAGATATCTTTGCTCTCCAAAAAGTTCTCCAAATCCCTGAGCTAGTGCTCACATTTGAAAGAGATGTACTTTAAAAAGGTGCACTTTTAAAAGCGTGTATTTTTGAAAGAAAAAATGTGCATGCTCTTTCTTTATCGGGGGAAATGCACATTAGAGTGCACTGGGTTTTTTTTAAATGCACATTTTTTTCCTATTCAAACTAAATAATAATAATAATAATAATAATAATAAGCCAGCACAATCAAACATGGGAAATGAGATGAGCCATATTTCATGGTGGTGGTGGTGGTGGTGACGATGTTGATGGTTTTAGGGTACTACATTTGGGGTGTTTGTGTGTTTTTGACACCTTTTACCCCCATAGCACAGACATGTGGAGTGCTTCAGAGTGTTATCTGCCTGTCCATCTAACTTACATACTATAGCTCACATATAACTCTACAATGCCTTGTATGTGAGCTACAGTACATCGTACCCACAACTGTTGTCTCACTAGGTTTCCAGATGGAATAAGGCCACATTTTCCTTTCTCAGGGTCATTTTATGTTTGTTCCAACTCTATGCTACTTTCTGGAACCCGTAGTAGAGTTTTCTCAATGGGTAGAATTAGGTAGCCAACATCGCCGTCCACTCTTTTTGCCATAGTGCCTTTTGCATATTGCTGCATCTTCAGATCAAGCTGGGAGGTTCTACTTTCGGTTTTCATCAGCTGAAAGTCACTCTCTCAGTAACTAAAAATTGGTCTTTCCTAGATGCAATTAACCTTGTGGAATGCATCATTTCAAAAGTGACTACAGGCTGACAACTCTGAATTAAAACAAGAAACCTGATACAATACAGAATTAATTAGGGAAGTGAATACGGAAACGGCAAAAGAAAACACACACACACACACCACCCTACCATATATCTTAAGTACATGGAGGGATACATTTTGCCTTACAATACAAGCAAGATTATATAGGTGGGGGGCTTCCTGCTGACTCCAGCTGCAAGAGTTGGCAATGCTATTTGAGTACTACTGGCCCCTATACTCTGGGCTACTCCACAACCACTCTGGGAATGCAGCCAGGGCAGCAGAAAGAGGCAATAGGCCTGGTTAAGCATGGAGCCAAGCAAAGAAATGGAGAGCAGAACAGTTTTATGAAAAGCTCTAATCTAGAGGTGAGAACCACACTACATGAAAGGGAAGCATTGCTTCTTATAAATGGTAGCTTTGGACAGTAAGAATTAGGTGACTAGGAATGGGAGAGAAATTTGTGCAGGTCACATTTTGATGCAAACGTACCTAATTTTAAATTTGGAACCAATAAGTAATCCAAAATTCAGTTACCCTTCAAAATTTGCACTTGTCTGAGGGTTGAAGTTGTATTCTCTACTTGGGAAAAAAGAAATCTTGTGCTTATGAATGTCCATGCGAATATATATATATATATATATATATATATTATATATAACCCAAAACATTCATGATGGACATTTGAGATAAACCAAATATAAGGCTAGAGAAACTCTCAAAGTTTGAAATGAACTGAATCTTTGATTGGGAAAATGAGAAACTGTGAGAAAACAAAATTACCAGATTGGTCCCATCCTTACAGTTGAAGTTTTTTTTTTACATTGTAACACAGGAAGTTGCTTTCAACCAGTAAGACTGTTTGTCCATCAGAACTAGTTTTGCCTTGTCTGACTAGCAATGGTTCTCTGGGATCTTTGGAGGGGGGTCATTTTAATTGGAGGAACCAGGGGTTAAACCTAGGACCTTCTGCATGCAACTCATTTCATTTATTATATTTCTATACCACCCTATAACCGAAGCTCTCTGGATGGTTCACAAAAATTAACAACCGTTAAAATTAGGGGTGTGCACGGACCCCCCGGATCGGATCGGGACCCGGATCGGGACCTCCAATTTTGTCACGGATCGGTTCGGACAAAATCGGAGGCCCCCCGGACCGGATCGAGTACGATCCCGATCCAAAAATCGGAAATTTTTGGATCGGCCACCATTTTTTTCCCCATAGACTTGCATTGCAATGCAAGTCTATGGGGAAAAAATGGCGGCGGGCGGGTGAGGGGGGCCCTAACTCCCTCCCCCCCGGGGCCGTCCGCTGTGGATGGCCCCGGCAGGTAAGCCCCCTCCCCCGCGCTCCCTACCCCCCCCGGGGCCGTCCGCTTCCATCTGCTGGCGCCCGCGGGCGCCAGCGGATAGAAGCGGACGGCTCCAGGGGGGGCAAGCCCCCTTCCCCGCCACTGCTTACCTTTTAAGGCCGTTTGCTCCTGTCCGGCGCCGGCGGCTACCGCCTGCTGGCTTTGCAGCTTGCTCTCGAGTAGCGCGCCGGGTGATCACCCGGCGCGCTACTCGAGAGCAGGCCGCGGAGCCCGCTGGTAGTAGCCGCCGGCGCCGGACGGGAGCGGATGGGCCGGAAAGGTAAGGGCCCCCCTCCCCCCCTCCGCGCGCCCCCTCCTCCCCTCCACGCACCCCCTGCTTACCTTCCCGGCCCATCCGCTCCCATCCGGCGCCGGCGGCTACTACCAGCGGGCTCCGTGGCCTGCTCTCGAGTAACGCGCCGGGTGATGACATCACCCGGCGCGCCACCCTGGAGCAGGCCGCGGAGCCCGCTGGTAGTAGCTGCCGGAGCCGGACGGGAGCGGATGGGCCGGGAAGGTAAGGGCCCCCCTCCTCCCCCCCGCTGTCCATTTTCATCGGCGGGCGCCCGCTGGCATCCGCCAATGGAAGCGGCGGTGGGCGCCAGTGGGCGCCCGCCGATCCGCCGATCCGCCGAACTGGTTCGGACCCTTTTCGGATCGGTTCGGACTGGATCGGCGGATCCAGCTGTTGGATCGGAAATCGGATAATTTATCCGATTTCCCACTGGACCAGACTCGGATCGTGGATCGGGTCCGATCCAGTGCACATCCCTAGTTAAAATACATTACATGAAATAACCCTCCCCAAATGTATAAAAACATATAAACAGATAACACCGAGAGACAGCATATATCTTAAAACAATTTTTAAACAATCAGCCAAAGTCAGACCAAGACACTATTAAAACACATTATATGCTGCCAAATGCCTGGGAAGGAAAGGCAGGTATTTGTTTTTTTTAACCTAGTGCTGAAAAGATGGAAGTGTTGATATCAGGTGGACCTCATTGGGTAGATCATTCCACAATTGGGGGGCCACCACTGAGAAGGCCCTCTCTCTTGTTGCCACCCTTGGAGCCTCCCTTGAAGGAGGCATCTGGAGGAGGACCTTGGATGCTCGGCATAGTGTATGGGTCAGTTCATGCCAGGAGAAGCACTCCATAAGGTATTATGGTCTTGGGCCATGTAAAGAAATGTAAGTCAAAACCATCACCTTGAATTGGGCTCAGAAACATACATGTGGGCCAGAAATTGTATTATAACTTCAAACCTCCTCACCCCTGTTGTCAATCTGGCTGCCACCCTTTTCACAAGCTGCAGCTTTTGAACCATCTTCAATGGCAGCCCCACATAGAATGCATTGCAGTAATCTAACTTGGTTACCAAAGCATAAACAACTGAGACCAGGTTCTCACTATCCAGATAAGGGCATAGCTGGACCACCAACTTAAATTGGTAGGAGGCACCCTGGGCTATTGAAGCTACTTGAGTCCCAAGCACCAAAGATGGCTTCCCCAAGCGACAGACTTCCTCCTTCAGGGAGAGTACAACCCCATCCAGAAAAGACTGAGCATCCTCCATCCAGTCAACATGCACTCCACAATAGAGCTTTGGTCCCATTCTTTACATTGATAACAACCATGTTGATAGAGCTGGCATCCACATTTCCTATTGGGAAAGTTGATGTGGTATGGGTTGAATTTTCAAAAAATATCAGGGCTGAGATTTAAAAGGTTTCAAAGAGTGACAAACAGAAAGTGCTTCCGTGCTTCCAACCTCCTGCAAGCCCAGCAAAGGAGGGACTGACCTTGAGTCTTAAGGAGGTGCCCCATGCATGGTTGTGTAATGAGCCATTAGTTATGATTACAGTATAAATGTGAACAGCACCTAGGATCTTGCGTATAACCTATAATTCATAGAGAAGGACATGGCAGGATTTTTGAGAGACCTAAGCCTACCAGTGTAAAAATTCAAAGTGAGGGATAATCTTTTTTTCCAACCAGGCACAGTGGCATGTAAAGGCGGCCGTAAATAATCATTATGAGTGCTATTACCTAGCAAGAATCTAACCCTGTGGTTCTCAGGAAGTGAGGTGGGTGTTCCTGAAGGGGGGAAAAAAGAACTCCTTAAGACTAAACACTCCTTCTTCAGATTCCCCACACTTCAGTTTCAAAATGATTCCAATGTGACTCTTTCACACAGTAGTGGACATTACAGATGGTTTCCATGAAAGCATGCTGTCCGAATGTAATTATAGAGGTGGGATAACGCGGGGAAGTTCTGTCAACCTTTATTCTTTATTTTACATACATACTTGCCTTTCCCATGGATAGAACACCTCTCTCTGGCCAGATCTACACCAAGCAGGATACAGCGGTATGTGGTATGTGTCAATGGGCCCCAACAGTTGTCAGTGCACTTCAATATCGCTGTAAAGCAGTAGTTTGGCTCCTGCCTTTTATATGCCACTTTCATACCGCTATATCCTGCTTGGTGTATGTCTGGCCTCTCTCTCTCATTCACTCCTCCTTTCTCTTCACTTTCAGCAACCTTTTCTTCTGTATGAGTCCTAATCCTTCACTTTTCAAACCCTCTGACATTCACAGATAAATATAATGACATGCATGTCATTTCCCAACTCCAACGCCAAGGACTCCTGCCCATGACCTTCCCCTATAAATATGATACCTTGTTGAAGGCATTATTCCACCAGTTGTATTAATTTGCTCTACAGCAGTCATGACATTCAAAAAACTGAAGGGTGTGTGGAACGGTAGATTTCTGGAGCGGTAGATTTCCTAAATCAACAAGGCTTTGGAACAGAGTCCCTTCAAACACCATGATTCTATGAGTCTATCAGAATTCTTCTTTTTGCTGGGCAATATCAAGGGTCTACTTAGACTTCTTCTCTTTATCATTGATCATCCAGACGTCCTTGGGATGCTCATGAACACAGAGGGATGTTATTTTGTATGCAACATCTGGTAGTTGGAGCTATACCACCTTGGAACATGGAATTCATTTCAGCCACCATGGTTAATAGCAATTGATACAGCTATCCTCCATGAATTTATGCATTTAATCCTTTTAAAATTCTATCTAACCTAATGGCCATCACCACATCTCATATTAATGAAATACATAGTTAATTTTGTGTGGTGTGAAGAAGTGTTTCCATTGGTATGTGTTGATCCTATTGCCAGTCAATTACAGTGAATGCTCCCTCAGCCCACCAGGAAAACCCCACCCCCTCCTTATCTGCTCTCTTGCCTTGACACCATTTATTTATTTACTTATTTATTTATTTTTTTAAAAAACCCTCCACTATCTCCTTTTCCAGTCCTTTTTTTTCTGAATAGCGTGGCTTTTCTTATGTCAATACAATGGCTCAATTCGGACGACACGATAGTCAATGGTGGGTTGACTAACCCTAACCCTAGGGGGTACTCCCCACACAACATAGTCAACTCAGCGCTGATCCTCATCCACACCACAGTTGATTATTTATTACCATGTTGTGTGGGGAGTGCACCCTAAGGTTAGTGTGAGGGTTAGGGTTAGTCAACCCACCATTGACTATCATGTCATCCGAATTGAGCCACTATGTTCATTCCTCTTCCTAATAACCACCCATACTGAAATTGTCTCTCTCTCTCTCTCTCTCTCTCTCTCTATATATATATATCCACTACACACTTAGCTGAGGTTGTGAGTGTGGCTGTCTATTTAGCATCCTGCACATAATGAGCCAGAGTCAGTGTGGTGTAGTGGCTCAAGTGTTAGACTGGGAGTCGGGAGGTCTGAGTTCTAGTCCCCATATGGAAAACCCACTGGGTGACTTTTGGCCAGTCACCGACTCTCAGCCCAACCCTACCTCACAGGATTGTTGTTGTGAGGATTATGTATGCCACCTTGAGTTCCTTGGAGGAAGAAAGGCAGGATATAAATGCAAAAATAAATAAACAAACAAATAAATAAATAATTTCAAAGGGAAAAAAACCTCACAACTCCAGTCAAATCTCTCCTCATGCACATTTAGTACACAGATATGTTTTAAACTAAAATCCAAATGTTACCCCGAACCTTGAGAAGTCTACTCACAATAAATGGAAGTGAGCAAAGGTTTTTAAGGAGTTGCCTATGGCATACAGGCCTGGTATGGTGCAATACATAAAGGACCACACCAGAATTGGGGAGACTTGGGTTCAAATCCTGATCAGCCTTCAATTCATCTAGGTAATCTTGGAGTAATCTTGTATCTTTTCTGCACCTTGATCAGCTTACTAATATCCCTTTTGGGGTATGGTGACCAGAACTATATACAGAGTGCCAACTGTGGTCAAATCATAAATTTGTATAAGGGCATTATGATATTAGCAGTCTTGTTTTCAATTCCTTTCCCAATGACCCCTTTCTCCAACATAGTATTTGTCTAGTCCACCACAACTGGAGGCAGTGAGGTTGGGGAAGGGGGAGGCTCATTCGGAGCCCCCCTCTTTTATAATCTCACCCCCTTTTTTCAATCTACATCCAAAATTTACATGCACAAAGAAATATCCAGCTCAGCCTTTGGGAATGTGACACTTGATTCAGCTCCCTGTGACTGTACAAGTCTAAAGGCAGATTAACGTGATAGATTACAATTGCTGAAAAGGAACTCAGTGGGCCTGTTTGGAAATAAATACCCTGCCATTAGCTAAAAATAAAAGCACAAGAGCCATCAGTTGCATGAAGGCTGTGGCTGGAGCTCATCAAAGAAAATTAATATAAAAGGAGCTTAGCAAATATTTCTCTGGTTGAGTGTGCTGTGCTTGGTTTGCTGTGATTCATAGCGCTGTCTTGCTCATTATTTGGAAGCATGCAGGTAATGGCTTCAGTGTGTTTAAAGCTTTCCATATACTTTGGCATCCATGATTCATGCAAACTGCTAGGTGACTCCGCAAAGTTGCCTGTGGGAGTAGTACATGCTTTGCAGGACTCTGGGGAATTTTCTTTTTTCCAAAACTGCATCAAGGCATGTCCCTTCACTCTTCGTGGACAGCAATGATAGTAGAAATAGGATTTGGGGCCATGCTGGGGTGATGTGTTGCTGATTGTATCTGAATCGAGACCTGAAATGTGTGTCCTCTAATCCAGGGTCTTTGAGATGATAAGAACATGAGAAAAGCCATGATTAATGAGATCAAAGGCCTATTCAGTCCAGCATTCTGTTCACACAATGGTCAACCAGCTACCAAAAGTGGGGTATGAGTGAAATAACCCTCTCCTGGTCATATTCCTCAGCAATTGGGCTGCAGTAATAGAAATATAGCTTCCAATTCATGCAAGGTACTGGTTCCCCTCTATTCTGCACCAGTTAGGCCTCATCTTGAGTATTGTATCCAGTTCTGGCAGCCACACTTCAAGAAGGATGCAGTCAAGCTGGAGGGGGTTCAGAGGAGGGCAGTGAGGATGATCAGAGGCCTGGAAACAAAGCCCTATGAAAAGAGACTGAAAGAACTGGGCATTTTTAACCTGGAGAAGAGACGATTGAGGGGAGACATGATATAACTCTTCAAATACTTAAAAGGTTATCACACAGGGGAGGGCCAGGATCTCTTCTCGATCATCCCAGAGTGCAGGACACTGAACAATGGGCTCAAGTTACAGGAAGCCAGATTCCGGCTGGACATCAGGGATAACTTTCTGACTGTTAGAGCAGTGTGACAATGGAATCAATGACCTAGGGAGGTCATGGGCTCTCCTAAACTAGAGGCCTTCAAGAAGCAGCTGGACAACCATCTGTCAGGTTTCTTTAAGGTGGATTCCTGCACTGAGTAGGGGATTGGACTTGATGGCTTTAAAGGTCTCTTCCAATTCAACTTTTCTATGATTCTATGATTCTATAAACATACTGCCTCCAACACTAGTGGTAATATATAGCCAGCATGACTAGTAGTGATCGATAGACTTATCCTCTATGAATCAATCTAATCCCCCTTAGATGCCATCCAAATTGGTGATCATCATTATGTCTTGTGGCAGTGAATTCCATAGCTTAAGCATCCACTGTGCATAGATCAATTGCTGGAGGTTGCACTGGAGGTTGACGGAACTTGCACTGCAGGTCGCAACAGGAGAGAATTTTGTTCCGTTCATGTTTCGATCAGAACTTATCGAATTTGCACTTCCCAAATTAGAACGCATGGGCACTCCTTGGAATTTTGTGATGCAGTTCTCTGAACATAAAAGGTGCATACAAAACATTGCCAAGCTTGCTCTCCCCAAACCAGAATGCAGCCACACATTTCAGAATGTTGTGATGCATTTACTCTGTTTATTCCATTTATTTATTTTTTTACAAAATGTGAGGTGAACGTGGAGCTTCAGGAGAAACAATTGTAGGAATTGTAAAGAAAGTAAAAATAATTTTATTATCTTATCTTTTATCATCTAATTTTATTATCTATCTAAAATGAAGTCACAAATATGTGTCCTCTGCTAGATGTGTCCTTCCTTTAGAATTCAAGGTAGACCTTTTCCAAATCAAAGTGCAAATACTACAGAGATTCCCCCCACCCCATTGTATCTAATTAAAGAGTTATGGGAGTGCCCTTTAGGGCAAGTTGCCAACCCCCCCACAACCCCAACCCTAACACTATGAGAAGCCTCAATATTTTATTGCTTATATAATTCACATCTATTGTGCTAATAACTTGAAACAGAGGGCTTTTGATGTACCCAAATTAGTTCTGTGCATCTGCCAACTTTAAAACATCTCTGATTCAAATTGTTACAGGTAGACCAAGTTAAAAAGTGCTGAACACTGAAACATTTACTCTGTTTACTCATTTTTTAAAAGAGGCATATCTCTGTCAAATTTTGGTAAAATGTACTGATGTAAGTGTTGTGGAAGGCAATCTTTCATTGAGTTGTTGAAGTTCTGAGCCATGACTGAAAACTTATTAAGATTTTGTGTGTGTAGTTAAAGCCTGTGGCAGCAGCTGGTGTTGGTTTTGCCCCATAAAGCCTTACTTATATGACTGTGATCACCATACTGATGGAACACCTCTGCCCATTCACTGAAAACAATATCTGAGGCTCTGCTCAGACAGCATCCTCTGAGGGAAGTTCACAGGATGACATCAAGGGAGAAGGTCTTTCCAGTGGTGGCCCCAGACCATGGAACACTCTTCCCAGTTTGGCCCAGGTGACACCAACATTGTCATCTTTTGAGGTCCCAGTGCAAAACCTCCCTCTGCTCCTAGATATCTAAAGATGTAATGATGGAATTTTTATGCATTGGTCATTTTGGCTATGGCCTATACTGATGTTCTAGTTGATGTATTATGTTTAAGTATTTATAGCAGAAAACTGTTTTAATAATTTTGTTGAAAGTCACATTGTTTGTTTTGAAGAGAAAGGCAACTACAAAATTCTATCATTATTTATCACTACCATCAACATCAACTTCTGAGTTTCATTCTGAAGCTTTAAATATTCTGATATTTGCAGAGTGCATTCTACGTGCAATCCCTTTTCCTTTGGTTATGCCGTGTTACCTTTGGAGATTAAACTACATGTTACTATACAAATTGGGCCCTATCATGGTTCAGACAGATTCAGAGGTAAGCAACAAACAGAAATCGTTCAACTCATAGGTGCATTCTTCTAGCAATAAAATATGGCTCAGATGCTTCACAACACTTTGTGAACTGGATGGCGAAATAACGAGACAAGACAATAGTTTGGGTTTAAACTTGGGCCACATTTTATTCAAAGATCTGCAAAGGGGTAGTTTCTGAAGCGGGCATCTACTTTATGGCCTCTCCTAGACCAATCTAGGATTGGGCGTGCCATTCTAGCCCATGAAGCGGCGCTCCATCTCGCCACTCCATGGGCTCCCTATTTGGGTAGGGAGGCCTTCCGGTGTCTGCCCTGCTCGTGCCGCATGGCTCCGAGTAGGTGAGTAGGGCTGGCCTCAAAGGTAAGCCTTGGCCCACCAACAGGTGTTACAGGGCTCCCTGCCAGGGGCTTCTGGCACTACCCATCACCCCCAAGGGTGCCTGAGAAGGCTCACCAATGTTCCCCCACTCTAGATACCCACACCTGACCACCCAGCAAATGTGACCAATTCCAACAAATTAACCTATTTACACACCCACCCTGTCTTGCAGTATGGAGTAGGTGAAAAAAACTCACAGCCAATTTAGGCTGTGAGTAAAAAATTCCTACTCTGCCTCCTTAATGGACAACCAGCGAACCCATTTTGCCTACAAGGGAGGGAGGGAGGAAGCAAGCAGATCGGAAGAGGGAGGAGGGCTGCCCACGCTGCCTATTTATGCAGCAGCTGCCTCCTCTCTCTCCTCGTGGTACCACACCCCACAGCCAATGAGCTGCAGCCACACTCCGTCTCTTTCGCCGCCCTCTGCAATTAGACACTCCCCCCCCCCCCCAATGCCCAGGCTTTGCCGGGCGAGGGGATGAGGCATATTCAGAAACAGGACATCTTTGCTTGTTCCAGTCGCTCTGTTTTCCCCATCTGGATTTGAGCTCGAAGAGTCAAGAAAATGTATGAGTGCATGGAGGGTTAAGTTGTAAGCAAGCAAAATTTGTGGCATTGCAAAACATCATTACCGATCACAGGGCACATCTGTTAAGACATCCACATTCACTTCCAATTTCCTAGCATTGTGGACCTCAAGCCAACATGAGATAACCTTAACTTAGGTCTTAAACTGGCAGGGTTTAATTACTGCATATACTATAGAATCCAGAACAGTTGGGGGTAAGGTAATGAAACACATATGGTAAGTGAAATTTCTGCCCAGTGGGACAAGACTCCCCTTACTATACTTAGCAGGTGGGTGAATTACAAAAACCTTATAAATTAGTTCACTGTCTTTAAAAACAATAGCAAAGCAGTTCAGGAATGTTTGTGAATAATGTGTCTTGTATTCATATTGGTTTTTTGTCATGTCCCCCTCTCCCCGTGGGTGGGCGGGTGGTCATTGCCTGTGAGGGTAGATCATTGTATTTCATTATATGATCAGTGATTTGTAACTAGGCTGGGGGAAAAATACAACAGAATGATCTAATTTTATTAAACATCCTTTATCTTGTTATAATTATTTCAAGTGTATGAGTGGATATACTCATTACTTCAGTTAGCACTATTACTACATGAGCAAGGTTGATTTAGAATTGTGTATCCATTTGCTTCCCTCGAAATTTAGATACACCTGGATCTTTGTCTTCGTCTACAAAAGCCATATTTTGAGTTAATGGATTATATGCGAGACCACATCAACTTTTAAAAGCCTAAGAAAATTCCAGATCTATAGAAAATAAACACAATTATTGGGGGGGGGGTGTTGTGTTTCTAGTTCCAGGTAGTGTCTTTCTCTTCCCCCCTTTTTTTCTCAACTTGTAGCAGTTTTTGCCACCACAGCTATTAACAACAATGCATCCTCTGTGCTCCGATGCAGTTTCTTCCACAACATCTCTGTGGAAAGACATCAAAAAGTGGTGTCCTTCCATGGCCATTTCTGTTGCAAGCTGCCTCCCATTTTCTGTCTAGCTCCAGGGAAAAGGTGGACTTAGTGCTGTGCCAAAATCTGTCCTCCAATTTCCTGAACCTTTTCTTTGCCATGAAAGAAGCTTCCATTGTTCTGTCTCGTCCTCAATGAGTTTTATAATTTATTTTTGTGATGTTCCTGGGTTTCCCAAATCACTACAAGGTGGCCGTGGCCTGTGCTTTCTTTCTACATGTCTCTTCATTGTTCTGCACCCTCCCAGGCAGCCTGTGATTTCTGATCTCAAAAAACACACCCCCAAACCTATGGGAGGAATTGCAGGATTATGTCTTCCCCTGGATTTTCACTGAAGTGAGGAAAGCTAAGGATGCTACAGGCCGCTGGGCAGATAATGGTGCAATGAAAGACAGGATGCTTGCACACAGTCCTTGGGTACCTCTTAAGTATGGTAAGCTCAAAACAAGAAACAAACCCAACCCATGACAATGTCTCTGAAAGGTTCTTATCCTTTGAATTTCTTTTCAAAAGCAATTCCTTTTCTATCAATTGAGGATGGTAAAAATGTGGGAGAAATTTTCGGCAAAGGGCTATTGGAAATGGATCATAAACCAGTGCCAATGCGGGCAAAATCTCATCTTATATATTCTGAATTGTGAACACCAGACCTCTCTGGTCGCTGCATTTGTGGAGTGTTCGAACACCAGCTTCAAGGACCTTCATCGCACCTAATCTCTCCCCCCCCCCCCCGGTTTGCCTCCAAATTTTTTTTACCTCTGAGGCAAAAACGCGTCAAGTTTAAGCTCCATTCACCTGAATAGCTGCTCTTTCGCTCCTTAACTCCTTTGCTCTTCTACTCTACTCTACTCTACTCCACCCCTCCCCTTCTCTTTCTCCCTCCAGTCAGGTCCTGTCAGATGAGCACTTCAACCAGACTGCCTGTCTGCCGGGAAAAAATGGAACAACCCTTTATTCTGGCTCTTTGGGGGCATCGATGGAGTACAATCATGCCTCTGCAGAGATTCAGGCATTGAATGCTTTAAAAAATGATTTTGAGCCTGGGATGCAAGGTTTGGGATTTATATTGAGGCTTGGAGCTGGCTGCTGGGAGAGATCGCTTTTCCCTACCAGGACCTGATGCAATCCATTCAAGCCCCCAGTTGCTTGAAAACTGCATGGAGACTTAGGGCTCGTTAAATGTGCTTAGGGAAACTAATCCAGACTTTTAGTGCTCTAGGAAAAGCTGGGGAAGAGGCGGGATGTCAGCAGGACAGGCACGGCGTCATGTGAGTATCATGCTGCAAATCTGCACACCAGGCACAGCGAGAGTCCACTAAATCACTGGTGTGATGGAGTTCATTAGTTTCCCCATGTAGATCACATTGCAATGGTTTAGTCAAGATGCCAGCAGGGAATAGGTGACATTGATCAGAATTGGACGATCTTGGATAGGACATAGACAGTCCTATTCTTGACCGTTTGTGCTACCCGGCCCTTTTGAAGCAAGGCTGTGTGCAGGAACATTCCCAAACTGTGGACCTAATCCAGATCCTGCACACTCCCAAACTGCAGGCCTGATCCTGCAGACTTGATGTGTGTATGCATTTTGGGGGGGGGTGCAACTCCATCCAGCACAGGGTAAACATATAAGCCCTGATCTCTCCTCCTAATGACCCCAACATGTATGTCTTGCCTGGATTGAGGGAACCTCGCATCCCACATCCAATCCAACATGATACCTATGTAGTTAGAGCACATTAAAATAAGGGAGGATATGCTGATTTCATCTAAGAACATGGCTGTCATTTCACCAGAAAGGCGGCACCGAGCATTAAAAATAATCCATTCAAATACCAGATAGATTAATTATATTCAATGGCATTAACATGAATGCTGAATTAGCTATACATACAAAGAAAGATCCCCAGGCTTAGGCTATAGGTCATTCACATTCTTTCATTTCATCCCTATACTATTTATTACAATTAAATTCATCTTCAAAGAAGTTTTAAGTAATGTGGCACTGGGTCGTTAAGTTAACAATGTCACTGTGCACTTGCTATCTCATTTGGCTTAATGAGAGGGCACAGTGATAGCAGTTGGAGCTGATAACTGGTATTAAATACTTCCAAATTTCAAATGTTGGTCTTTGACCAGGAAGGGGGGGGGGGAGAAATATGTTTGACTGAAGATTTTACATTTTTAGATGAATGCAGGCCTGGATAATGTTAGATTTTATTACCCTTTGCATTTTCTCCCTTTCCTCCTCCAAAACATCTATGAGCAGAATACAGCAAGAATTTAGTGTGAGTAGCCACTGAATTGCATATGAGGTGAACAGTGTATTCGGAAAGTCTTAGTCATGTGAAACATCTGAGAAACTTTAAAAGAAGCAAAAAGAGTAAGAACCGAAGTTCATGTTTGGTTCTGCTGGGAGTCTTAACTTTGTAGTGGATATCCATAGACACAATTCCCTTTTTGAGAATAGATAAGGTGGAAATGAGGACTGGCATGATAGGTTTTTTTATGGGGCACATAGTACAATCCTATGCATGCCCATTCAGAACGAAGTCTTGCTAAGTTCAATAAGATCTACTCCCAGGGAAGTGTTTATGGGATTTAAGTTTCAGATTGCAGTGGCAATTTTAAAACCCTTAGGGAAAAAAGAAAGAAAGAAGCTGTTCTACAACCCTTGCCAACGGTGATGCCTACCTGTGAAAAATTGCTGGAGAATTTCTCTTCTCCCTGGAGAAATTCAGTGAAAATGCCCCCTCCATTTCTCTACCCACAAAAAGGGTGGGGGATTTTGAGAGACCACTTGTGCACAGCTCTAACAATAGATATATCTCCAAGGGGTCCATCACACCTACTTTTTTGTCCAGGTACAATCTACCGTTTCCACGTCTGTTTCATTAGCATGTCAAGCGCTGGTCCCTTTCACATACCTTCCTGGTAACGCCATAGTATCGGCAAAATCTCTTTTCGCTTGTTCGCTCTTCCGCTATGGCACCCGCCTCGCCTCGCCTCGCCTCGCCTCGCCTCCTTCTCCTTCCCTCTCCAGTTCATTTGTTCTTGTGGTTGATGGACATTGTGATGGGCATGGGCACCTTTCCCCCCCACTGGTTTTGTTGTCTAGCATTTTAGTGATTTAGCATTTCATCGGCCGGGCGCCAATACTGCTCCCTTCTACACGGGGTCTTCACATGCCCTCTTTCCCTCCCCCCTTCACAGTTAAGTGGTTCTATGGACTGGAAGAGAACCACCCCACCCTCCTCTTTTGTCAGCAAGACCATCCTCCAATGAACACGCCCCCCACAAAAGCGGGGCGTTCCAACATAGCACGAGGATAGCAATACATGGGGACAGAAGGGCAGTTTTACCCTGTGTAGAGAAAAAACACTGCACTTTCCCCACCCTAGAAAAACACGGGAAATGGAGGGGAAGAGCCAAGATGCCTGTAGGACAGGGGCAACGTCGTGTGAGGGTCATGGGGCAAAACAGTCCACAAGGCAGGACGAAGGTGCAATAAATGCTGGTGTGATGGAGCTCCAAGACTTCCTATAGTCACTCAGTCTGGGCATCTCAGCTGCGCCTTTGTACTTCCAGACAATTATCTTGGTGTCTTCCCTGCTGTTCTTTGCCTTCCATACCAGCCTCATGATGCGTTCCTTCATTTATCCCATTCTATTCTACTCCACTGTAACTTTTCACCATACAAATGTTGACTTTAGCTTCCTTTCTGGGTTACAAAGACCTTCCGACTTCCCCTGCCTGCCTCTCTGCAGCTCATCTAGTCCCTGGAGCCAAGGCACTCAGACTAAATGTGTGACATTCACCAACTTCCCTATGAATGAGCTTCGTGAGTTGAGATCTCTATGAAAAATGTATTTATCTCTTTTCACCTCACTCATAGCTGGAGAGTATTACTGCTCGACAGCTCTCACAGAAGCAGCGATGAGGTAACATGCAACATGATGGGGCCAAAGCAGCAATTACAGATGTTTATGCAAATCAGCGTTCAGTTTTATAGTCACATCATAAATCATAATTGAGAACAGAGGGACCTGCTCAAAAGCCATTTACCACTAATAAGCACATGTACAGCTGCTTTGAGTGAACGTGGGCCATTTTGCAAAAACAGCCGTTGGGCCACGAGGGCAGGTCCCTTCTCGAGTGTCCTGTTAAATTAAGGGGAATTTCAGATGCAATCACTAGGATGTTTCCTTTAATTTCATTATGTGTGTGTGTGTGTGTGGGGGGGGTGTTGCAGAGTCTTGAGCCAAAGAGACCACATGGGCATTTAAAAGGCTACACAGAAGAGTGGCATTTAGTCTAGGGAAGTCCTTGAATCACAATCCTTCAATGAGACCAAAAGCTGAACCTAATTGATCATCTTCTCCTTGGTATAGAATTCTTCATCAGATACTGATTCTAAGTAGCTCCAGAGCCAATGCCTTTTGAGTAGGAATCTACAAGATGATGATGATGACCATGAGGATGAAGATGATTGCAAACTATGTGAACATGTCCCATTTGCCACCACGAAAAATGAGCAAGAGAACATGTTCTTAGAAAATATTCACAAATTACCAACCCAATTCTGGGTTACACTTTTGATTGAGACAGGGTGTTTTTCCCCCCTCATTTTTTAATCTTTAAATTGTTCTTTATCCCTCAGTATTTTATCAATCCATTTGAAATTTTCAGGTATGTCAGACCAACACATCTGTCTGTCACCTGTAAATTTCAGAAAGTTTCGTGAAACTGTTCCAATTTTACGAAGGTTTGAACAACCCCACCATTACCAGTTCACATGTTAGAATGTGTGTGTATTAACTCATAGGCTTAACTCATAGGCATTAACTAAGAACATACTATCATGAGACCTTCAACAAAATGCAGTTGCAGTGTTAAAGAAATTTTCTATTTTACAGTAACAATAAATCAACTGTGATGGCACCATAGAGATAGGTAGATAGATAGATAGATAGATAGATAGATAGATAGATAGATGATAGATAGATAGATAGATATAGATGATTAATAGATAGGGTGAAGGAATCTTGTCCAAGCTTGCCTTGTGAAATTTCAGAAATGTTCCACCAGAAAAAAGGTGAACCCAATCCAGTAAAATGGAGTTCCACTCTAATCAATAGATCTGGCACAACAAACCAGATAGGGATAAGAATCTGACAGAGATGGATCCTGTAAACATCCCTAGTCTGCTTCGTGATCATGCAACTTATGAGCTTCCAAGCTGAGATAAGCAGCAGCCATGTATGGCATCCCATGAAGGGCTCAATAAGCATCCTGGTTTATTGAATGCCTGAAACTGCAAAAAAAAGTGAGTTGTCAAGGTGATTTAGCTCCTATTGGAGTTGAGCAGCCATCATTTTTATGGTCCACAATGCAGAGGAGGAGCTAGGCTGTAACTGCATGGCTGCTGCTGTGAACTGTCCACTAGCCTGGACAGAGGTGTGAAAGACTGCTGGATGCAGTAGTCATTGCACTGGTGCCAGGGGTCATGTTGAGGGTTTGGTCCATTGGGAATTGCCTAATGGTGTCTACACCTGTTGTTAAGCATGTATCATGCAGGTTACAATGCTTGTGCTGATTTTGTCTTGGTGGATCACAAGTCATGCAGGCCCACTCACTTTGGATATAATCCCTTTCAGGCCTGGTCACAACATCTGCTAAGTCTCACTGAAAGGGAAGGCAGGTACGGAGTTGAGGGGATGGGGTGTCTAGATGGGTGAGAGGAGTTGGGCCAAATTTGGAAGTCAAATTGGTTGAGTAAATAATCTTAGTTGTTTTGGGGAAACAACTTGGCTTATTTCCAAGGCAAGCCATTGTTGGCTGCAGGGAGGTTCACCCATCACTAGTCATTGCTGAACTTTTCCACTGTTGATCCCCAGATAAGATTGAAAGGAACCCCAGAGTTCTACAACACACAGTTTAAAAAACACATCTGTATCTAAACAGCCAAACCCTCTAAAAGCAAAGTCAGGGGGTGAGTGTCAATAGCTGTATAAACAAAATGGGACAACTGAGAAACAAGAGGCCTGTATCAGCATGCTGAGAAGATGTTTGAGGTTTTCAGAAGTAATATGTAAACAAACAAACTAACCAACTAATAACACCCCTCCTAGCAGCCTTATGAAGACAGAACATGCTCAGTGGTCACTGAATGTTGAGAGCCAGTTGAAAAAGAAGACAAAATAAAATAAAATCCTGAAGGTGAGAGGAAAGGGCCAGAACAGTGGAATGGCCCGCTTGCATGAATGCAGGTTGGGACCCTGAGCGGAAGAACCACCTTTGTTGCATTATATTTGGGCTGCATTTTGGTTTCCACCTTGAGAACTAATTTAATATTTCACATGCAGACACATGGTTGAATGTCTGGCTCATAATTAAATCCAGTTGTGGGTCAATTTTACAAACAACAACAACAACAACAACAACAACAACAAAAACCACAACAACACTGTCAAGTGTCAGGCTCAGGAAGAAAGTGTCAGGCTCATATCCCTGTTTCACTTCAGCACCAACAGTGATTTAACAACCCAGCCAATAAACCAAGGTGTTGGTCACAAAAGATATAAATCCTAGTGTCAAGTGATTTTTTTTAATATGCCATAAAACTCTAAGACTATGGTTAACAAGGGCCTACAGGAGTCCCTAAAGGAAATTTACCAGCAATAGAAAAATTGGAGAGTGTTTTGTTCATAGCTCACAATGTTCAGCAGTGGCATAGGTTAAGCATTTGAAGGGCTCCAGAGATAGTAGATTGCCTCATCACTGATTCCTGTCACCATCTTCCTTGCTAGGTTGCCCATGTGGGCCATGATCTCCCATCCACAGAGGAATTTCTGGGGTGTCTTACACACCATACATACAATATATTAAATACTGGTTACTGCATGGATAAAACAGCCTTTGTCCTGGAAACTGACATGTTTCAGGACTGGTTGTTATGCAGCAGTAAGGAAAAACACAATCTACAATACGTAGGGCAGAGATGGGCAAAGCGTATCCCGTGGGATGCATGCCCCCCCCCCACACTTACTATTTTTATGGACCTCACCATGTCCAAAGATGCAACCCAAGAAAACAAGGTACACAGGGAGTGGTTGGCTTGTTACCAAGTAGAAACATGCTTTCAGCTGCCTCCTAGAAGCACATTCCCACTTGGAAACATGACACACTCTTCCCACCTGCCTTGTTTCCTTGCTAAAGTGGCTTCCTTGCTTCAGTGGTTCCGATCCTATCTCTTGGGCAGGTTCCAGATGGTGATGCTTGGGGATAGCTGCTCTTCAAAAAAGGAGTTGCTATGTGGTGTACCACAAGGTGCCATCCTTTCCCCAATGCTGTTTAACATTTACATGAAACCGCTGGGAGAGATCATCCAGAGGCACGGGGCGGGATGCTATCAATACACTGATGACACCCAAATATATTTCTCTATGCCTTCAACAACATCGTCAGCTAAGGATAGTGTGTCTCCTCTGAATGAATGCTTGGAGGCGGTAATGGGCTGGATGAGGAAAAACAAACTGAAGGTGTTTGCTGTCAAAGGCCCCAACCTGGGTTTGGAGGTGTGTCAACCAGTTCTGGATGGGGTTACACCCCCCCCCCCCGAAAGACTGTGTTCGCAGCTTGGGAGTAATCCTGGATCCATCGCTCCAAATGACAGCTCAGATAGATGCAATGGCCAGGAGTGCCTACTATCAGCTTTGGCTGATACGCCAGCTGTGCCCCTTCCTAGAGTTGGAAAACCTAAAGACGGTAGTGCACACGCTGGTAACTTCAAGGCTTGACTTCTGCAATGCGCTGTACATAGGGCTACCTTTGTGCCTAGTCCGGAAACTTCAACTTGTTCAAAATATGGCAGCCAGGTTGGTCACCAGTACATCTAGGGGTGACCACATTCCCCCAGTTTTAAAATCACTTCATGGGCTGTCAATCAGTTTCCGGGCGATGTATAAAGTGTTCGTTATTCCCTTTAAAGCCCTACATGGTTTGGGTCCAGGTTACCTGCGAGATCGCCTTCTCCCGTACAATTCGCCCCAAACACTCAGGTCCTCTGGGAAGAACTCACTCAAATCAGCCAGAACTAGGCTGATGAGTGTTACCGAGAGGACTTTCTCTTCCACCGCTCCCAGACTGTGGAATGATCTGCCGGAGGAGATTCGACAAATTAGCAGTCTTCACGAATTTAAGAGAGACATGATGACTGCTCTCTTCTGGCAGGCCTATCCAGATGAATTTTAAGACATTTTTAATTATGTATTTTTTTCTTGTTTAATTTTTTTAAAACTGTTTTGTGATTCTTGTGTTTTATATTGTTGTTGTTCCCCGCCTCGATCCGGAGGGAGAAGCAGGTTATAAATAAATATTATTATTATTATTATTATTATTATTATTAAATTGGTGCCCTTTTATTATTTTTGCTGCCGCAACAAATTCTGGGTAATATCCAATGAGGTTGCTGTGCTCCTGCTAATTCCCTAGGGCAAGAGGGACCAGCCACTTGCCCAATAGGGATTTAGAGTTTCATATAGCAAACTTTGAAATTAGCAGAAATGCCTCGTTTCTGGATTGGAAAAGTCAGCAGAGGTCCATTAAGTGAGTTCTTCTGACCCGCCCATTTTCCTGAAATAAGTATTCCCACTCATTTCTGATTCCTACCCATAGTGCTAAATACCCATTGCAAAAACAGTGGTTCCTGTTGGTGCTTGGGTGTCACTGGGCACTGCCCTCAGTAGTGTTGGCAAATTTAGCATGGTGGGATTAGCCACCTAATGGGTTTGAGGGAATCAATGCTTTCCCTGACCACTGGAAATTGCCTACCCTACCCTTTTGGTGATCCCCCCTTTTTAAATATGTCTAGGTGCAAAATGGGATGAGAAACACTCACTGATAATGTTTTGCCCACAGGTCACCAAAAGGGATTAGCCAGAAAGCTTTCTGCTTTCACAGGTGAGGAGAAGTTTGTCTTTATTTTATTAAGTTTCATTTTGTTCTATCCTAGCATGGGTCATTTTAGTTGCTCAGACTGAGAGGTCTAGTCGAAGGTAGATCCTATTGGCTCCTCAGATGACTTGATACAGCTGGGCTTGAAAACAGCACACCCTCCAGACATTTGTGACACTTTAGGATGTACTGGTTTTCTAAAATCCATTCCATCTGCATTTCATGGATTGTTAGGTGCTTTCTATTGCCTGCTCATTGGTGGAATCCCCCCCATTTCTCAAATTTGCCCAAATTTCTGTTTGCGTAAATTCACACTTGCAAAAATGTGCAACCCTGTTGGAAATGTGCAAATCCCCTTGAAAACGTGCAAATTCCTTTAAAATGTGCAAATCCCTCCCCAAATGTGCATTTCATGCTTTAGCCTATGGAGGAAATGTGCATTTTTGGTCGTGGGGTCTTTCTTTCTTTCTTTCTTTCTTTCTTTCTTTTGATGTTCATATTTTTCTAAGACTAATCCCAGAAAGTAAACCAACAAACAAACAAAATGTGGTCTGCAAATCTCTGGAATCCGTGGGACTTTGGAAAAGCCAGTCTGCTGTGGAATCCATGGGACACATTCATAGAAATCAAAACTCATTAGCTTCTGTTACGGATTTCTCCAACATCCGTAGTGACACTGCAGAGTTGCATAGATCAAAGCAGCGGTTCCATCTGCCTGCAAGCTGCCTAGATGGTGCAAAGAACAAGAGGCCTTAGGCACCTTAAAAGAAGTGCTCAGTGGTTCCTGGAGGCTTGCTTTGTCCTCCACTTGCAAAGCACAATAAGATACCTATTTAGGTTTTACCTATATTGATTCTTTCTCTGGCTCCCTCCCAAAGCCACAAAGAGTTTGAAAACCAGCCCAAGAAAACCGTTGTGATCATGAGTTCTGGCTTTCAGAGTCAAGATCTTTTGTCTCGCCTCCCCCCTCTCCCCACCCAAGATCACAAGAGGCTTGATTGTAAATTTCAAACAAATGTAAAAGACAGTCTTCGGTATTGATTTTCAGAACGCCTTTCCTCTTAAAATGGGATGTCCCCCAGGTGCGACAAACTTAAAAGCTTGGGACTGGTGTGCGCAAAGGCATTGCTCAATTGGGCCCAGGGAGAATATTTTTCACTAGAACTTAAGATTGTTTATAGTTCCTGGGAGGAACCCCTTCTTAAATTAAACTCTTTTCCTATAAACTCTTTATTATAATAGCTGCGGTCCAGGAAAGATGAGACAAAGGAAAGCAAAACAGGGCACGAAGAAAAACGACGAAACACTCCTTGGTAAGATGCCAGAGGATAATTGCACAACCATTAGGTGTAATTAAAACAAAGAAATATTCAGCAGTATTTGCTTACAACCGAGTCACATGATTCCTTTTGGGCTGTCGGCAAGTCAAATACAAGCCCTGTATCAGGCGTGCAGAAACTCTTTCAGTTCAAGGTCCAAATTCTGTTTTGGAGATTTTCTTGGATCCCACATTCCAGAGGCAGGTGGGGCCAAAGGCAAAATGGGGTAGGGGTTAAATACTAAATCAATGAACAAATACCAACATAGAGCTCCATCAGATGAGCATTTTATTGCACACTCATTACTGGGCACTCATGGATTTTGCAGGTGACTCTCACAATGCTGTCTGCCTCCTGTGTGCCTCCTGCCCTTCTAGACTTCTTTGCATTACAAAAACAAACAAACAACAACAACAACAACAGTAAGTCTGACTTATTTTTAAAGTTTGAAGTTGCCGCTATCTCCTGCTATGTGCAGGAGAAGCAGCAGGATCCAAATGGCCCACTGAAAGTGCCATGTGCAAATTGTTTACTTCCTCTTTCAAAAGAGGAAGTAATGAGGGACAAATGCGTGGGTGGAGAAGCGACGGTAAGCAAATGCGATTTCTCCCTGTGTGATTATTTTGTCCAAATTTCCTAATTTGCACAACTTTCCCCACAGTCTCAGCTTGCTCATCTTCTGGGCCATTCCAGAGATGGGACATGTCTTCAAGCTGATGCTTACATCGACTGGCAGTGTTGGTTGATCCATTCAAACATACCTGATATTCCTCATGCAAAATACTTGGTGAGATTGTATGTCTGTCTGAGATAAACCTGTGCAATTGCACTAAAATAAAACAGGAAGTTTGTACCAATGCCTATTTAACCTTACTTTTTTATTACTATTATCCTGAACATAATGATGAAAGCTGTGGATGTTACTCCCTACACATCCATGGAGAACAACACACTGCAGAAGTGAATTTAGTGTTATTAAAAGTCTGGAGCTACTGTGTATGACTATGAAATATCACTGTCATTTTTCAATTGCTGGCATATCAGACTAGAGGAAGATTAGATTACAAGCTCGATGACCCTTGGTTAGGAAAATGAGATCAGAAAGAAGTTCTGCCAACTCCCTTATGGAGTAAATTATATTTCATATGCAGTCATAAGACCCAAGGATGGTTATGCCTCCTTTGCCTATTCAAATCTGTGTCTTCTGGCACACCACACCAAGGGCCTAACTAAACTTTACATGCACGAAGCTAAACATCATTATCCCCCTTTTAATGGGGGTGTGGAGCAGAGTCAGGAGAGGGTGTCAATGGTACCTCTTCTATGTACCAGTTTTTTTGCAGTTCAAATCACATCTGATGTTCTCCCCCATGGGGGAAAGGTCATTTGGGGATGAATTTGAGCCAAGATGTGGTGGGTCTGAAAATGAATAATCACCACTTCCCCAATGTGGCTTCTCTATTCTAAATTTCCCTCTCTTGAAACTACTTTCTTTTTCTTTAAAAACTGATGTAGGGGGTTAGTTCTGTACTTTGCCAAAATTTTATTCAGCACTTATTTCCAGCCATACTCATTGAAAAGAGATTGGTTTACAAAAATAATTCAATGGAGAGGGGGGGGATGGTGAAACCCACGCGAGCAAGGTGTGAAGTTCTTCTGCTTACCTTATTTACAGGTGTGCCCTGGCTTTCATTGTACAATCACCTGTCTAGCAGTCTGCAGCCTCCCAAGCTTCCTACACTTCAAGTAAAGCCCACAAGGTAACTCCTCCACGAGTCTTTCTCCCCCTTTTCTGATCAGAATAGGAAGTGTGGGCAGCAAGGGAAGCTGCAGAGATGTGTAACGGAGAGGGGGAAAACACATAAAAAGCACCTTCTGCCATGTTGCAATGATACATTCACAGAAAGAACCCTGAGAATGAGTCCAAAAGAATCATGGTTAGGAATGGTTCACACAACACGCTAAGCCATAATGTTTAGCTCAAAATGCTTAACCATCATGGCTTAGCGTGTTGTCTGAACAGGACCAGTGTTGGCAATACTGCGAGAGGTGGACCAAGGTTCTGACTCAGTATAAGGCAGATTCCTATGTTCCTTTGAGTTCCATTGTATTGGTGCAGCCAGTGAGAAGGCTAGTTTTGCTCACATAGCAAACCCCTGCTTATAATTCAGGTTTTTGTCCAGGGGAGAATATTGAACATGCATCACAATGTAGCCCATGATTACACAATTTGCAGTCCATTAAGCCAAATGCAGGCCTCCAACCATGTCACATGACCTGCCATGTGGTTGCCAACACCCTTACATTTGCAATTCTAGGACGGCAGCAAAACAGGTTGATTGAGCCCCTAACAGGCTGCCCTACCTTGCTGCTGTTGGGCTGTGTTGAGTTTAGGATCACAAGTCATGCAGACTTGCTGCGTCTCCCAACAACCCGGCTGTCTGAAGGAACAGTTTTATTGGGATAATTGCAATTTCTTTAGGAAGGCAATCTATTTGTTTGGACTGCCTATTTCTTGAAGTCTGTAGGCGCAATGTTCAACTTGCCCCTTGGGTGAACAGATTCTGGATGGTGCTGAGCAATACATCATTACACTGTGCTCTCCATGACGATACTCCAGTAACCAGCAGTAATGGTGGTGATAACTGAATCATTAATCTTTTGGCTTCCCCACCCTTGTTGAGCTTCTGTTATTGTGATTTAGGAAAATGAAATGTGGGCCAGCAACACACAACTGTGCCATTAACTGTCCAAAACCATCTATCTCTTATTCCCTTTGTTCATACCTTTGTCATAGATATTGTGTTTTTTTTTTTTGAAATAATTTTATTAATTTCAACATAATAATAACATAAAATACATACATAATCCACGACAATCCCCCCCGTGCACCCCCACACCATGAGACCTTCTCTTAATCTTTTATTCTATCCAGAAATTTATCGACTCTTTTGAAGGTGTTTGTCCCTTCCCCAATCTTAATACATATTCCAATAGGGGACTCCATATTTCCCCAAAATCATTTTTACCGGACATTCCCCTCTTTAATTTCATTTTACAAGTCAGCATATCATTCAAAGCCATATCCCATATTTCTTTATACCATTCTTCTATTGTATAGCTTCCTTGTCCTTTCCAATTTTTTGCAATCATTAGTCTAACAGGTGTCAGGAGGTTGTTTATCAATTCTCTCTTATTTTTGTCCTCTTCCCCTCTATCCCATATTGCTAGTAGAGCATAGATATTGTGTTTGATTCATTCTCTGAAATGAAAATCTAGGCCCAAAGTGCATAATGTTTTAAAACCTCAGTAAATATTTTACATTTTCTTTCCCATTTTGCACAAAGGATAAAAGGATTTGGGAACATCAAACTGTGAGATGAGACAAGAGGATGGGTGTTCAGACTTTTTCAGAGATGGAACCTGTCCTGTAGGACTCTCTCAGAAATTATATTAAACTGGGCTCTTCAAGTGGGGTGGGGGGTCAGATAATCCCCTCCATACAATGAACAAATGTGTGAAGGATTTGCAGGATTGCAGACCCCACTGCAGACACCCATGAGAGCCACACACCTTTGCCCATCCATCCCAGGAACTAGCAGCTCTATGCACGTACCAACAATATATGTTTGTAGTGTTCCATTACTCAAGGGGCAATCCTAGCTAGGGATGTCAGAGAAATCCATTTTGGAGGTGGGGTTTAATGGCTTTTCCTAGGTTCTACCACCCAGATGTCACTCCTGTTGTGTTGCCCAGCTTGGTCTACAGCAAGTAGACCCAGTTTGTGGGTTTTCTAGTCATTTTGCACATCCCCCCTTGTGGTATTGTAATTTGCAGAAATTTCTAAACAACTTGGACAGATTTTGCCTGAATTTGCACAAATTGCTGAGAAATTTGTGCTCATTGCAAAACCCACAAAATAAAATGCATGAAGTTCCCAGAGTTCAGGGAAAAGCCCACAGCTCAGCTCACAAACACAAATTGAGTCATGCAGGCCATGGAATTCCATCGAGTAAAAAAAAAAAGAAAAAAAACTGGATTTACCAGTGATGGATATCCCTAATTCTGCCCAAACTAAGGCTCTACAAATCAGCAAAACCTGAGCTCATGATGGTTCTCCAAATTGCAGTCCAAATTCCAGAATTCGTTCTGACTTTTGTCCATATCAGATTCCAAACTTTTTCCTCCTCCACACTACCATTGAGGGCAGTTGTGTGCTTTTCTTCTTCAAAAAGGGCACATCATTTTTTGAAATGTACACATTTTTCTCCCATTGATTAGTGAGGTCCCTCCCATAAAAAAGTTCTCTAACTTTTCATGCACATTTATCACATGTATTGGGTTTAACACCAATTTTTGTTGTTCTGCAAATCACATCACAAGCTCAGAAATGTATGGACTTTGGCCCACACAGCGTTCAGGTCTGTGTTTGGATCTAGAAGATACAAACTGGTTAAATTAAATGAAAAATGAGCTGAAACTAATTGCTCATACATCCCTAGGCCCAACTAGTGTCTCTCCTTGTATGGAGGATCTCTCTCTACCTATATTGATATGTGTGTGAAGTCCCTTCAGGTGTGCTCCAACCATGCAGTCTACAGAGATGTGCTGGCAGAAGAGAAGCAAGCCAATGTGACCCCACAAGGTCCCTTGCACATTATTTTAATGCACACAACTCACCCCCCTCCCTGTAATGATAGAGAATCACAGGTGTTCTCTGGTTTCTACCAAGAACAAACACAGCTTCTAATGAAAGACACTTAAAACTTTCCTAAAAACTTTTTAGAATGTTTTTAGGATGTTTTAGGATGTTTTAATGCAGTTTTAATAATATTTGTCATGTTTTAATTAGTTTTATGTATTTTATCATGTTGTTGTTCCCCACCTTGATCTAGACGGAGAGGCGGGTAAGAAATAAATAGTTATTATTATTATTATTATTATTATTATTATTATTTCAGCTAGAAAAAGTATTGATGATATCAGGCAAACATTTTTAACACTGACCTAAGTTTCTAGCAAAATAATAAATATCCTCCTCATCTTGATTCTAAATTGTGGTTTCCAACATGGCACACCCATTTATACTTAGTATATAACAGGCTATAAATATTGGGGCCAAAATAGCTGAGATGCCATGCTAGTGAGACCTTATGAAAAAGAGGACAGGGCTCCTATATCTTTAACAGTGGTGTTGAAAAGGGAATTCAGCAGGTGTCATTTGTATGTATGCAGCACCTGGTGAAATGCCCTCTTCATCACAACAGTTAAAGCTGCAGGAGCCCAGCCCTCTTGACCAGACACAAGAGAAGGCAGGGATCCTGCAGCTTTAACTGTTGTGATAAAAAGGGAATTTCACCAGTTCTGCATGCCTACAAATGACACCTGCTGAATTCCCTTTTCTACACAACTGTTAAAGATACAGACACACTGTCTTCCTTTTCATGTGGTCACCCTATGCCATGCACATAATGATAAATTCTGTGAATGGATTTTCAGAAGTAAATAGCAGGTGTGAACCCTGATTTTGATCAGTACTCTGGTAGGAAGAGGGTTGGGAGGTGCTTTAACACATTGCCTGCTACACTTGGTCACAACCCAGATTGGCTTTCTCACATCTGCTCTTTACTTTTTTAAATATGCAATTGCCAAGCATGCAAATGATATCTCATCTAGTTTGCCTTGGGTCCTGTAAGTGAAACTATTAGGAATCCCCCAAAATAAAGTCTTTCCCCACCACTTATTTATGGGTCCCTTGCATCATTGTGGCATCATAAAATACAACACCCCTCATTTCCCCCTTCCTTTCTCAAATGGGCAAACTCTTATTAAGCACCTTTTAATTTGTGCTGCGGAAGCACCCCCTCACTTGTCCCTGTGTGTGCATGATGTCTTTTGTTGTTCACAAGAGGAAGGACATATCAAGGATGCAGCTTAACTAAAAATGATAGAGAAATCACCAAGGGAAGCAGACAGAAGAACTTAGGTGCAGTTGGGGCCTTTGCTCAACTGCCAGCTCTTATTGTCTTTGCGCTTCTGTTTCTCTTCCCCTGCTCCAAAGTCGGTCTCTGGGGTTTTGAAAGAGAGGAGAACTGAAACGCTCAATGGAATGAACCTATCAGCTGCCTCTCCTGAGCACTGTTTTTCAGTGACTTGAGTGGCCCCTTGTCTGACAGCTCTATGGAATTCCCACTGGACTCCCTGCTGGAATAGCCTGCATTAGTTTTGTGGCAGATGCATAAGCAGCAAAAGAACCAGGATGGAGTTATCGGAACAATGGAATCAGCCTTTGACCAAAGTAGACTGTGGCTGAATTCGGACAACACGATAGTCAATGGTGGGGTAATAATCAACTTTACAGTTGTTCATCTAGGGGGTACTCCCCACACAACATGGTAATAAATAATCAACTGTGGTGTGGATTAGGATCAGCGCTGAGTTGACTATGGCAGCATTCGGACGACACGATAGTCAATACAAATGACGATTGTTCCCCCCCCCCCCAGTTGCTTATTGTGTCATCCAAATTCAGCCTGTGTGTCCACCTAGCCCAAGGTTGCCCATGCTGACTAGCCAGGGCTCTCCAGAGAGATTCCAGCAGAGCCCCTTCCCACCACTTGTTAACTTAGGCTGACCATATGAAAAAGAGGACAGGGCTCATGTAACTTTAACAGTTGTAAAGAAAAGGGAATTTCAGCCAGTGTCATTTGAAATTCCCTCTTCATCACAACAGTTAAAGTTGCAGGCACTATACTAGAGTGACAATGAGCTACAGGAAATTGGAATTTTTAAGTATTAATTAAAGAGACACATTGTGCATAGATAGTAAGAAAAGATCGAACACGCTTACAACACGCTTAGGGCTCGAGGGAAAGTATCACTTATTCTGTAGAGATTGCTGAATATTCAAAACTTACTAAGCCTGCATTTTAACTTATAAGTTCCCCCCCCCCCCTTATGTTCTGTTTAAATCACAGTTGTATGGTCTGTGGACTTTTAACAATAAAGTAGTAGTATACTAGAGTGACCATATACAAAAGAAGGCAGGACCCCTGCAACTTTAACTGTTGTGATGAAGAGGGAATTTCACCAGGAACTAATTGCATACAAATGACACTGGCTGAAATTCCCTTTTCTCTACAACTGTTAAAGTTACATGAGCCCTGTCCTCCTTTTCATATGGTCAGCCTAGCTAACTGATCCTTTCAAGTGGAGATATCATGGATCCATTGCATTTCATTTAGGACATTCCTATTACTGCCTAATAGCCAAAGCTCTCTGGATGGTTTACAAAGACTAAAACCTTAAAAATACAGCATTATGTATATTATAGAAATAGTTTAGCTAGGGTGGCCATATGAAAAGCAGGACGGGGCTCCTGTATCTTTCACAGTTGTATAGAAATGGGATTTCCAGCAGGTGTCATTTGCATGCATGCAGCACCTGGTGAAATGCCCTCTTCGTCACAACAGTTAAAGCTGCAGGATCTCTGCCCTCTTTTGTATCTGGTCATGCTAGTCAGGGCTTCGTTCCCAGATGAAGCCAGATTGCCAGAACACTGCAACCGCACCCATGACAGAAACGGATGTGAATGGCAGACACAGACCCTAACTGCTTAGATAATGGTCATTGGATGCTGCAGTATAGATCTTCTTTGTAGAAACCACAGCCTTTCAAACCCCAGCTTCCTACGATTCGAGGCAGAAGGTATTCTCTGTAAATGCAAGTTATATGAAGACGACAGAAAGCTTGCTATCTTATTCCCATTAAGACTCAGCACACCGATTCATGTTTAATGTGTGCATCAGAACTCCAGCGTCTGCCTTCTCTCTGTCTTCATCTTGTAATCCACATCAAAGATTACCTTAATCGCCGGGAAGGTAACAAGAAGGCCTCTGCATTTTGGTACAGCTCTATTTATTGATAAGCTGTGGAGCTGCAGACAATCTGTGCCTATCGCCGGAGCATAACACGTTGGCCGGGAAGGTATTTTTCATCTTTTGGATGCTATAGGAGTCTCTCGTGTAGAGCAAAATGCCCTGAAGCCCTCAGACTTCTTTCAGCGATTCATTCACTTTGTTGTTCATGACTGGAGAATCAACCGGCAATCATTACCGTGGATGTTCTTTACAAAGAAACAAGCTTTTTTCTCCCCCCCCCCCCTTTTCCACTACAGGAACTGGGTAGAGAAGAGGAAAATTAAAATGAGCAGGATGGAGGATTCCGCTCCCTGCTCCCCATATTGAATATTTAGCTCTTTTGTTCCGTCTGCTTGTAAGAGAAAGCAGAACAATTACCTTTGAATTAGGAAGTCAGTAGGACTGTGTACAGTTAGCAATCAGCTATAGTATTACTCTTTCTGTACAATGTCTCACTGCACATAGAGAAAGAATGTCCATACACTGCAGCCTGATCTACTCAAAATAAGTCCAGTTTAATTCAGTACGCTTATTCCCAAATAGGGATAGTCATTTAGGGTGCAGTTGTGAGCCTTGCATGATCTGGGACCGATGTTCAATAGTGTGACTTCTACCCTCCTTCCCTTTCCCAAATGTTCCTTGGTGTCCAAGTATCACTATGTGCTGATCATAATATAAAGGAGGAATCCTTGGATGCACATTCTTTCCTTCTTCTTCCCCCCAGACATCCAGACAAGCAATCTGGGCAAAGGTCCATGCATGCTGCTCTGATACCCTAATATCTGGACTACTGCAATGCGTTATATGTGCGGCTGACTTTGAAAATGGTCTGGAAACTTCAACTGGTACAAAATAGGGCAGCCAGTCTGTTAACAGGGACTGGCCAACAAGACCATACTACGCCAGTCCTTTTTCAGCTTCACTAGCTGCCAGTCCAGGTCCCGCCCTGATTCAAAGTGCTGGTATTAACATTAAAAGCCCTAAACAGCTTGGGGCCAGGTTATGTGAAGGAACGCCTCCTCCTATATGTGCCTGCCTAGATCCTAAGATCATCTTCATGAGCCCCTGTCAAAGGAAGTGAGGCAAGTGACTACCAGAAGGAGGGCCTTCTCTGTTGTGGCTGTGGAATGAGCTCTCTAGAGAGGTTCGCCTGGCACCTACATTGTACTCTTTTAGACTCCAGGTGAAGGCCTTCTTATTCTCACAATATTTTCACAGTATCTTATCATACTCTTTTAACTCCACTATTTTAAATTTGTATTTTAAATTTGTATTTTACATCTGCATTGCTGTGCGGTTTTACCATGGTTGTGTTTTTATTAGGGATTTGCATGGCCCCCCCAGATAACATCGGAACTGGGATCAGAACCGGGATTGGCATGTCGGATTGGATTGGATTGGAGGCTTTCCGGATCAGATCGCACCTGTTCCCAATCCGAAAATCAGAAATCCGATTTTCGGATCGGACTCCATTTTAGGTGTTTCCCCCCAATGCAAGCCTATGCAGAAAACATGGGGGGCGAGTGAGTGGGGGCCTAACTCCCTCCTCCCTGTTCCTCTCCCCCACTCGCACTCCTTACCTCCCGGGGCTGTCCACTGCTGTCCACTGCCGCCCATGGGCGGCAGTGGACAACCCCAGCAGGTAAGCCCCCTCCCTCCCATTCATGCTCCTTACCTGCTGGGGCGCCTGCTTCCATCCGCTACCATCCGCTGTTCCAGTCTACTGAGAAACAGGCTTCACGGCATAGTTCTCAGTCGAGCGCCAGGTGATCACCTTGTGCTCTACTGAGAGGCAGGCCATGAAGCCTTTTTCTCAGTAGATTGGAACAGTGGACGGAAGTGGACGGAAGTGGGAGCCCTGGCAGGTAAGTGGGGTCCTCCCCCTCCCCTCCCCTCATGCTCCTTACCTGCCAGGGCCGTCCGCTGGCGCCCGCTGGTACCTTCTACTGAGAAACAGGCTTCGTGGTCTGCCTCTCAGTAGCGAAGCCTGTTTCTCAGTAGAAGGTACCATCGGATGGCCCCGGCAGGTAAGGAGCGCAAGTGGGGGTGAAGGTGGTGGAGGTCCGATCCTCCAATCTCTTCCGATCCAGATTGGGTCCTTTCGGATCGGATGAGATTGGGCGATCCATATGCGGGGATCGGAATTGGATAATTTTATCCGATTTCGGCTGGATCGGGTCCGGATCGTGGATCGGACCCGATCCGGTGCACACCCCTAGTTTATATATATCTATTTTTATATCATGTTTTTATACTGTTTGTTGATGGTTTAAACTTTTGTGAAATGGCCAGAGAGGCTATTGAGAGGTATATAAATGTAATAAATAAATAAATAAATGGTGAAGATTAGTGTATGCCTTAGTGGAGCACCCCCTTTCCCCCCATTCTTGCCTTCTCAGCAAACCCTCAGCAAGTATTGACTGTAGCACTCTGACATGGATTTGAAGTTCCTTGCATGCACAGAGTCTTCTGTTTCCATCTGTGCTTCTTGCTCCAGAGCATGAATCATTGGAGAATGCAGCTTTAGGACACGGTTCTTCCTCATCTTGGTTATGGATGGGTGAATCCATGAGTTTCACTTCTAGAGCATTTATTTTATTTATTCATTTATTTATTTTAAATTTCAAATTTGCTTTCTGTTGAATATCAAGAATTGTGGGAATTTTGGTAAATTCTTATAAAAAAATGAACTGAAAGAACATTCTCACCCATCTGCACCAGCCACATTCAATAGGTCCAGCGGAAAGGACCATGATGTACCTGCCTGCCGTATCACCATTTCCTCTTTATGGCTGCCATAGTGTGCGGCCATAGTTATACTAAAAACAGAGAGCCCCTGCAATTATTTTAAATCATGGCCTGGCTCTCAGGAGGAGGACACATTTCAAGTAACTTCAGTGGTGGCAGCAGAAGGTCAGGGAGGGTGAGGAGAGAGAGGGAAGTGAGTCTGGTGAGCCCAATGGACTCACCTGGATTCATGGCCGGCCTTGCTCTAGATTTCCCGTTGGGTGAGCAGGTGGAGGGAAGGGCCAGCACCACCCCGAATCAGCCTGAGGCTCCCCAAGGGCTTCAATGCTGGTCCGCCTTGGCCTTGGCACACCTTGGGCTGACCTGGTATCACTCCAGGTTCTGGCTGACTCATCCCACCTCACGTTGAATCTGGGGATTCTGACCGAGGCTGTGCACAGCCCTGATTGGAACCCCAGACTTTTAAGAACTGAGCGCTCAAAGTCTTTGTCCTGGATGGAAAAAAAAAAAAATCTGTCAGTGTTGATTTCTCCTACAATCACCATCACCATCATGCTCCTTATCACCTCGGGTTCTTTTTGTCTCACGTATAAAGAACTTTGAGAATTTTGAAGAACTTCTATCAAAGCCAAACTGACATGGAAGTCTCTCCTATCCCTCATCCTGGTAGGGCTCATTGGAATTAACGGAGTCCTTTCCCTTCCCTCTTGCAAGTGGCATCAGTGTGCATGCACTGCAGCACACTAGGCAGCGCATGGAGTTGTACTATCAGAAGGACAAAGAATCAAAGCTTGGTTATTTGGGGAAAAGAAGACACGAAAGAGAAGGGGAAGAGAACAAAAAAGCAAGAGCTCTGGAAACTTCACAATACCTCCTGATTATATGCAATTATCTGGGATTTAACAGAATGAAATGACTCCTAGCTCTTCTCACTCTCTGTTTGAGCTTTCTTTATGGCTGCCTGCGATGGTTGATGGCTTTAGAAGCTAAAATAACCCTGAAATAACATTACATTAGTCGCAGGTGCACAATGCATTTGCATTACTTTTTTGAGTGGAGAGTGATAAATTCACCCAATGAAGTTCAAAGCAGATTTGGTGGTGCGCTGTGTGTGTGTGTGTGTGCCACACTATTGTTCCTAACAGAAGAAGTCATAATTTGAGCACAGCTGGCAAAAGCTCAGACATGTTTAGCAGGGTACCTTGCAACCACCGCAGTTGTCTGGAAGAATTATTCTACAGCTGAAACCAATAGGGTGACCAGATAAAATCCAGGTCAGGGCTCATGTCACTTTAACAGCTGTAGAGAAAAGGGAATTTCAGCCAGTGTCATTTGTATGCAATTAGTTCCTGGTAAAATCCCCTCTTCATCACAACAGTTAAAGTTGCAGGGGCCCTGCCTTCTTTTGCATATGGTCACTCTAGTATAGTGCCTGCACCTTTAACTGTTGTGATGAAGAGGGGATTTCACCAGGGACTAATTGCATACAAATGACACTGGCTGAAATTCCCTTTTCTCTACAACTGTTAAAGTTACAAGAGCCCTCACCTCCTTTTCATATGGTCAACCTAGGTAACAATTCAGGTGGCTCAAAAATGCAGGAGGCCTGATCCAGAATGAAAACCCTAGTGTGAGGGTTAAGGGGCTTTAATATAGGGTGACCAGATAAAATCCAGGTCAGGGCTCATGTCACTTTAACAGCTGTAGAGAAAAGGGAATTTCAGCCAGAGTCGTTTGTATGCAATTAGTTCCTGTTGAAATTCCCTCTTCATCACAACAGTTAAAGTTGCAAGCACTATACTAGAGTGACCATATACAAAAGAAGGCAGGGCCCCTGCAACTTTAACTGTTGTGATGAAGAGGGGATATCACCAGGAATTAATTGCATACAAATGACAGTGGCTGAAATTCCCTTTTCTCTACAACTGTTAAAGTTACATGAGCCCTGACCTGGATTTTATATGGACACCCTAAACAACACCACAGTTCACAAGTCTGCATAACTTGGGGGTGGGGGACCCAGTCTGCTGTGAAATCTGCAGGTTTGATTCATAGAAATCTGAACTCATTTGAATTTGTTGTGAATTTCTCCAACAGTCCTCCAGTTATAAACAACATTCGTTACTGGAGGACTGATCTAGTGCTGTGCCAAAAAAAAATCTGACCATTCCATTTTTTTGCATTTTTGGGGGGTGGGGGGAGAAATGAAAAATCAGATGAAAGAGGCTGGGAGAGGTGAGAATTCTGGAAATTTTTCTCCTTGGGAAGGGGGACAGGATTTCCACATAGATTTGTAAATGTAGCCCATTGTTGAGGGGCCTTTTTTCTTACCTTTTTTTTAAACACCTCTGGCATTTTCAGGAGCCCAGGAGTGCTTACTGGATGCTTATTGGAGAGGGAGAGGTCACATGGTCTCCAATAAGCATGTACTAAAAACTGCTGGTCTCCTCCAAATGCTGGAGGAATGGGGGTATTGTTTTTGATTTGAAAAATGAAAAAAAGGAAGAATCCCTCCCCACAGCAACCAGCTACACTTAAAAAAGGTATGTGGAAACCCTGTCCCCCTCACCAAGGAGACCATCATCTGAATTTCCCCCACCCCTGGGAAAGAGGCAGAAAAAACCTGCCACTTTTGCAGGGAGAGAGAAAGTTCCTGAAAATAGGGGGCAGGATTCTTCCCAGCACTAGAAGGCGCATAGAGAGCCCAATATTTTTCCCCAATCCTATGATAGGGCCAAAACACTGAAATTTGGGTCTGGCTGATAATGGACTCATTCTGGTGTCAGCATTCAGTGGTGCCATACGGATGTATCTTCCACTAGTCTAACCTTTCACCAACCATGTGCAGAAGCAGAGAACAGTTCATAGAAGAGTAGAGTTGGAAGGGGCCTATAAGGCCATCGTGTCCAACCCCCTGCTCAATGCAGGAATCCACCTTAAAGCATCCCTGACAGATGGTTGTCCAGCTGCCTCTTGACGGCCTCTAATGTGGGAGAGCCCACCACCTCCCTAGGTCATGGGTTCCATTGTTGTATTGCTCTAACAGTCAGGAAGGTGTGGGAGTGACGGTAGCTGAGTCGAACCATTGACTCAGGCTCCACATGCTTCGAGGGAGTCTGAGTCATGGAATTCCCAGTCCCCGTCAGCTAAATCCTTTGAGGTTCCAGCCACATCTGCAAACCTTCCAAACAAACCATCCCTGCCACAACCCTCATTAGGAGAAGTTTTAGGAAGGGAGGACTAGCAGTAAGGGATAGTAATGAGTTCCCTCGGCTGTTCCAATATTATGAATCCTCCCAAATTTATACACTATAAATGATAAATTCATACACTTGCAATTTATAAAGTCTGATTTGAAAAAAGTGAATCAAACATGTTTACATTTGAATAACATACACAAATAAGCCTTGATTGTTGGTAGAAAAAAATGCATGTTTCAAAGATGTGTAAACTTGATGTGAATATTTTGAAAGATTCACACAAAAACATGCATGGATATTCATTCAAAAAGGAAAAAAAACCTCACAATGTGATAGAGAGTTGTAAAAAATGAGATTTGAGATGAAATTAAGAGGATTTCAAGAAACTCAAAGTTTGCTAACTTGTACTTACCTAACTTTCTCCTACTCTCTTCTTATACTGCCCCTGATCAGTTCCTTTTTTTCTCTTTCCCTGCCTTCCCTGTCAGATGTCCATTGTTTTCTACCTCCTTCCCTGACTTCTCTAGCAATATCGCTTTTTCCTGCTCTACCACCTCTTCCATCCCTCTCACCTCTCCTTTCCACATGTCTCTTCTTCTTCTGCTGAGTAGTCAGTTCTTGGTTTAAATACATCTGGCTCATCTGTTGGTCCCATCCTTCCATTTTCTGTGGCCACTCTAGCCAAGGTCTAACTCAGGTCATTGCCTCCTGAAGCCCAGCTCACAGGGTCGTCACGAGGATAAAAGGTAGGAGGAACATGGATGCCATGTTTCCTCCATGAGCTCCTCAGAAGAAGGGTGGGCTAAAAATAAAATGTGAGAAGTCTCCTATATGAATGTTTCTGAATATAATTTGACTGTCTGGTACACACAGAACTCAATACTACTCAAGAAGAAGAAGAAGAAGAAGAAGAAGAAGAGGAAGAGGAAGAAGAAGAAGAGGAAGAAGAAGAGGAAGAAGAAGAAGAAGAATTTATTCTTTCACTTCGCTGAAGACTTATTTGAAGAACGTTGGGCTTTTCATCACTTTTTGTTTTGCAAGAATAAATAAACTTTAGTGTTTAGTGCCAGCTTGAATTTTGCTTCTTATCTTGTATCTTGTTTGCCCCCTTTTTTCACACATAATGCGCACCACCACATGCTGTGACTCCAAACCCCACACGTTGTGCCTCCTATTGTCCCCTCATCTCCACAGAACATCAACTTGGCTCCTTCTCACAATACCCAAAGGATAGTGCTTTTTTATTTTCATTTTTTTGCACAGTCGGGGAGACGGCATTTCAGGTATACAAAGCTTGGAGTTACAATTCTGTGGAGGAGTCATGCTGGAGGTGTGGAACGACAGCGGAACTGCTTCACAGCAGCTAAGAGGAAACACCTTAAGACAGGACTTTGCTGAGGGGGAGTCAGTAAACTCTGAAGAGACACAGTTAGAATCTCTGCTGAGAGAGGGATTAAAGGGCTGCTGTTTCACACATTACAGAAGAAGAAGACAAATTTAGGGAACGTGTGAATGAGTGAAATTTGAGCTCACTGGTGCTTTCCGAATTCCATTTCAAAGCTTGTTTGATGGACAGATGATCATGCTTGTGGTCAGGGCTTCAAACAGGGCATGCTCACATGTTTTGCAAGCAAAAATGAATTCTCATGCATTCCAAGTTATGTCATGCACATTACTCTGGGAAATCCGAGTCCAGTTGCTCCTAGGGATGGGGAAAACAGCCATTTTTGTGCATGCTTAAATTTCCCATAAATCACTTTGTAGCTCATTTTGGCCAGTTTCCAGTTTCATGTTTGACCAGTTTGAACAAGTATGGTGCATATTTTGAAGGGGGAAGTGCACATTTCTGTGCCTTTCCCCCAAAACAGGGCGCTTTCCCCATTGACTAAAGTGTGAAAATGCATATTTTGGGGTAATGTAATCATCATCATAATGGAGGTGTTTTTTTTTCCAAATGGGTTCACAAATTCAGGAATTTGCTAACAACAACAACAACAACAACTGCATTTCGGATTACATACAGGCCATGAAGCTCACTGGTTGAATTCAGGCCAATCACTGATGCTCAGCTTAAACTACCACACAAAGTTGTCAGGTGCATAAAATGGAGTGGAGGCCATTCAAATATGGCATCTTGAACTCCTTGGAGGAAAAGGCAGGAGATAAATGTAACAATTAAATACAAAGTTTACCTAAAAAAATGAGAGGGCACAGAAGCAGCAGGAAACCAACTAGGATTATGAACATAAGCAAACAGGGTTAAAAAAAAGTCCTGTTTGGGAGGTCTTTGTGTGAAACTTTTCACTCCCATAAAATCGATCAATCTCTCTCTTTCTCTCTCTCTGAGTGTGTGTGTGTGTGTGTTGGTAGGGATTTGGGGGAGGTTGCACTGAAAATATTCACTGGAAAGAAAACCATTCAGCTCAGCCTTAATCATAAACATGCATTTTATTGAATACGATGCTCCTTGTTCCCAGTGAAGAAGACCTCGGCCGTTCAGTGAGCGCTAGAAATGTGTTGTGACATATGAATAGCTTGTAGGAGAAGAAAGGCCTATGGTGCCTTATCATTATATTTCAGTCAGGGAAACAAATGCCCAGGAGATAGCCATTAATAACAAATGTTATGAGCGGAGCAGGCAGGGAGGGAAGCCCGCATTTCGCCAAGTCTTTGGGGTGCTCAAAGGCTCTCCCAGATATTTCTGGGAGTGATTAGCATGCAGCTGAGTAAAATCACACAAAAGGAGATGAGTTGCTTGGTGTAGCATCAAAGTGAAGGTCAGTCTCTTTTAAAGCCCTCTTGGGCCCCTGCTCGTAGAGCGGTGAAGAATTTGATCTGGCAACGTTGCGAGGAAAGCCAGGGATTTATTTAAAGGGAAAGGAAGTTGAGCATCTCAAACAACTGTCATTGTGGATAAACCTTTTTGCCAGTATGGAGAAGTTCCTGGGACGCCACTATTTGGGTTTAGTTCCCTTGATTTATATTTATTTTCATTTATTTATTTATTTATTGCATTTTTTTTACTGCCCAATAGCTGAAGCTCTCTGGGAGGATTACAAAAAGTAAAACTATGACAACTATTCGAAAATATAAAACAACACCAGTATAAAAACTTAGCATAACAAAATACAATGTAAGAGCACAAGCGGGATAAAACCAAGCAGCAATGCAGAAATTAATAGAGATTTAAAATACAAATTTAAAACAACAAAGTTAAAAAAATTAAACTGATCAACTGTTAAAATACTGTGAAAATAAGAAGGCCTTCACCTGGTGTCTAAAAGAATATAATGTAGGTGCCAGGCGAACCTCTCTAGGGAGCTCATTCCACAGTCGGGGTGCCACAGCAGAGAAGGCCCTCCTCCTGGTAGCCACCTGCCTCACTTCCTTTGGCAGGGGCTCACGGAGAAGGACCCCTGAGGATGATCTTAGGGTCTGAGCAGGTACATGTAAGAGGAGCCGTTTCTTCAGATAGCCTGGCCCCAAGCCGTTTAGGGCTTTGAATGTTAATACCAGCACTTTGAATCAGGCCCAGACCTGGACTGGCAGCCAGTGAAGCTGGAAAAGGACAGGCATAATGTGGTCTCATTGGCCAATCCCCATTAACAGTCTGGCTGCCCTGTTTTGTACCAGAAGTTGCCGAACCATTTTCAAAGGCAGCTCCATGTAAAATGCATTACAGTAATCCAGACGAGAGGTTAGGGATATATGATTTCATGTTTTTTTTTTTTTTTTTACATTTTCCATAATAGAAACCCTGAACACCAATGTGAACGGGAAAACATTGCCCAACACATGTGAGGCTGTTCCACTTCTTTTGATGGAGGGGTGTGCAAATAGGGACACATGGCCTTGGTGGCTGTATCCATTGAAATGAATGGAGAGGCCTAATCCTACAGAGGTTCTGGTCACATACCTCATACTGCATACAGAGCTCTTGAGTCTAGGGTGATCATATGAAAAGGAGGACAGGGCTCCTGTATCTTTAACTGTTGTATTGAAAGGGGAATTTCATCAGGTGTCATTGGTATGCATGCAGCACCTGGTGAAATTGCCCCTTCATCCCAACAGTTGAAGCTGCAGGAGCTATACAAGAGTGACCAGCTACAAAAGAGGGCAGGACTTCTGCAGCTTTAACTGTTGTGATGAAGAGGGAATTCCACCAGGTGTTGCATGCATACAAGTGATACCTGATGAAATTCCCTTTTCAACATAACTGTTAAAGATACAGAAGCCCTGTCCTCCTTTTCATATGGTCACCCTACTTTTGACCTTACTATAATGCAGTGTCAAATCCAGTGAACATCTATTTAAAGATGGTGGCGGGGGGCGGGGAAGCTCACTTTAAACTTTTTGGTTCTTAAATTTTGAAAGGGGAAAAATCTACCTCTGTAGAGTCAGGCTTTAACTTTTTGGCCTTTGGCCTGAAAAATCTGTGAAAGGTACAAGGGAAGGTCAGGTTTCAGAAGGGGGTTAATTGTGAGAACCTCTTAGCACTGGAGGATTGACTTCTAAAATGGGATTAGTAAAGTATAAGTTCATAGATAGTGTCACCTCATTCCAAAGTAATCTTAGCTTTTGACACTGGCTATGATCACTTGCACTTTGAGCAAAAGAAAAAAAAGCTGTGAGCAGATCTTGGGAATTACAGAGAAAACTAGAACCGTGAGGCCAAAGATTTGTCTGGTTAATTCAAGTCAATGTGAGAAATTGCCTGAGTTCCCTTTCTCTGCTACTCTATTGCTCAAGCCTCCTTCTCCTCTCATTTAACTTTCTTCCAGCTTTCTGTTTCTCAGAGTTTCTTCGGACGAGCATTCGAAGGCACGCTTGTGGCTGGATACTCATGGAACTTTCCGGGTCGTTTGAACGAGGCCCTGTTCCTCCTTCACGTGTCCCATGCGTCTCCTGCTCCTTCCACCATTTTTTGTTATAAAATAATCTTCGTTAAAAGTGACTCTTCTGAGCTCTAACACAATTTCCTGCCATGTGCAGGAGAGTTTTTGCAATAAAACACCCACTAGAGGGCAATGTCCCACCTAACTGAATGGGCCACGTGGTCACTTCTCTTCCATGTAATTGCAGCTCGTTGCAGAAGTGGAAGAGATACAGCTTTAAAGCCAACGGTACAGGAACGTGACTTCGCCCCCTCTGAAGGAGCTCTCTGTCCCTTGCCAACTCTACCCGCTTCCTTTAACCCCCTTGCTTTTGAGCTCATTCCACCTACTGGATGATTTCATAACCAGATGGGCCCAAAGCTATTTGGGGATCCAGTTTATTTTCCATAAACTAATTGGGGCTCCTTCCAGTTTTACTGTAGATCACAAGTTGTCCCCAGATAAAATGACCCGTTGGTTATTTCGATTGACTGAAGTGGGCATGCTGCCTACTCACAGGTAGAATGCAAAATGAAATCTAAAATGTAACCTTTTCTGCTCATGATTTGAAGGCAATCTTAGGGTCTCTTCAAAAGGGAACAACTGGGGCTCTACGTAGAATAGGATGGCAGGCTAGAGGAACCTTTGGCCTGATCCGATGGAGCTCTTCAGATATTTCTAGCCTGCTGCTCTACATCCTTGCTCTAGTTCCACTTCATTTAGAGTCAAAGTTAGTATTATCTTAAATAGATGCCGGTTTTGTCGTTGTTTTTCTGTGACTTTTGCTGTTCTTTTAAAAATGAAAACCAGTTTTTAATAGGCGTCATCTCCTACTCCCAGTAACTAAGCTTTAGGTGGGTGGGGGAAAGCATTTCAACTTTTAAAAATTGGGAACAAAGTGCACAACTTCTAGGAAATAAGCTAAAGACTGGTAGTTGCAAAGTCCAGGGCATTCTGGGAGAAAAGAAAAGGTAGCTTCAAGGAATGGCTGAAAAAGTGAGCTCTGGGTAAGTAGCCCCACCCTGGAATGGCACAGATGGATAAAAAATGGGTGTCCTGAAATGGGAATCCCCTTTTAATGAACGAAAAAGGACCTTATTTCATTCAATTTTTTACTTATTCCAATATTAATTTACACCCCTACCCTTCACTCCCTACATATTCATCGGGGTTCCATGAAGGATCACTACAGATGCTGAAGGTTTTGTTTGCAGGCAATGGAAGCTCACAAGATTTGAGGATTTTAGATCTAGGAAGCTTTTAAGAGTAGGGATGGGTCTGAGAAGGGCCTCCTCCGAAGCTTGTCCATGTCGCAAAAGTCCCACAGTCTGTTTCCAGCTGGACGTTCTTCCTCTTTCTCGACCCGGCATCTCCACCACACCCTAAAACACCTGCAAAGGATTGAAGTTTGAAAAGCCTGTTGCATTCACAGAAACAAACTTTGCACCAGGAGCTTGCGAGCATGCCTTGTGAAACTAATTGGGCAAAGAACATGTCCAAGAGTTTGTGGCAAGTTTGAAGAAAATAGCAAGACTGTGTCATCTCAGGCAGGAATGCCAAGTGACGGGTTTTATTCTGTTGCATGTGGCCGCCTGAGCTGAGAGATTGTTTGCTGCAGAGCCTACACGGGCTCCAGAGCTGAGATGGGAGAGTGTAGTGAAGTGTCAAAAGTACAAAAGGCCAGCTGCATCCTGTTGCATCATGAAAGAAGTTGTTAGCCTAATGAGTTTGCCAAGGTGTCCTAACACGTGGAGAATTGTCAGGATTTCCATCAATGCAGAATTTAATCTGAAGGATTCGGTCCAACAGATGAGTGATCATGTTGGCATAAGCAAAGAGACAGAGAGCCCCACAGCACCTTAATGGATAACTAGTTTACTATCCAATGAGCTTTGGTAGGAAAGAACCAACTTCCAGAGTTGGCTGGAAGGTGATAGCTAAATATTCAGATAGATTATGATACTGGTAAAGCTGAAGGCAATCTTAACCTGACCAGACTTCCTGTCTGTGAATTGAATCACATCAAGTGTGTGTACCTGAGTCTGAAGACCAGGGATAGACTAGGGATTCTGTTAGTGTACCAGCCACCCCACTGCCTATCAGACTCCCTGGCCGAGCTCACGGAACTGGTCTCGGAATTGGTGTTGGATTCGCCCAGACTTTTGGTCCTGGGCGATTTCAACATCCCATTCGGGACCAGTTTGGCATCCATGACAAACATGGGCCTATCCCAATTGGTCTCTGGACCTACACATTCAGCAGGTCACACTCTCGATGCTGTTTTCAGTTCCGAACAGACAGATCTGTGGGCGGAGGTGCTAAATACTTCCCTGTTGTCATGGACAGACCATTTTCTGGTCAGGGTTAGTATCACGGCTACCACCCACCCCTGCAGGGGTGGCGGACCGATTAAGATGGTCCTCCCTCGAAGGCTGATGGATCCTCTTGGATTCCAGAAAGCCTTAGAGGGTACTATGGCTGGTATCGTCGACGATCCTGTAGAAGCCCTGGTTAACAGTTGGAATCAAGATCTAACTAGGGCTATCGACACGATCGACCCCAAATGTCCGACCCGCTCCTAATCGGGCACTTTGGTATACTGAAGATCTCAGGGAGTTGAAGCAGGAAGGATGACAACTGGAGCGACGATGGCAGAAAACTTGACTTGTATCCGACAAGACATGACATAGAGAACATCTTCGTTCCTATGGAGTGGCAATATGTGCAGCGTAGAAAGCTTTCTTCTCTGCAAGCATTGCATCTGCGAATTCGCGTCCAGCAGAACTGTTCAGGGTGGTGAGGGGTCTAACTCAGGCACTTTCCCCCCGAACCCGATTTTACAGCCTTCGGCAGTTCGCTGTGATGCCTTTAATAACCATGTCACAGATAAAATCTCTCAGATAAGAGCCGACTTAGATGCCATCATTATAGCAGAAGCTGACAATGGAGTGTCCAGTAACTCCACGAGTGGAATTACACTGGATCAGTTTCAGTTGGTGAGTACTGAGGACGTGGACAAGCTGCTTGGACGAGTGAGGAGGACAACTTGCCCTCTCAGTCTCTGTCCTTCTTGGCTTGTTGTCCAGGGAGGAGATGCAGTTTGATCACATCTACAACTTATTATTAATGCATCTCTCAGGGAGGGGAGTTTTCCAACATGTTTAAAAGAGGCGGTAGTATGGCCACTTCTAAAAAAGCCCTCCCTGGACCCCCTGGACCTTAATAACTACAGGCCAGTATCAAATCTTCCATTTTTGGGCAAGGTGATCGAGAGGGCAGTTGCCTTCCAACTCCAAGCAGTTTTGGATGATACAGATTTTCTAGACCCATTTCAAACTGGCTTCAGGTCAGGATATGGAGTTGAGACTGCTATGGTCACCTTAGTGGATGATCTACGCCTGAGTATTGACAGGAGGAGTGTGTCCCTGTTGGTACCCCTGGACCTCTCAGCAGCTTTTCATACCATCGACCATGGTATCCTTCTGGAACGCCTGAGGGGATTGGGAATCGGGGGCTTCAGTGGTTCCGGTCCTATCTCTCGGGCAGGTTCCAGATGGTGATGCTTGGGGATAGCTGCTCTTCAAAGAAGGAGCTGCTATGTGGTGTACCACAAGGTGCCATCCTTTCCCCAATGCTGTTTAACATTTTTATGAAACCGCTGGGAGAGATCATCCGGAGGCATGGGGTGGGGTGCTATCAGTATGTTGATGACACCCAAATATATTTCTCTATGCCTTCAACAACATCGTCAGCTAAGGATAGTTTGTCTCCTCTGAATGAATGCTTGGAGGCGGTAATGGCCTGGATGAGGAAAAACAAACTGAAGCTGAATCCAGACAAGACGGAGGTGCTTGCTGTCAAAGGCCACAACCTGGGTTTGGAGGTGTGTCAACCTGTTCTGGATGGGGTTACACCCCCCCTGAAAGACTGTGTTCGCAGCTTGGGGGTACTCCTGGATCCATCGCTCCAAATGACAGCCCAGATAGATGCGACGGCCAGGAATGCCTACTATCAGCTTTGGCTGATATGCCAGCTGCGCCCCTTCCTAGAGTTGGAAGACCTAAAGATGGTAGTGCACTCACTGGTAACTTCGAGGCTCGACTTCTGCAATGTGCTGTACATAGGGCTACCTTTGTGCCTAGTCCAGAAACTTCAATTAGTTAAAAATATGGCAGCCAGGTTGGTCACCGGTACACCTAGGGGTGACTACATAACACCAATCTTAAAATCACTCCACTGGCTGCCAATTAGTTTCCGGGCAATGTATAAAGTGTTGGTTATTACCTTTAAAGCCCTACATGGTTTGGGTCCAGGTTACCTGCGGGATCACCTTCTTCCGTATAATCCGCCCCACATACTCAGGTCCTCTGGGAAGAATTTACTCCAGTCTAGGCTGGAGTAGAACTAGGCTGACAAGTGTTACCCAGAGGACCTTCTCTTCTGCCGCTCCCAGGCTGTGGAATGGCCTGCCGGAGGAGATTCGACAAATTAGCAGTCTTCTGGAATTTAAGAAAGCCGTGAAGATTGCTCTCTTCCGGCAGGCCTACCCAGTTGAATTTTAAGATGTTTTTAATAATGTATTTGTTTTTATCTGTTTTAATGGGTTATCTATTTTATTGTTTTTATATTTATATTTATTGTTGACCTTGATCACATAGCTGATGTTCTTAGAGTCAATAATTATGTTTCCAGAGTGGTAGAACTAAAGAAGCTGGCATTGAGCTTTGTCTAGTGCTGTGCTGAAATATCTTTGTTGTTGTTGTTTTTTATCATTCTCATTCAACTTGGTGGAAAATAAATGATTTAAAATAAAGAAAAACAACATAATTCTCATGAATGGCATGTCGGGTACTTACTTTTACTTTAGTTATGAGGTGGCTGAGGTGTGTGTCAGTCTCTTTTCTAACATTGTATGACCATCTTTCCAGTGGTATGCAGCCTTCAATTCAAGCTTAGAGGAAGGTGGCCTGGTGTAAATCCATAGCCACCTCTATTTCTTGACAACAGTATAAATTATTTCATCTGGTACCCCATCTTGGCAGAATGGGGGAGCATTGACAAGCAGAGCAATATCCATTGTTCAGTGCATGGGACTACTTTGGCTCACTAGCTAATCTCTGGCCAGGGTTATAAGGTCATATTAATTCAGTCATCCAAGTATAGAAATGACCAAATCTACACTTTTTCCTGGATGCTTGATCTGCCAGCTGTCCACGTACAGTTGACTGGCGATTCATAAATATTTAAGACATTCATATTTTAATTTTATTTTATTTTAGGCTGGTTAAACTTCATGGCTACATGTTTATAGCCTGTGAAAAATCAATATCTGAACATTTGTATTTCAAACGTGTAATGTGTTACATCTTCTGAGGATTGCTGTGCTTGCACCTCTGACCTTTTTGAGGAGGGGTCAGGGAAGTAATGAACCATGCTTGGCCTATTGTTTATTATTATTATTACTGTGGAAAGTTTGTGAGCATTATGGTACCAAAAGGATGGTTTCTTATGTGCCCTTCTCCCACAAGAATCAGGAACAGCCCCAGGTGTTTAGGTACCTGAGGGGAAGGACAAGAGAAGCTGACTGCATTAGCAGATGAATCTTATTTCACTGATGTTGGGTCAGCTCCCTCCACCTGTGCCTGAGAGAGCAGTCTTCTATCAGAACCCCAGGACAGGTCTTGTAGCATACACCATTGTATCTTCTAACAGAAGGAAACAATTGGATGGGTCTCAGGAGGAACAACAGGGTGGACTGCCACCACTGCCTAGGGTGACTATATGAAAAGGAGGACAGGGCTCCTGTATCTTTAACAATTGCAAAGGACAGAGAATTTCAGCAGGTGTCATTTGTATATATACAGAACCTGGTGAAATTCCCTCTTCATCACAACAGTTAAAGCGGCAGGAGCCCTGTCCTCTTGACCATGTACAGAAGAGGGCAGGGCTTCTGCAGCTTTAACTTTGTGATGATGAGGTAATTTCACCAGGTTCTGCATATATACAAATAGCACCTGCTGAAATTCCCTTTTCTATGAAACTGTTAAAGATACAGGAGCCCTGTCCTCCTTTTCATAGGGTCAGCCTACCACAGCCCCCTGTATCTGCTGCCTGAGAGAGTCACCTCACTCTGCCCAATGGTAGGGCTTCCCCTGCAAGTATTGTTAACCCCCCCCCCCAAAAAAAAAAAACCCTGACATAGTATATGATGAACACATGAACCTGCATTATGCTGAGTCAGACCGCTGGCAAATCTAGCCCAGGTATTGTGATGCCAGAGTACAGCAGTGACCTAGACATGGACACAGTGATGAAGTATTGCATCCCATGAACCTAGCAGGCCAGTACTTTCACCCCCAAGGGTTTTACAATCAATGGAGCCAGGGCACTAATGCAGGCATTGCACCTGGAATGCTCTCTTGGAAAGATGAAGGGGTGCTAGGAACCAGGCCTGAGGCCTGCCCTTTTAAGGCTCCCCATTTTGCAAGGAAGAGGTGGAGTCGGGGAGGGAGCTCTGGGCGTCCAGTCATAAAAAACCTTCAGTGTGGACTTAATCTCTGGATGGAGCAAGGTGCTACTGGGAAATCCTCTTGGAGCTCTCTCATCTGGCCTGCCTTGATGCATGTCTATGGAGTCCCATAGACAACTTCTTGGGCTCCGAACATGGCACCAGCATCGTCTACATGGACAGGTAGCAGCCCTCAGACAGGCTGCTACCTGAAGTCCAGGGATCCAGCCTGTGATCCTTGCTTTGCAAAGTATATACCCTACAAAGGATCTACATGATTCTGTAAGGATTAATTCACATGGGAGTTGTCCCAATCCTTTCTGCAAGATGGTGGCTTCTGAAGCAGGTGTGTTAGTAAGCTGTCCGTAACCATTTATTTTTCAGGCTTAAGAATGTTTAAGCCTCTCACACTAGAGCTGACCTCATGGAACTGCTGCAACCCACACACATTGGCTGAATTCGGACAACACAATAGTCAATGGTGTGGTAATAATCAACTTTACAGTTGTTCATTTAGGGGGTACTCCCCACACAACATGGTAATAAATAATCAACTGTGGTGTGGATGAGGATCAGCGCTGAGTTGACTATGGCAGCATTCGGACGACATGATAGTCAATACAACTGACGATTGTTTCTCCCTCCCCAGTTGCTTATTGTGTCATCCGAATTCAGCCATTCAGTCTCTTGCCCTCCAGTACCAGCCATTTCCCCCAGTGCATAGGAAGATGCCATATATTAGACCAGGCTATTTCCCCTCATTTATCCCAGTATTATTGTCTACTGTCCACCAACAAAGATATTCACATCACCTGCTACACCGTCCTTTTAACTGGAAATGTTAGGGATTGGATCTAAGAACGTCTGCAAGCAAAACAGGTGCCCTATCAATGAACCTTGGTCCTACCCATGAAGGGGATGATGGCATCCTTTAAGCATCCCTCTTCATCAATTTCATTTCACCTTCATGATCAATGAAGCCATTCAAGACTTGGTCTTCAGTGCCCTACTATCTTGTGCAACAATAGATTTATGTGTGCATGTGTGTGTGTGTTTTTGCAAAATGAACATATAAATATTCATTTAATTAAAATGAATGAGCTAAAACTGATTCACAAAACAGTTCCCCATAATGAAATTTCTAGCCAGCTAGTGCTGCTTGATTGATGACTTAAGGCCAGAAAAGTAGTAATTTAATCCACCTTTCTTTTCATTAATTCATTATATCCACGAGATTCATTAACAGGCCCATTAAATGAAGTACCAAAAGCATCAGCTGAAGTATTTTTAACTTGCCCTTCTTGGGAAACTGGCAAATCAGGGATGTTTGTTCCTTAATCCAGAAATTGTTTAGTAAGGAAAACTGTGAAGCATGGCATTATGGAAAGAGTAGGATAGGGCCTGTACTATTTAAGAAAAAAAAAACAAAGCTGGATGCAAACGACAACCCCTACGGGGGTGAGACAGAACATCCCACCAAACTAGCTCAATTGGAATTGACTGAGCTTGACTGGAAGATTGCCTAATTTGGGGATGGATGAATAGGAAGACTGGTAATGGTGTGGCTGGAACCTTGAACACTTGTTCACTCTGCAACATTGAGTAGACAGGCATTATACTAGAGTGACCATATACAAAAGAAGGCAGGGCCCCTGCAACTTTAACTGTTGTGATGAAGAGGGAATTTCTCCAGGAACTAATTGCGTACAAATGACACTGGCTGAAATTCCCTTTTCTCTACAACTGTTAAAGTTGCATGAGCCCTGTCCTCCTTTTCATATGGTCAGCTTAACATTGAGATACTGATTTTCTTCCCCAATACAGACCTGTGTGATCATTAAGATCATTGGAAGAAACCTTGCTGCTTGTACCATGACCTGCAAATTGCATTATTGTTGTTGTTGTTGTTGTTATTATTTCTCACTCATGGCATTTTTTCTAGATGGACATGACGGGCTTTACCAAGTCATGCTGCCTTTTACAGATTCAGGAATTTCCTGACAATTGAGCATGTAAGTGTGATTGCTTTCTGGAAGTTGGTGTGGATGTATTCTGGTAGGCCCAGTTTCTGAAGGTTTTCAGTATAGTTTTTTGATGTGATTCTGGTGACTGATGTGACTAATGGAATAATTGTGACTGTGTTGTTCTTCTGTTTGTGGTTGAAAATATATTGCAAAGTTTATTGTTTGTGATATGCATTTGTTTATATCTTTAAAAAGGGTTAAGAAAAACAACAGGTAAAGTAAATAACTAGGCCAAAATGTAATTACTGTTTGTGGTTATAGGTCCTGGCAAGTATAGAGTCATTGGCTGGTTGGTTGGAGTGCCTGGATTAGCTGGCTGTGTAAGAGTGGGAAGAGCTAGAGAGCGAGTGGAATGTTTATATTAGGGATGTGCACAGATGGAAAAATTGGATCGGAATTGGATCTGATTTTTTAAAATCAGATCTGAAAAATTGGAGGTCCACTGGATCGGATCGGATCTGATTCCGATCCAAAAATCGGATGCCATTTTGAGTGCATTTCCCCATAGCCTAGTATTGTATTTCAGAATGATAGGCCCAGGCATTTGATGGCTACGGATTTTTTAGATAAAAAGTTACAAAAGTTTTTCCACAGAGGCTTGGGCTGTCAATTGCACCCCCTCCCCCTCCCCCCTCCCCCTCCCTCTTTTATCTGGCAAAACTCCGTGTTGTTGTAACTTTTAATCTAAAAAAATTGTAGCCACCAAATGCCTGGACCTATCTTTCTGAAATTTCTGACAGATAACTACCCCTAACCCATCTACAAAGTGAGCAACTTTCAGACTTCTAACTTTTAAAATAAAAAAAATTATAGGCATTCCCTTCCTCATTTTTCAAAAATACTTTGCCACTACATGCTTGAAGCTATGCTTCTGAAATTTATCACACATGCGAACCAAAGTGGTATGCTTAATGTGGAGAAATTTCAGAAGCACACATGGGTCCCAATGTACCACCTACAATGTGGCAAAGTTTCATGTGTGAAACATTAAAAATGAAAAAGTTATAGGCATTCCTGGTTCTTTATTAAAAAATCAATTGCCACAAAATGCCTGCACCAATCTTTCTGAAATTTCTCACATATAACTATCCCTAACCCATCTACAAAGTGCCCAAGTTTCATCCTTCTATCTTTAAAAATGAAAAAGTTATAGGCGTTTTTGGAACACAATACTAGGCTATGCAGTCCAAGCTTAAATATATGCCTTGCTTCTTGGTGTTCTTGCTTCTTGGTGTTGTTGTTTTTAAAGTAATTTATTATATGACTTTATTGCATTGTTCTTTAATTCCTGTATGTCACCTTGGGAGGGCTTTCCCAGAAAGGCAGCTTGTACATATTTTCAACAAACAAAGAAACAACTGATATTGCCTGCTAATCATCAAATATGACCAGGTGTCCACTAATAAACACCAAACATTGAAATGAAATATCCTTGGATGCCCAATAAAGATAATTGGACTAGATCAACACTTCTGCTTTATAGCGGTATTGAACTGGACTGATAACTGTTGGGGCACAGGATACCCTCCATGTACCGCTTTCATAGTGTTATATCCTGCTTTTCATTCCACATTTGTAATGATTTAACACAAGTTGTAGATTTGGTCATGGTTGTGTTCTGCTCAGAAGAAGATCTGCACATTGTTTCCCATCAAATAAATTTTGAGAAACAATTTATTTCCATTTTAGCATTAAGTGGCTATGGGTGCAATTCTATATACACTTTCCTGGAAGTAACTCCCACTGAATTCAGGGGGACTTACTTCCAAGTAGACATGCATAGGATTGCAGTCTGAATATATGAAAGGACAAAATTTGCCTGACATCCAAGGGGTGTCCTTATCTGTGTGTGATATGGGAGTGGTTTATTTCTTTATATCAGTCTTTCCAAGACTAGTGGCCACTGGATCTACCAGTATCCCTGACTGGGGATGCTGGGAACATAGTCTGGTACATCTGGAAGTCACCAGATTAAGGGGGTCTGTTTTATATACTTCACGGCTTTCTATCTATCTATCTATCTATCTATCTATCATCTATCTATCTATCTATCTATCTATCTATCTATCTATCATCACATGCCTTTATTCAGTTCTGATCACAGTTGGGTGAGATTGCAACTCTTGAGCCTCTGGCTGGCAGGGCAGATGGATGACTCCCTTCCAAGTCCCTGACAATGAGACAAACTAGAATGCATTGCAGTTGGAATGGCAAGGCCCTGAGAGCCAGAGTGTCATTGCTGTGATGGCCTCCAATGGCTGGAGAATTGGGAACTCTGGCTCTTTCTTGAACTGAGGTCACTTGACTGACACATTTGCTGGTCTCACGGGTGTCCCTGAGCCGACTTTCTGCGACAATATGAAAGTGTCAGCAGAAATGTTTTAAAGTATTTCAAATCAGATTTGGTTGGAAGATGGTGAAGGGGAGGAGGAGAGTTTCTATTGCCTGGATTTGCTTTCCTTTGTCACTTGTGCGGTGGTCACTTTGAGCATCTTCGTTTGCAGAAGCTCTAGTGGTAGTACTAACTTCCAATTCCTTGCTGAGCTCAATTGCAGAGGCTAAGGAACATGGGAGTCTGCCTTTCAGAGAATCCAGCAAGTGGTCCATCTAGTCCAGTATTTTCTACTCTGACTGGCAGCAGCTGTCCAGGTTTTTCAGGCATGAGTCTTCACAGCTCTACCTGGAGACACCAAGGATCAAACCTGAGGCCTTTTGCATGCAAAGTATGTACACTACCAGTGCATGGTTGTGATCTTAAAACAAATCCACAATGTAGCTGTCAATGACTACATTTTGTGTACCAATTTTTAATGTCCACATTTTAAATTTTTGTAAACTACCCAGAGAGCTTCGGCTATGGGGTGGTATATAAATGTGATAAATAAATATATAAAAAAATGAATGAACTGCAGGTCAGATTCAGATTACGTTCTGGTTGACCAAGTCCCTTCACTCTTCCCCATAGCTTCTCCCTCCTATGCCTACTCTCTGTATTTCTGAGAACAATTCTCTCTTTCTCCACCAATCTGTGCATTATTCACCATGTTCCATCTTTTCAAGAGTGAGCAAGAAAGAGAATCCACAATGAGTTTGCCTAAATAAATAAATGAGTAATTCAAGTGAAAGGGAAGCTGTACGCAAAGAGGAGCAGAGTTGTCTCTTACTTACTGAGGTCACTGGAGGAGGTGTGGACAATGTTGAGTGCATGCCTTCAACATTGCTAGCCGTAGTTACCATTCACCCCTATCTAGAAAAGAGGTGCTATATTTTGGGAACACTGATGTGGTGAGAGCAGACTTCAGGTACTGGACTTACCATGTTATTTAGAAGAACCTCAAAGATTCAACAATCAGAAAAAGGGGGGAAAGACATACAGGGCACCTAAAATTAAAGGACAGAGATCACAGTCCCTTTCACACACCAAAAGGTCCATTTTTGCTTAACATAAGAGCATAAGAAGAGCCCTGCTAGATCAGACCGAGGGTCCATCTAGTCCAATGCTCTGTTCACACATTGGCCAACCAGCTGTCGACCAGGGACTCACAAGCAGGACATTAGTGCAACAGCACCCTCCCACCCATGTTCCCCAGCAACTGATGCACAAAGGCTTACTGCCTCAGATAGTGGAGGTAGCGCATAACCATCTGGGCTAGTAGCCATTGATAGCCTTCTTCTCCAGGAACTTATCCAACCCCCTTTTAAAGCCATCCAAATTGGTGGCCATCACTACATAGTTAAATTCCATAATTTAACTCTGTGCTGTGTGAAGAAGCCCTTCCTTTTATTTGTCCTGGATCTCCCACCAACCAGCTTCACAGGATGACCCCAAGTGTTCTTCATTTTGGAAGTCTACTTTAGGGGTGGGTGGGGAATCATTTTGTTCTCCCTATTGTTAAACAGTTAGGAATCAGAAATGCTTATGAGCTAGTGCAAAGCACTGCAAACCACCTGGAGATGTACCAGTAGATCCTCTTCCACCTTCTGCCCACCCCAGCTACAGGATATCCATGTGCAACATGCAAGACCTAGGGAACATTGATTATTGGGTGGATTAAAAATATAATCAACCAATCCCACACATGCACCACCTGTCATATTGCACTTTGCTTGATGTAATAAGCCAACATACCAGCACCATATCAAAACAAAGCCTTTCATAGTAAAAGGTTTTGCAATACTGATGATTAAGGGGGTGATCCTATACATATTTAGCTGAGAGTAGTGTCATTGAACTCAATGGATTTCACTTCTGTGTAAACATGCATAGGATTGTGCTATGAATTGATATCAATTGTCTTGAAAAACATGGAAATGGAGCCTGTCTTTTAGGCCAGATCTACACCAAGCAGGATATAGCGGTATGAAAATGGTATGAAAGTGGTTTAGAAAAGGCTGGAGCTGCAGCAAGCAGGATATAGAGGTATATGGTATGCGTCTTATGGGCCCCAACAGTTGTCAGTGCACTTCAATACCACTCTAAAGCAGTAGTGCGGCTCCTGCCTTTTATATACCACTTTCATACCACTATATCCTGCATGGTGTAGATCTGGCTTTACATACCTTGCAGATTTGTTTCAATCCCAAAACCTTTTCCTCTACCTCTTTGTTTGGTCAGTACAGTGTTTGTGTCTAGATGAACTTTTTTTCTTGTTCTTGGATTTTTTTTTTAACAAAAATGAGGAAAGAAAGTTTGTGCACCAAACAATTTCTCTGAATTCTAAAAACAGATTCCCAAAGCTTGATGAAACCCTCAAACAACCAACGTGATCAATGTATATCATAGGTAGAAATCTGTCAACAGCTATTTACATGCCGACACAATTCTAATATGATCTTCGTACTGTTTATGCTCCATATCAAGTGCCTAAGTAATTGGAACAGTCTGCAATAAAGCAATTGTCAGTTTCCTTTTTCCTCTTCCCACCTCAGAAGAGCAGACCCAACAAACAACAGATAATGTGTGAATGGCAACGGCGGTGGATTAAATTACTTGCTCATATAAATAGTGGAAGTGAAAACTGTGCCAAAACAGCTCTTGCCTTGTATTTTCAGGTTTTTTGTTTTTTTTTGTGGAATAGCCAACTTAAAAACAGAATGAAATAAGCAAAGAAAAACCCGTTCTCCTTCTTTTGAAATATTCACCTTTAAAATCCTTGATCATAAGTAAAAAAAAAAAAATCAACTATTTCATGGGGGTATCTTCCCCATGAACCCCAAATATGCCTACAATTGGCCGTATCATTCTGTGATGGGAGATGCCAGTGTAGCGTGACAACATGGAAAGGAGGACGGGACTCTTGTATTTTTAACAGTTGTATGGAAAAGGGAATTTCAGCAGGGGTCACTGTTATGCATGGAGCACTAGGTGAAATCCCCTCTTCATCCCAACAGTTAAAGCGGCAGGAGCCCTGCAGTGTGACCCGATACAAAAGAGGACAAAACTCCTATAGCTTTAACTGCTAGGATGAAGAGGGAATTTCACCAGGTGCTGAATGCACACAAATGAAACCTACTGAAATTCCCTTTTCTATACAACTGTTAAACCTACAGAAGCCCTGTCCTCCTTTTCGCATGGTCACCCTATAGTGGCAGCTGTGGTAGCTACCCCCCTGCTTGTTTCTTCTGAGTTGCCCCCCAGCCATTACAGTCCTCTAGAGCTGACAACCCAATGATTCTTGCTTACTGCTGTGTTGGATTGCTTGGTCACCTGTCTACTCACCTTTGTGCAACATGTCACAAACAGTGCTGCTGTAAAAGGCCCTAAACAAGGCTTCCAGACCAACTTCAAGGGCAGCCCCACATAGAGCGTGTTGCAGTAATCCAGCCTTGAGGTTGCTAGGGCCATGTGATCATGCAGAGAGGTAGCCAGGCCACACACCCCAATAGGTGTTGCACGTGCTGGCCATGTGACACATGCTTTTGCTATGGGAATGTAGCATTTGTTTAAATGAAGGAGGACCTTCTCTCATTCCCACCAACACTGGAGTCATGTTTGGTGGGGACATGAGAGAAGGTCTTCTTAGGGGTGACTCCCTGGCTGAGGGAGGCTAGGGTCAGATATACACCTTGTATCAAATCATTATGAACCCATAGAATCATAGAACAGTAGAGTTGGAAGGGGACTATAAAGTAGGGTGACCAGATAAAATCCAGGTCAGGGCTCATGTAACTTTAACCGTTGTAGAGAAAAGGGAATTTCAGCCAGTGTCATTTGTATGCAATAAGTTCCTGGTGAAATTCCCTCTTCATCACAACAGACTATCGTGTTGTCTGAATTCAGCCATTCTGTCCTGTTGTAATGATGAAGTAAACTTTAACTTAGGCTGACCAGATAGAATCCAGGTCAGGGCTCATGTAACATGCAAAGTTGCAGACACTATACTAGAGTGACCATATATAAAAGAAGGCAGGGCCCCTGCAACTTTAACTGTTGTGATGAAGAGGGAATTTCACCAGGAACTAGTTGCATACAAATGACACTGGCTGAAATTCCCTTTTCTCTACAACTGTTAAAGTTACACGAGCCCTGACCTGGATTTTATCTGGTCACCCTACTTTAACTGCCACCCCAGTTGGCTTCTGCACATGGCATAATGCAGAGGTGGGGCATCTTGTTCTTTGCTTCAGGTAGCAAAATTGATCTGGCCTGGGTCTACTTATGAACATGGGTAACACCCTCTTCTTGTTTCTTGGGAATTCCCATTGAACTCAGTTGGACTCCCTCCTGAGGCAATGTGATTGTATCAGTATGAATTTTGTTTTCAGTTTGCTCTTTCTTTCTTAAGTCGTACCTGTTAACTCTCTGATGGTAGGATTTTAAATTGCTGATAAAAATAACACTCCCAACCTAGCCGTCAAGAACAAATTTATCTTCTGGCCCTTTAAAATTGCAAAGTCTGGGAGCATTTTTTTTAAAAAAACTTTTTCAATGCACCTTGATTAAGTGTTCCAATTTTAAAGCATTATAGTACAATGACTCAGAAAAAAACACCCAGGGTTGCTGCTCATGTGTTGCTATGCTGTTGGAAGACATTACCACAATATATTGGGTAGGCAGAGTTGCTGTAATTTGGTTGGCTTTACAGCACTGAAACACCTGCAGATTACTATGTGAGATCATAGATACATTGAATAGTAGAGTTGGAAGGGGCCAATAAGGCCACTGAGTACAACCCCCTGCTCAATGTAGATCTCCCCTCTCAGTAGTGGATTGGGGGGGGAGGGATGGTGTGTGTGAGAGAAAGTGGGGGAAAGTCCCCTATATTCCAAGATTACTGCTATGTTCTCTATGTGGGGCTGCCCTTGAAGACGGTTCAGAAGCTACAGCTTCTGCAAAATGCTGCAGCCAGATTGTTTTTTTTTTTTTAATGAACTGTCCAGAGAGCTTCAGTTATTGGGTGGTATAGAAAGGTAAATTTTAAAACAAACCAACCAACAGGAACAAGAAGGACTGAACATAAAACACTGATTCTGGCCTGTTTGCTGCGGCAGCCTGTATGTTTCCAAACTTGATTCAAGCTCCCGGTTTTGACCTACAAAGCTGCTCACGGCTTGGGACCACATGCTACAAGCGAGAAGGATCTTGGAATTTTTGTAGATCACAAGCTGAATATGAGTAGCGTGACCACATGGAAAGGAGAACGGGGCTCCTGTATCTTTAACAGTTGTATTGAAAAGGGAATTTCAGCAGGGGTCCTTGTTATGCATGGAGCACCAGGTGAAATCCCCTCTTCATCCCAACAGTTAAAGCTGCAGGAGCCCTGCAGTGTGACCAGATACAAAAGAGGGCAAAACTCTTATAGGTTGAACTGCTAGGATGAAGAGGGAATTTCACTAAGTGCTGAATGCACACAAATGAAACCTACTGAAATTCCCTTTTCTGTACAACTGTTAAACCTACAGAAGCCCTGTCCTCCTTTCCATGTGCATCTCCCATCACAGAATGATATGGCCAATTGTAGGCATATTGGGGTTTCATGAGGAAGAGAGTTGGACTCGATGGCCTTATAGGCCCCTTCCAACTCTACTATTCTATGATTATATGCTTTATGTAGCATAAAGAAAGAAGGAGAAATATATCCCATTACGATGGATGGTTATTTTGTTTTAAAAACAAACCAACCCTGACATATTGTATGCTGAAACTGCCCTTTTTCCAAGCTGTAACTTTTTTTTTATTTTGGTATTTCAAAAACAACAACAAGACATTCTCTTTACACAGAATAGATTTTAACACTCAAGGAATATCATCTGTTTATTTTAAGATCAATGTATAGCCGCAGTGGCACAGACGTAAACGAGGTCACAGTTCCGTCTTGATTCAATTTGAAGGCTGCAACTCATGCCTGGGAAGGTATGAGTTGCTGAAGTGGTGATTGTGTGAGCTCTTATTGCTTTTAGCACCTGTGGTAGTTAATCTCACTTTTTTTTTCTCTACACGCCATGGGGAAAGCAGGTTTGCTTGAGCATGTGAATGAATGCACAGTACAGTGGCCATAAGGATTAGTAATATGATCCCCAGACAATACATGTATCGTTGAAGTTTGCCTAAATTTAGCGAGCCCGAGGCAAAATGAATACATTTAAAACATCCTATAAAATCTTTCTTAAAGAGATTCTTTATCATTTCATGGTGATTAAAAATAACAAACTAAATAATGGAGAATTTACTTCCCTTCAGTGTACCTGAGATCTACCACCTGAAGCAGGCTGCCTCTCCCTGCCAAATGGTTTGATTCCATATTTTAAAACTGAAGTATTGTGATGGAATTGGAAGCCCCTGTTGAGAGGAAATATTTTTAAGATGTTTGTCAATCCCTCAGCATAAAAGTAATGTATTTGAAAGTGGCTAATAAAATTTAAAGCATCCAATCAAAGCAAAAACCATAAAAGTATAATAAAACAGAAATAATGAAATGAAATGCAAAAAATCAAAAGCAAGAATGCAATAGCACTAGCTAACAGGATGTGTTAATAGGAGTTGTGCTATGTGTGTTCTCTACCCCTCATCACAACTAGATATCAATTTGGTAGTCTCTGGTAGTGATTATTTATTTATTAATTATTTTTTTTTAAAAAACCTCTCTCTGCATTGTGCAAAACTGATCAGACCTGGTACTAGTGTTGCTACCAAAAGGCAAAAATTAATAGTGAATTTGGAGGGTCTAGCCTGGGAGAAAATTTCAAGGACTTTTGATGAAAGCAAAAAGAGAGTTAATCAAATCAGCAACATTTTTTAAAAAATTGTTCCATGAATCTTCAAATCTGATGCTATATTATTATCGAAGCTTAATTAAAAGGAATGAAGCAAGCAGAATGATCCCAGTCTCTCTCTCTCTCTCTCTCTCTCTCTCTGTGGCTGAATTCGGACAACACAATAGTCAATGGTGGGTTGAGCAGCCAACTCACAGTTGGTTATTTTGTGGGTACTCCCCACACAACGTATTCCTACATACCTGTAGGTGGTTGAGGCTGGCGTTGAGTGGACTAATAGTCAACCCAGGATTTGACTGACACAGCCCCCGCCCCTCTCCCCACCCTCTCTCCTCCCTCAGTCCTCCCAGTTCTATCCCAGCAGCCTCTGCAAGTTGCGCCAGTAGTAGCAGAGTGGCAGCCGCCACTTTGGTCGCTCTTGCCACCTGCTTCTATGGGCTTGTGTTTTAACGCACTCACCACATGCTATTAACACACTCACCCCATCCACACAACACTTTAAACAACTGACTTCAAGCTAAACAACTTGCAAGCCAGTTGTTTCTCTGAGTTGCTTATTTGGGTGGAATAGCATACCGTCAGTAGTTTGTGAGCGGCGTGTTACTCTCCACACAACACAATAAGCAACACAACTGATGATTGTTTCCCCCCCTGGTTGCTTAATGTGTTGTCCTAATTCAGCCTCTGTGTGTGTGTGTGTGTGTGTGTTGAAATCAAAATATCAGGCTGATATTTTAATTGCTACCAAGGTTCGAGCATTAAATAAAGACTAACATAAACAAAGACTAAAATGGTAATAATTAATTAAACAAATTTCACATGAAGTTTGAAGGAGCCATGGATCTTGATTGAAATCACCATAGTCTTAGCTGTTCCTAATGCCTTCCCAATGAAAAAATAAATGCTGATCCCAGTGGCATAATGAATGTCCAATGGATATTCCATTCCTTTCTTTTTCAAGCATATACAATGGCTGAATTCGGACAACACGATAGTCAATAATCAACTTTACAGTTGTTAATCTAGGGGGTACTCCCCACACAACATGGTAATAAATAATCAACTGTGGTGTGGATTAGGATCAGCGCTGAGTTGCCTATGGCAGCATTCGGACAACATGATAGTCAGTACAACTGACAATTGTTTCCCCCACCCCAGTTCCTTATTGTGTCGTCCGAATTCAGCCAATCTGTCATGTTTGTACCGCTCATAGCATGTTTAAGATTCTTGAAATAAGGCAATAAGCAGGTGAATTGCATGGATTTATTTTTGTTCTTCACAAGACCCAGATATGACAAACATTGGCTCCGTTTGGCAGCATAATAAGCAACAGTGGTTTAAGTAGTCAACGGTTGGTTATTGTTTTGTCTTTTGTGGGGAAAACCATCACACAGTTGACTATTTCCTCAAAATAACCAACGGAGATAACCAACGCTGCACAACTGTTGGTTAGCTGCCGGGCTCAGTGGACTACAGAGTCCCCTGGCAAAAGTAACCAAAGTGGAGGCTGCCCCTCTAGTCCAGCCAGCAGAACTTGCAGTGGTTTCTGGGATAGACCCCACCCCCAGGAAAGGAAAACTGCAAGGTTTTGGAGGAAGGTGGCGCTAACTCCGTGCCGTGAAGATAGACCCATGATTTGCGAACATAAACAAAATCCTCATCCAGCCCTAACCCAACTCTCCTAAATATATCTTAGCCTTAATAATCAAGTATCAGCACATAGTGATCAGAATGACATTTATTTTAAGGTGTTTGTTTGAAAAAGCGAGACAGCTATTTCAGCATATGATTCTGCTTTCTCCGCAGCAGTATTGCAGAGATGAATGGAATAGACTAAAGGGAAATTTTAAGACTTCTGTTTTAAAAATACAAACACTGAGTTGTTCCCATGGGCAGTCATTCTCTGTCACTTGACACATTTGGCATGTCCCTGGCAGAATGCAATCTTCAAACATAGGGAACCTGTCAGGGTCATGGCTCAACTGTGTGTGTGACTTTGGAAATGGGGGAGTGAAAGGAGAATCTTTCTGCTTTTCTGTCTCAAGACAAGATTGATCAGTAGATCTTTATCCTTCCATAGCTAGAATCGTGCTGGTCTCTCAGCACCCTACACTATCTTTAATATTGGGCTGGGAAAGATGGAAGAGATCATGGGATGGGTCCAGAATGTGTCTTCTGCAAGAGGGAGGGACCTTAGGAAGAGCTCTACTCACCTAAGATCCCTCCACCCAGTTTTGGGGATACCTCCAATCCAGAGCTCTCCCCATTCAGCAGAATCCCTTGACTCTTCATATAGCATTTTCAGGGGCTGCCGTGGGACGGATGAGGTGTCCATTTCCACCAGCACAGTTTATCCTGACCAAATCTGTATCCAACCTAATCAGTATAGTCACACTGCTGTCCCCAATTTCAAATGCTAGAGATGAATGAACCTGCCAGATTTGCTTTCCCTCCACATTGGCTTCCCCCCCACATTTAAATTTTGTAACTTTTAAAGTTCTTTCTCTCCTGCATATGAAGCCATTCATGGATTTTGGCAAAATATTACTAAAATGGGACTGAAACAAAGTTCTAAACTAAACTAAATCTCACCCATTCCTACCTAATAATAACAATAATAATAATAATTGTTTATTTATTTATTTATTACCTGCCTCTCCCTCTGGATCGAGGCGGGGAACATTATTTGATACAAAAATACCATCTAAATCAAATGCTTAAAACTGATTTAAAGAACTTATAAAACTGATATAATATTAAAATAACAATCGGACATCTTAAAATTCATCTGGGTAGGCCTGCCGAAAGAGTCTAGTCTTTATGGCTATCTTAAACTCAGAGAGAGTATTAAGTTGATGAATCTCTCCCAGCAGGCCATTCCACAGTCTGGGAGCAGCAGAAGAGAAGGTCCTCTATCTAATAGAATGGGAAGAGCTTTGGAACCATGAGGACCTCTGGATCCATGGCTAAGGTACCATGGAACTTGGAAATAACGCTGACCAATTGGAATCCAGAAAGTTCAATGAGAAATGTCACCACAGGTGCTGATAGAGCACAGCTCGTAGGCCCTGAAACTGTTCTGTGGTCATTTATTCCCAAGGTTTCAACCGTATGAGTCAAGTTCACCAAGTTTTTCACTAGGCATTCCCATGAGCACCAGAGGTTAGAACCGTGCCTCCCTTGCCATGTGAATAGACATTAGGGGGCTGCATCAGTTAATCTCCACCACAGGTTTTGTGAACATAGGAAGCTGCCATGTGCCTACTTGTCTGTCTAGCTAGGTATAGTCTATTCTGATTGGCAGCAGATCTCCAGGGGCTCAGGCAGAGACGGGGCTTTCTAATTACCTGCTACTTGGAGCTTAAAAAAATAACAACAATATCAACTTTATTCCAAGGATTGAACCTGGGTCTTTTTGCATGCAAAGCATGTGCTCTAACCACTAAGCTATGACTGCTCTCTGACAGATCTCCTGTTTGCATTTGTTTATTCTGGCACATCTTTTCTTCTCCTTCATGACTCATTTTCATCACCGTTGTCCCTGAAGAATAGATAGCTCTGGAGCACGGGCTTGCCTGAACAGACAATAGATAGTTAGCATTCAGGGTAGAGAGATGGATTTTGGCAGTCAAGAGGGGAATGTTGAATAGCCAGCTCCTGTTTCAGAACACCTACCAGCTCGACAAGCTGACAGTAACACGAAGAGAGCTCCTTTGTGCAAACTTTGTCACTGTTTTCTCAGTGACGTTAATATATATATATATATATATATATATATATGAAGCCACCACCTCCATCTGTACAATTGGGATAATAACTCTCATCATCACAGGGTGGCTGTGAGGGCAAGTATGGGATAGCTTGCAATGGTGTTGCAGGCTTAAATTGTAGTAAAAAATAGGGCTGTGACTGGATCCAGATCGGATCCAGATCCCGGATCCGAGTCAGATCGGATTGGGCCCAATCTGGATCTGACAGATCGGGATCCAGATCAGAGATCGGGGGGTCCATTCACAACCCTAGTAAAAATGATAAATGTTGGTAGGATGCTACAAGCCACGTACAAGGTTATGTTACTGTCATATAAAGTCCTAAACAACTTGGGATCAGGATACCTAGAAGACCACCTTTGCTACTTGTCTACCTAGTAACGTTGTCTTTTATCAAGCAATTGTAGGAACATGGGCATGTTGGAAGATGCCATACTAAGTTAGACCATTTGTCCATCTAGCCCAGTATTGTCAACACTGATTTGCAGCAGCTTCCAGGATTTCAAGAAGGAGTTTCCTTGCCCTACCTAGACATTATGGGGATCAAACTTGGAACCTTCTGCATGCCAAACTATAGCTCCTTTCTTTGCTTTTTGGGCCTACAAACCGATGATAATCATGGCAATTAAACCTAACCTTGTGATTCTTAATCAGCTGACAGGAAGGGGATTTTTACCAAGTGTCTAACCAGGTATGGGGTCCAGAACCAAGATTCCAAGGGATCAAAGCATGAAGATATTTTCAAGAGATCATGGAGTATGTAATCTGACACCAGTTGTAGTGCTAGTTGCTTAGCATGTGTGATTGGACCCAGGAAATGTTCTGTATAAATGTTGCCTCAATCACTCACTAAGGCCAGATCTACACCAGGCAGGATACAGCAGTATGAAAGCGGTATATAAAAGGCAGGAGCCACACTCCTGCTTCATAACAGTATTGAAGTGCACTGACAACTGTTGGGGCCCATTGACACATGCCATATGCCTCTCTATTCTGCTTAGTGTGAACCGGACCACCATTTTGGACAGTAGACTCATCTCCACATCTTAATCATAGTACAGGCAACCTATTCAACACTCCCTACCTTCAAGATCTCCACTTGGAATCAATGTGGCAAATGAGAAATGTGAGTTTGCTGCTCCATGTGAAGAGCTGTAGTGTTTCAAAACAAAAAAAATTCAGAACTAATTGAATTTGCATCCAAAGTGTGTTGGAGAGCAGAGCGGTAACTGTGGATTAAATGGTTTAACATGTCTGCTGACTCTACCAAAAGATGCCCCTGTCTGAAGTCGCAATGTCAACATTATCACTCAAGTGTGACTTTGTTCTTTTTTCCCTCGCACTGACATCCCTCTTTCATCTTGTGCCAGATTAGCTAGCTGTCAACAACTGTGACACTGTGCGCTTCAGATAGGAAACAAACTAAACTCCAACCAAGTCAACCCTACAGTTGGAAGCATGAATAACGGGAGGGGGGAGGGGCCTGCGTTAGTCATGGTTGCAGTTCTATTAATGCTCGTCATCTCTTTAGGATGCAGTAAGCCAGAAACTTCACAATGAGGAGAGAACTATCTCCATCCCGGGAGGACAAATAGTGGCCTGATGCCAGTTTGTGCTGAAATGAAGGATTTTTTATTTCTAATGAGTTCAGAGACGTGAGGAAAGTGAACAGATGTAACTGGGTTTGAGGTATTAGCATAGGTTTTGTGGTGGCATGGAGAGTAGGGCTGTGCATGGACCCCCTGATCTGGATCCAGATCTGTCAGGTCTGGATCAGCTCAATCTGGATCGGTATGATCCAGATCCAATCTGATTTGATCCGGATCCAGAGCCTGATCCAGAACTCCGGATTGAGATCCGGAGACCCTCCTTTTCCCCGTAGACTTGCAAGTCTACGGGGAAAAGAACTCCCCACCCTCCCCCCACTCTCCCTGCTTACCTGCTGTTTCCTTGTTGTCGTTGCCATCTGCCGTTGCTGCTGCTTCCTCTCTACTGAGAATCAGGCCTCAGGATCTGGATCCAGATCTGTGCATAGCCCTAATGGAGAGCACATTGTAAGTAGGAATGGGTAGCTTGCTTTTGAAAAATAATTTAATAACATTCCACAAAGTCCTTCATATTCAGGAGAAGCAGAACGTGAGTTGATTTATCTTTAGTGGGGGTGGGGATGAATATGGAGGGACTGAAACTGACATATTTGTCCACCCACACTCATGGCTTAAGAGTTCTTAGCTTCTATAAGTCTGTGTTTGGATCCCTGAGCATCCCTGAGCATGTCACTACTGAATTAGGGTTGCTGCCTCTTTTCATTTCCTTTTTTCCTGACAGGTCCCTCATCTTTCACAACCACAGGGCTGGCAGGTACAACATGGTCCCCTCCCTGCTGTACTGACTGAATTTGGGTGGTGTATATGCATGAGAGCTTAGTTCCAGTTTGTTTGTTTTTCATAAGAATTTAGGAAAATTCAACTATTTCTCCATGTTCAGGAAAGAAAGACCTTGAGATTGAAAAAAAGAAAAAGAAAAAAATATGTGGGAGAAAGTGAAACACATCATTACTCGCCTATTACTTTTACACATAAGAATAATGCTTGCATATGGCTATAGTAGCCAGGATTACCCTATTTTTTCCTTCTTCTTCTTCTTCTTCTTCTTCTTCTTCTTCTCCTCCTCCTCCTCCTCCTCCTCCTCCTCCTCCTCCTCCTCCTCCTCCTCCTCCTCCCCATAAGGTATGTGATGCTGAGAGATCATGCTACAGTCTTCTGAGGCCTGTGGTTAATCCATCTATGCTAGTAGATGGAGCCATCTCTGCTGATCCAGGGATGAATGTGGGTGTGCCAGTGGATCAAAATGGCACAAGAAAAGGCCCTTTGTTGGCATCCTGAGCCAGCTTTACATCAAATGTTGTGATAGATCAATTGTAGCATAGCTTTCTTTCTTGTTTTTCCTATTCCAGGACACCTGCAGTCACCTAGTAGTGGACAAGCAAATCTTTCATTCTGCAAGATCTCTCCCTTGTCTATCTGTCTCTCACTCTCTTTGCTTTCCCATCTTTCTGGATGATCAGTAGCTGCAGCTGCTTTCCACTAATTTGCCAAATCATTTGATTAAGCTTGAAAGAGAGACTTAATTAAGAGAAGGGATTCAGATAAGATTTTCTGGGGGAAAGCTTATCAGTTTGCTGAACTACTGGGCTGGAATTCTTGGATGGATGCATGCATGGGCATTTGCTTTCCACTGGAGAAGTCTGCCTTCACACCCTGCTTCTGGGCATATTGTACTGTAAATGTGTGGGCAGTTTTTTAATGTACACATTGTGGAACATAAGTACCCATTGATTAAAGCATGATTGTATACATTTTGGAAATGTAGACACGTTTTTTTCCAAATGTGTTCCTTTTATTGGGCACTTTTTATTTGTTTATATTTTGTATTGCAAGATGAGGAATGTATGGATTTCTGACCACAAATCACATTTGGGCCTGTGTTTGATCCAGGAGATGTTAATTGGGTAAATCAATTTTCCCTTTTAAAATGTGCATACAATTAAGATTATTATTGCCAAAGGTTTTCATTCACAGAATAGTTTCAGTCACTAGATAGAACGTGCTAGGATTTTTTAAAACAAAATTCAACAGAATCAAATTGGAGCATCAACCAAACTAGTTTCGCTTTGTATCTAAACTTACTGGGAAAGAAGGCTGGATAGGGAAATAGATAAGTAAGGTGGCAAATAAATGAAACCTTTGCAACAGAACCTTTTTCAGAGGGAAATAATTTCCTTTCTTGATGAAAAAGTAACGTTTTGGTGTGATAAAGTAATTGGTGGTCCCTTCCGCCCTTTATTCATTTTAAGGGAAATTGACAGACACAGACAGACATGCTATAGAGGTTTCTCTGTATTTTTGCATAGTTGTTCATGGCAGTGAGCTAATTCTCTTTGGAATTTGTTCACAAATTATGAGTATTTGTAAGAGGAATCTCAGGACCAGGAGGGAAAAAACTTATTCTCACCACCCATCAGTTTTGAATTGACTTGTAATGTTGGGTTTTACTATGTTAAATTGGCTTACAAACTCATCTGTATTTCTCCAACTCCTGGACACTAATCCTGGTTTGATCTAAACTAAGCATCCCATCCCCCAGTTGATTTGTAAGGCTTCAGGGATCTAGTGGCTAAGCCCAATTATGCTCCTGAGCCTTGTGAACTTGTCTGACTAAGTTCCTAGAAACCTCTTAGCCCAAGTAGTCAATAACATAAGCAAAGATTTTTTGTGTTGTTGTTTAATGACAGGCTCTGTAAATTAGACAAATATAAGACTGCCCCCACCCCCAGGTGTCCCCACATTCAGATCAAATGCTGTAATGTGCTAATTAGTAGGAGTCTAAAACTCAGTGATGTAGCTAATTGTAGATGACCCATTCATAGGGATGGACAAAGGAGTGATGTTTGAGATTCCCAGGATTCTCCAAACACCATCTCACTGCTTGTCACATGCCCAATTCCTGGTTGCATTTGTGATCACCGCTTGCTTTGCACGAATGGGAAAATCGTGAAAATCGGGTGACGTTTGAATGGGAGATGTGCACAAATCTCAAATTTGTGCAAATTTCTTCCATAATCTAAAGAGGGACTGGATCAATCTATAGAGGAAATGAGTAAGTGGGAACAAAATAAATGTGAGCACGTGTTAGACAATTTGCAAATATTTTCAGCAGACACACTTGCATTTTTATTCAAATGGGGCATGCTCACATGTATGGTGAGCAAAAACAAAATTCTCACATGTTCGCATCAACTCAGTCCTAAACAAACAGCCCCATTCTATCGGCCAGAATGTTCAGGCCTCCATATCGGTGTTGGGGTCTCTCCAACACAGATATGGACAGATAGCAGATATCTTTCCAACTATGTGTCTGATGCCTCCTCTCCAGACTGTCCTCCATGCAAGGGCTATTGTACTCCATACGAAAAGAGCAGGAGCTGGGCAGCCATATAACACTTTTGAGGGTCATAAACCTCACAGAGGATGATGCAAAAGTGTGCTGGCCAAAACTACTAGAAACAGAGAGGGTAAAATAAGGTTGTCCTACAAAGCTATGTACATCACTGCACTTCAGCTACAATAGCACATGTTATCAAATGCGTCACTGCATTCCATGGGGTGTTTGCATTCAAAAGTTATATGGAATTCACAACTACTTTGAGTTTAAAGTGTTTTATAATTGCCTGGTTCAGAATATGAATCTGCCCAGATCAGATCATAATAATATGATGTATTACAAATCAAATGTCATTTCCAGTTCATTCCTCCCCCTCCTCCTCCTCCTCCTCCTCCTCCTCCTCCTCCTCCTCCTCTTCTGTTTTCCGAGGAAGCTCATACACATCAATCCAGTTGTGAATTGAGTGGAGGAGTCCATCATGATGGACAGCAAAACATTTTGTAAAGAGATATAGGTTCCTCCCTCCACGTATATCAGAAATACATTGTTCTGGCTTTAAAATAAAATAAAACCCACTATATAATCAGCACTTCCACTGGAGTATTACTTGAATAGTACCAATGTCAGCTTTATCAGGCTCAGGCCAATCTTGCTTTCTTTTAAGTGAAATTCTTGACTTGTTTTGATTAATAATTGAAGAGTCAGGCAGTTTATTTTTAGATGCTATAGTAACTACACAAAAGGGCCTGGCATACAGAATTTCTTAACACCTTTGAAAATTCCTTTCCTTAGAAATCATTTTCTGAGATGGTATCAGAGATCAGAAGGGGGAAAGAGTGTTGCACAGCACTCCAAATCCCTCATTTCTTTAGGATATAAGTACTGTCAAGCATCTATCTATCTATCTATCTATCTGTCATCTATCTATCATCTATCTATCTATCTATCTATCTATCTATCTATCTATATCTATCTGTCAATCTATCCATATAAATTTCTGTGGTGTAGTGGTTGGACTTTAGCTGGATAGTTCAACCCCCACCCCTCCTTTCATAAGGCTCATTCAGTGATCTTGGGTGAATCAGATTTCTTAGCCTAGTGTACCTCAGAAGGATAATAAGAGGTGAAACCTTCTCTCATTATAGGACCGGCGGGATATAGCTTGTAGGGTTGGATCCACACTTAGTGAGAATTGGTGTAGACCCATTGGAATTATTGGGAATGTAGTTAGCCATAATGTAAATTGCATTAATTTCAACGGATCTACTCTAAATAGGACTAAGCCTGGATCCAACCCACTTTCTGGAATACATTCCCGCCTGCCCCTGGAATGTTCCATCTCCATCCATCACATTATGGTTCACATATGTGAAGGGAAAGGCTCCCACACGCTTCCATTCTACTATATATCTGAATAGGAATGTTGTGGGCAGGGAGTCTGGTATACTCCCCAGCGCCACTCACCCCCTGAACCCAGCTTGTTGAGCCAAGGCAAATTCACCAGCCCACTCTGAGCACCCTACAGCTTGCTGACTGCCTGGCAGCTGCTCACTCTTGTCCAGACCCACTATTATTTGCACGTAATAGTGGGTCTAGAAAAGGACAGGTGGCCTCCTGGCTTCATTGGGTGTTTGACGGGCAATGAAGAAGCTTACTTGGTGCTGTGAGTGGGGGTGGGCATTAGCAGCAGCTTGGCAGGTGCCTAATGGTGCTAGATGCAGGTGAGTCCATCCATCTCTATGTCTGAAACATGCCTGGCTGTCCTCTGACTTAATATAAATTTTTGGCCACATCAACCATTTGTAGCCTAACTTAGAATGAAAATGCAAAGAAAATGAAAGAACATTTGACACCACACTTTTACCACCTACATGAGAAATAGGTCCCAGGTAGATGTATTTATAAGTCTGTGGCTGTTTCTGTACCAATTTTCTGTATGTATTTCCAAAGCAATGTTTAATATAAAACTACAACAACCAGATCATAAACATAACAAAAATGACATATAATGAATTAAAAACACCAATAAAAGAAAATGCAGCAAAAAACAATAAAGGTTCAACCAATCGACCAACCAGCACAGTGGAGTAGGGAGTCTTATGAAGTAGACTCAACTTCATAAACTATGAGAGCAAAGAATGATCATAAATGTAACCTCCTCTGTGTGAGAAAACTTTTATCAAGTGTTCCGGGCACTACAACAGAAAAGTGTCCTAGACTCAGAGGAAGTGAGTGTTCGTGTAGGACGAGGTACTCCTGAACACATGCTGGATCCAGGCACTATATTTTGGCTCCATTGCTTACTGTTCTCTTTCCAGTTTTGTTTCAGCTCGTATTGGAGAGAGAAATGAACCCATGTCTGTGAAAGCTAGTGAGTTGCGGGTACCACTTGATAATGTAACAGGTGGACACTCGAGTCTTAAGAACAATAACACATTCAAAATACAACCGAGGCTGTACAGTTCAAAGAAAGACAACTGAGACCCCTGCTAAGTCTGGAAAATTAAAAGACAAACACATATGAAGCTTATACACTCTCCTGAAAAAGGTGTAATTTGTTTGCCCTTTGCTTGCATAATGAATGATATATCTTGTGCTCACTCGCTGTGGAAGCAAATGAACATTCCAGGCATTCTGGCATTAAAGTGCATCAATGTTTTGTTGTACAATTTTATTGGCTTTGCCATTTATGTTCGAGGCATTTAATATACGTTGCAGAGTGATGGATGGGTGCTGTCTACCAATGGCCCCTTACAAATTAATTTTTTCTGAACAAAATGTTTCACTCTGCTGGTTCTGGAAATGAGTAGGTGGGTTTTGCATCAGCGATCACCAAGTTGTGTCTTAAGCAACAGAGGGTGTCAGAATTCTTGTCCGTGTGGGCAAACATCAGTCTCACACATTGGACCAGGAAAAAAAAGACTAGTGGTTTACTATGTATAGTTTAAATGTTCAAGCAAGTTGTCCGCCATCTTGAATTAGGAGGCTGAATACATAGCATTCTTTTGTGCACCTGGGAATGGGAAAAATCCAACACATGTAGAGGATTGATATAGGCAACCAATTATTTTCACAATGAGTACAAGTTTTTGTAAACACCAGATGTAGGGAATTCAGTTAAAACAAGTTATCTCATGGACTCCAGTCAATGGTGGATTCTGGTCACCATCATGATTTTTTTCACTTATAACTTAGGTTGTTCTAATAGTGATAGCCATGGCATACCCACCATAGTGGAAACATATTTACATGAGCTATAATCAGTTTTTACTTGATTCTCAATATTTGGTGAATACATTTGAAAAATCCTCCAAATGTTGTCAGTTACTGAGGAGTTACTGGGGCAACTACTAAAAATAAATTAGTTCATCTCTTTGAGGAATTTTCTCTCGAGCACTGCCACCACCTATGGAAAATGCTCCTTCACTGGCCAATCCCACTTATGGGGTTTCTTATTTCCAGCAAATGCTTGCATTTCAGGGCCTAAGGAACTCTCTGCCATTCTAACTCAGGGTTGCCCAAGCCAACACTTTCCCACTGCCAGCAATTATCTTTACCTTGGAACCTCCTTGTGGCTTGGTATAAAAGGCTTAGGCATGAGATGGACACCAACACGAAAGACATTTGAAGTATAAAACAAGTTGTTTTATTAAAGGGATATTTGGTACATGATGGAAGATTTACTTTGGAGCTTTTGAAAGATTAACAGTTCTTAAGGACTCAAGAGACATGTTTGCTGATACAAACCTCTTAATTACATATTTTACCTCAGGCCAAATTCTCTAAACCTCCACTCCAGCCAAATACTCTCAAAGCCAAGTCCAGCTCTTGGGTACAGTCTTCCTCTGACCCTGAACTTCCTCCTGTTGTATTTCTGGCTGCCTGAACACAATATCTGGACTTTCACTGCCTGCATATGTAATCTTCTCCTGGAAAGATCTTAGTTAGGGCAGCCTCTTACCATAACACAACCACCTGCCCCCTACTCTTGGTCCTTGCCAGATACTCATTTTCTCCTCACCTTTCTCCTAGTCTTCCTATAATACCACACACCAACTAGCAGGCCTTCTCTTCAACTACCCACAGGCTGACTCAACTCCTAACTGAAAACTGAAAACTGCCATTTTCCATCACTGCTTCTGCCCAAGTAATCAGATTTTCTTCTCATTTGGAGGGGGGGGGGAATGGCCAGGGAAAAACAATTTTGGGGTGGAGGTGGATGGAAACAATGGGAAAAATCCAACTTAAGTTCTAGTTAGAGTAGACCCATTGAAATGAATTGGACTTAAGTTAGTCATGACAAAGTTAAGTCCTATTCATTTCAATGGATCTACTCTAAGTAGGATTTAGCCCATGGGCCGGAGAAGATTGGCTCCATCTTAAAATCACTCCTGCTCACTGACTCCGTCCCAGCTTTGACACATGGGATTGGTGCCATCATGTCTAGTTTGGTCCTCACGAAGGAAGAAAAGGGGGAAAGTATGGATGATTGCAACTAGAACGGCATGGCAAGAATGATCCAAACTGCAAAGAAATAGTTCCTTTTTGGGTTCAATGGAGAAAGCAGTCATTCAGGAGGGATTAACCATTGATGAAATCCTAAGTGATACAGAGGGAAATAGAGGTTAAAAAAAAATCCCTGCAGAAGGGATTATCTCAAATAGGTTCACATCATTTAGTCATATGGCATTTCTGCAGCCCCATTATTATGTGAACAGTTTGGACTGCGCTACATAAGCTGTAATTGAGGTGAAAGGAGGCTTGAGAGGAAATGTCCCATGACAAAATATCACCATTGCGCAAATGATGGGAAGCTGATAAAGTGTTTTGTGGAATTGCTGGGATTCAGCACCAGAGTGGATTCATCAAAAAGATTCAGTCTGTTAAGAGCTAGATTGCACTGAGCAAATGCATGAAAAAAGAGGGAGCGGATTTTCCAATTCCCCTGGTTTGCCTCCACCCTTTTTACCTCTGATGCATAAGCGCGTCAAGCTGATGGTCCCATTCACCTGAATATGCTGCTCTTTCGCTCTTTCGCTTGTTTGATCTTCCACTCGAGTCCACCCTGCCCCTTCTCTTTCTCCCTCCAGTTCATTGGTTGCTCCTTTCCCCCTTTAACAAGACATATAGAAGCAGGTCATGTCAGATGAGCACTTTGACCAGACTGCCTTTCTCCCAGGCAAAAATAGAATGACCCTTTAGTCTGGCTCTTTGGGGGCATCGAAAGAGTGCAATCCTGTCTCTGCAGAGATACAAGGCATTGTATGATTTTTTTAAAAAAATGCTTTCGAGCCCGGGATGCAAGGTTTGGGTTTTATATTGAGGTTTGGAGCTGGCTGTTGGGAGAGATCACTTTTTCCTGCCAGGACCTGATGCAATCCATTCAAGCCAACAGCAAGACTCCCATCACAGCACACACACACAACAAAGGAAAACATGAGAGTACAGCACTACATGGAGGATGAAGGGTGCACTAAACACACTTAGGGAAAATAATCCAGACTTTGGACATTCTAGGAAAAAACGGAAAATGCTGGGGAATAGGTAGGGTGTCAGCAGGACAGGCATGGTGTCATGTGAGTACTGTGTTGTAAATCCACACACCAGGCATCATGAGAGTGCACTAAATCGCTGGTGTGATGGAGCCCCAAAACTATAATTTCTCATGTACTAGTGAACTAGAATCAAATCAACAGTCTCTCTCTCTCTCTCTCTCTCTCTCTCTCTCTCTCTTTCCAATCTTAAATTTGTTTCATCTCAGACTTTGAGAATTTCTGCATTCCCAAGTTCACTTTGTTCTGTTACAATACACATTTGTTTGCAAACGATTTTCCTGATAGGGTGCCATTTTCACCTCCCCTCCCCCATTGACGCATTTTGTATGCATATTTTAATTGGCAAACTCTATCAGAACATTCGGAGCTCCATTGCAAAATTACAAAATAATAATAATAATAATAATAATAATAATAATAATAATTGAAGGATAACTAACTTTTGGTACACATAGTGGACCAGAAATTAAAATGTGAACTAAGCAAATTTCTCCATTTTCCCTGCATTGAACAGTGCCTTCCTTTTGATGTTCACTCAGATGTGTGACTGTGTGATTTGTTAAGCCTTCAAGAGTGTCCTTTATTTGCCCCTGGAGTCCTAAAGCCAATCTAGGATTTCTTTGATTACCTTAAAGTGCCTTAGGGTTGTCCTTGTCATTTAACTTGTGTTCTTCTTTCCAGAACTCTTCTGCCCAAAGTGAACAGCCTATTTAGCAGACATCCTCTGGGTTTAATGCCCATCCAAGCAGGAAGGCTTGGCTGAAGCATGCCTAACTCATAGAATGGAATGGCTCAGAGGTGTATATCTCTAGTAAAGAATTCAGTAGAGGGTGATAACTAAAACCTCAGTCAGGGATGCTGGGGAGCCCCTGCCAAAGTAGGCAGTACCTCCAGCAGCTTCTATTACCTCTATGGCCTCATCTATACCAAGCAGTATATTGCACTATGAAAGTGGTGTGAAAGCGGTATATAAAAGACAGGAGCTACACTACTGCTTTATAGTGGTATTGAAGTGCACTGATAACTGTTAGGGTCCATTGGCACATACGATATACCGCTATATCCTGCTTGGTGTGGCTCCTGCCTTTTAGATACCACTTTCATAGCACTTTCATAGTGCAATATCCTTCTTGGTGTAGATGAGGCCCAGGCGTGGTGCTGGTGTTTAAAGTAGGGGTATATGAGAGTTTCATTTTTCCTTGCAACTCATGAGAGCATGCCCTATTTGAAGCCCTAAACATGATCATGACCATGAGCATGTGCCCACCAAAAATGTTTGTGTATACTCACATTTATTTTGCACAACTTCCCCATATCACTTTTGTGCAAATGTCCTATTTCGTGCAAATTCCCTGTGTAAACTGAAGCAGCCCTCTTTAGTCTATGGAAGGCCTTTGTGCAAATTTCCTTTCTGATCACTGCTCAATTCGTGCAATTTTCCCATTGAAGCAGAACAAGCAGAGATTGCAAACGTGAACAGGAATCAGGCATGAGTTGAGCAGTGAGATGATGCCTGGAGAATCCTAGGGATCTCAAACATCACTCCAGATCTACACCAAGCAGGATGTAGCACTATGAAAGCGATATGAAAGTGGTATATAGAAGGCAGGAGCCACACTACTGCTTTATATCGGTATTGAAGTGCATTGACAACTGTTGGGGCCCGCTGACACATACCATATATTGCTTTCATACTGCTATATCCTGCTTGGTATGTCTCCTGCCTTTTATATACCACTTTTATACCACTTTCATAGTGCATATCCTGCTTGTTATAGATGAGGCCTAGGACTGTCGTCCATATTTTTAATTCTCTTTTGCATTTAGAATCAATGGTTTTATTAGTACAAGGCAATTCCATCTTTCATCCTAAAAATAATGCAACCATAGAATATATGGTGGAAGACTTTTTTTAAAAAATGAATTTTGTAATTTAGGCTAGAGCAATTAGGAAGGGGAAAAACAGAGAAGGGTTGGGAAATGGTGGTTGAACCATTATATGCTAGATTTGAATAAAAGCCTTTTGTTTGTCCTAATGATCAAACTTCATGTGGTTATTTCACTTCCTGATCTGCATTTCTATCTCCAGCTTGCCTCATTTTTATCCATTGCACTAAATATGATCTAACAGATGGCTTTGGCAGTTCCACTTGGGCCTCTGACCAGCTATAATTAACCTTTCCATCTGACAGATGATATGCTATACCTGGATCCATTTTTTACATGTCAGCCTGGTTAATTATGGAAATCTTCATTTTGGGAACTGCTTGAGAGGAGATGTTGCATATTTCTCGATGTCGAGGATGAATGCAGGCTGGAACACCATGCCACTTTAGTGGTTCCCGTCTTAATAGGCACTCGTCATAAACTAATTGTGCTCTCTTAATAACAAGACACCACATTTCTTTACTCTGTGTGGATGGAGCCTCAAAGATGTCTACATGCAGAGCTCAGTGATGCCATAGCTACAAGAACTAGAGATGAATATAATGACCAAGGTTTAAAATTGTTGCAAGTGAGATATCATTACATTTTTTTTGGTCATTTGTACCTACTAGTTGTTTTCCTGAAATGCTTCTGTGCATGATAATGAAAACACCTCCATTCTTAGAAGGAACAGGGACATAACAAATGATGTCTTTTGATGTGGCAACATTTAGTGGCATTGCAAACATTCATTTTGAATTTCTCTTAATACCTGTATTATTTTTTAATCTCAAATTCAGCGGTTAGGTACTGATTGATGATGTTTGTGCAGAAGCCTTAATGAGATTTTTGATTTTTTTAAAAACAACAACAACACAAAAACAAATGTGTTTGGTATTTATATCTTGTTCCTGCCATTATTTTTCTCGAGAGAACAATGAAGCTGCATGTTTAATCTTTTGCCCCCCAATGACCTTAATAAACAACTAGATTTACAAGTGATAATCTGAAAGCTCTCCTCATTACCATTTAATACACAAGGCATGAGGGACAAAAATGTTGTGGAAATCACACCAGATACTACCACAATCAATTATGATAGGAATCAGAAGGAGAAAAGACCTCAACTAGGCCACACCAGATACTACCACAATCAATTGTGATAGGAATCAGAAGGAGAAAAGACCTCAACTAGGCTGACCATATGAAAAGGAGGACAGGGCTCCTGTATCTTTAACAGTTGCAGAGAAAAGGGAATTTCAGCCAGTGTCATTTGTATGCAATTAGTCCCTGGTGAAATTCCCTCTTCATCACAACAGTTAAAGTTGCAGGCACTATACTAGAGTGACCAGATACACAAGAGGGCAGGGCCCCTGCAGCTTTAACTGTTGTAATGAAGAGGGAATTTCACCAGGTACGAATTGCATACAAATGACTCCTGCTGAAATTGCCTTTTCTCTGCAACTGTTAAAGATACATGAGCCCTGTCCTCCTTTTCATCTGGTCAGCCTACCTCAACTAGGCCACACCAGATACTACCACAATCAATTATGATAGGAATCAGAAGGAGAAAAGACCTCAACTAGGGCCTAATCTACACCAAGCAGGATATAGCACTATGAAAGCGGCATATAAAAGGCAGGAGCCACACTACTGCTTTATACTGGTTTTGAAGTGCACTGACAACTGTTGGGGCCCATTGACACATACCATAGACCGCTTTCATACCGCTATATCTGGCTTGGTGTGGCTCCTGCCTTTTTATATACCACTTTCATACCACTTCCATAGTGGAATATCCTGCTTGATCTCTGTGCCCAGGGACAGTGGGGGCAAGACTGCCCTAGCCCTCACTGACACAAATGCACTGCAGGGTCTTTGCCAATAAAGGCTAAACTTTGTCCCCAAGAGTAGCAATTTCCTTGTCCCTCTAAGAATGAATGGAACTGATACACATACATAGAAGAAAGTAAGCGGCCTTGGCCTTATCATTAGGAAGAGTGAGCAATTTCTTCAGACAAAACATTGTGGGAGGTGGCAGCAATATGTAGGATGAGAAAGCTGTGTGCCACGTGGCCTGCCCTACACCCTTCAAACTGGTTATTGCCATCAGATGTCATGAAGAATGCTGTCCCAGTGTTGAAGAAAGATTCCACCGCCAGTCCACTGGTTTATATACATGTAATGGGAACAGCTCCATCTTGTTCTTCACCTCAGGCAGCAAAATGTCATGGGCAGGGACTGGAAAATGGTGGAAGCTAATGGATAGAGTCTAGGGAAATGGAGTTCAAATTATCAATGAGCCATGTTGTACTCATATCCTGCTTGTGGGTTTGCCATGGATCAGAATGCTGGATTAGGTTGACCCTTGGACTGAACCAGCGTGGCTCTTCTGAAGTTCTTCCATTTGATGAAATGGTAGGAATTGTTTTGACAGAACTGGGTATTTGGTGGCTTTCCCCTTTAATAGGGTGACCATGTGGAAAGGAGGACAGTGCTCCTGTATCTTTAACAGTTGCATAGAAAAGGGAATTTTAGCAGGTGTCATTTGTATGCAGGCAGCACCTGGTGAAATTCCCTCTTCATCACAATGGTTAAAGATGCAGGAGATCTGCTCTCTTTTGTATCTGGCCACTCTAGTATAGCTCCTGTAGCTCTAACTGTTGTGATAAAGATGGAGTTTCACCAGGTGCTGCATGCATACAAATGACACCTGCTGAAATTCCCTTTTCAATACAACTGTTAAAGATACATGAGCCTTTTCCTCCTTTTCATACGGTCACCCTACGTTTACATGTTTTTGAGCTCAAAATTAACATTAGCCCTAAAAGCTACCAAGACCTGTGAATTCTTCTGTTTTTCCTTGCAAAGTCATCACCATCATCATCCAGCGTTTGTCAAACATAGTGAAAAATAAAATCCCCTATTGAGCAGAATTTTAGCCTTTTCCAAGCTGTATATTCCCTTCCTCCCCCCCCCCCCCACCTTCATTTTCAAACTCTGTGTAAGCCCGTCTAGAATCCTTTGTTGATGGTATCATGACCTGGAATGTACATTATTTTTAAAACTCACATTTGCCAATGGATTCCTTGCTCTGAGGGTAAGCACTACTATGGGGAATTGCTCAGAACTATGATTATCAAACAACAATTAATCAGTGCATCAGCTCATGATCCATGTATAAATATTTTAGAATCTGATGCTCACATGAATTTAGGAAACTGTCAAAAAAGAAGAAGCAAGTAGTAAACAAGCAGAGGACGGATGTATTCAAGAGATACTTTTCATCATGTAAAAAATAAATAAAGGGATCTGATGTGGAAGGATTTCCATCCAGTAGCACAACTTTAACACTGTGGTAAGACTCAGGAGTAACTCTTGAACTTTCTGGTTTCTTACCTGAATCATGGATGCTTAACTACCTGTCCAGCTTTTCATGAATATTCAGTAAGATTCTCAAGCTGAGAAAAGAGAGCTTAACAGCAAAGTCATATTCATGGTTACTCTAAAGAAAGTTCCACTGAATTTGATAGGGCTTAGTCCCAGGTAACTGGGTATTGTATTGCAGCCTTAGCCTGCAATCCAGTACATATAAGCATCCTGAACACAAGCTCCATTGAGCTCTTTGGGACTTACTATTGGGGAGATGTGTATAGGATTGTGCTGTAAACATTTTAATGATCTTTCTTCTTTGTTCAACATGTTTCCTGTTGATCTTACTGTGATAGCAAACAGAGAAAAAAAGTTTTAATGCTCTCCTTGTGACATCTGGTCACGAACATTGGATGTTGAAGAACCAGACGCCACTCTTTGCAACCTTTTGCATCTCTGTTTTACCCGGTCTCCTAAGGTATTGAGTGTGCTCATTTAACAAGGTATATGCATTAGGGAATCAATAATGGCAGAATGGATGGAGCCCAATACACTGGTTTGACCTCTATGACAAAGATGTTTGGATTAGGGTCATTTACATTGCTGAGTTAGAAAGAATTTTTGTACCAGATAGTGAACAACCCTCCTTAGGGTGGTTAAGGGCATTGTTTTTTAGGGGTAGGGAAAAGGAATGAAGCCATAACCGTGTGTCACTATCTTCCCTCCCTCTACCAAGACATCTAATCTACAGTGATGTAAAAACCACGTCCTTATTATAATAAGGTGTGGGGAATAAAATATCGGTTTGCTCATTCTACAGTGGTTGAGAAAGAACGTGCCTCAAACTTTAACCTGCCCGGCACTGACCATTATTCAACCTATTCTGACAGAAGATGACCCTTTTCTTAACATTCTGGCCATGGAGAGCAACCAATAGATTGCCTTTCATTACTTCTGCCTTCTTCAATTTCCTAATGCATATGCATTAAGTTAAATAAATAAAGTCATTACTCCAGGAAACTCATGTAAGGCAGAATTCAGGGGAGGGGGAAGAAATGCAAAGAACAATACTTCTGCATTGTCGAAGAAGTGGTGGCGAGAGAGAAAAAAACATGCCATGTAGATCATTCAGAAAAGAAAAGGGTGTCAGGGAGGCAAGCAAAACAATGACTTAAAAGCGTATACATGTCTCTATAACTTATAAGGGTGGATAAACCCTCATTAATGAACTTTACTCAGAGTTTTATACTAGTGATGGGCAAGCTTACCCAGATTTCCCTGAAAAAACAAACAGACAGACAAACAAAAACGTTCCCATTGTTCCAGACTTTCTTGGAGAATTCTCGAATACAATCTCAGGTTTTATCTGAGCCTTTTCTAAGAGCGCCATCACACCATCAATTTATTGCTGACTTGCCATGCCTGGTATGTGGATTTGCAGCACGGTACTCACATGATGTTATCCCTGTCCTGCATTCATCTCACCTCTTCTCCCCTTTGTTGTGTTTTATTTTGGTGCAGGGAAAGTCTGGATTATTTCCCCCTTTCTTTGTTGGGGGTGTGCACTAATGGAGTCTTGCTGATGAAAGGGGAGGGCGTAGTGGTTCTCCTCCTCATCGTGGAGACTTGTGCTTAGTCAGTTGGATGCTCCAACCCCACCCTCAGTGTCCACAGAAACAGAGCCCAGATGAAACCTTAAATCAGTAAATTGCTAGTCAACAAAGCCAGAGCAAGGGGGGAAAGAGCCCACACTCATCAGAGTACCACAACCAATGAACTGGAGGAGAAAGGAGAAGTGGAAAAGCAAACAAGCAAAAACCCAGGTGAAAGGGATCATGTGTGATGGAGCCCTTGACGCACTTATGAAACAGAGATTAAAAAAACCTGGAGGCAAACCACGGGGAAAAATAGGTGTGATGAAGCCCTAAGAAAGCTTGGATACTTCCAGTATCAGAGGCAGTGTGCCTATATATATATATATATATATATATATATACCTGTGCTGTGGAACATGAGCAGGAGGATGCTATTCTCTCCATATCCCACTTGTGGGTTTCCCCACTAGCAGCTGGCTGGTCACTGTGAGCAGAATGTTGCACTAGATGGACCCTTGTTCTTATCCAGCATAGCTCTTCTTATGTTCCTATGTTCTTAAAGCTCAGGAAAATTAAGTGTGTGTGTGTGTTTGTACTGAGGGGGACTCACCCCATATTTCTCATAAAAGGACCCAACAACCTCCTCCAGCCCCTCTTCCTGTCATCAAACAATCGCCTACAAAGGTTCTTCCAAACATTTCTTCCCCCAACACCTTCCTCCCATCTACTTTTCTAGCTGCCACCTGCTGCTGCAGAAGTTCTGGCAGCAGTCTGAACAGAGAAAGAGGTAAAGAAGGAGTTGGTGTCTTCAGCCTCCCTGCTCCCAAACCTGGGTCTAACCTACACCAAGCAGGATATCGCAATATATGGTATGCATCAATGGGCCCCAACAGTTGTCAGTGCACTTCAATACCGCTATAGAGCAGAAGTGTGGCTCCTGCCTTTTCTATACCGCTTTCATGCCACTTTCATTGTGCAATATCCTGCTTGGTGTAGATGCAGCTTCGTCACCCAAGTAGACAGGGGGAATGAAGTTTTCCCAAGGTCTATTGACATCTGAAACATGGCGTTGAGTAGCTTGATTCATTTCTAACTCAAACACGATATCCCTATTATTTGGGGCTGGCAGTCGATTTTTGTGTGTCGTCCTTAGAGATGGGAGAACTAGGGATATGTGAGCTTGTGGTAGGTCTCTGAACGTCATTTGGAAGCACAGTTTGTGTCATGCTCAGTTTTGCTTGCAACCTGCTTTTCAGTTCATTAGAACAGGGCAATTGTGTGGCACTGTGTGCACACTTCTCCCATTTACTAAAGTGTGAAAATTCATATTTTTGTGATTATATATAGGAACATAGGAAGTTGCCTTATACTGAGGCCAAGTCTACACCAGCCAGAAATCTCAGGCTGGTCACGTCCAGGTCCCTGTGTGTCCATATGATGCACAGGGAATCCCGGGGTCAACCAGGGACAGGCACTGGATTTTCCCAGGATATCTTGGACTGCTGATATCCTGAGTTTCCCCGTGGTCCTGGAATGATTACGAGCTCTGTAGGGATGTGGGCGCTCATCTTGGCTTCGCCCATCTTCCCTACAAGGAGCGGGGGTCAGCAAAGAGGGAAGGAGGGGGAAGAAGTCCAGGGAGGGGGGAAGTATTTCCAGGAGGGTTGGGGTGGAATTGGTACTGGAGGTTGCCAAATTATATCTATCTATCTATCTATCTATCTATCTATCTATCTATCATCTATCTATCATCTATCATCTATCTATCATCGTCTGTCTGTCTGTCTATCTATCTATCTCCCTATACCTCGCTTCATCCTCCATTTTGTGAAAACCCAGCTTTCCCCGGAAGGACTTCTGGGGCAAAGCTGGGTTGTATGGCCAAAAAGGAATGATCCCAGGAGGACTATAGTCCTAGATTGTCCCTCTTTCAACTCAGAAGTCCTGCGGGTGTAGAAAGGGCCTGAGTCAGACCATTGGTCCATCTTCCACAGTATTGTTGACACTGTCTGGCAGCAGCTCCTTGTTGTTGTGTGCCATAGGGTTGTGCAATACACATGTGTCAAAGCAGTGTGGCACCCCTTCAAGTTTATTGACGGTTGGACTTACCTGCACCCAGCTTGGTCAGGGGTTCACTGAGCTGCCGCCCACCCCATATGTGGAGCCACACAAGCTTCTGGGTGACCCAGCAAGCACCCGACGAAGCTGCAGGGCATTCTGTGTTCTTAGCGAACTAGCATTTTCCTCCAGGGATGGCTTGGGTTTTTTCCAGGAAGGTAACATTACATAAATGGTGAGCGTCAAGGGGCCATTTATGCAACATTACGGGCACGAATGTTCCATTTACACCAGTAATGTTGTGGAAATGGCCCTTTATGACCACCATTTATGTAACTTAACCTTCCCAGAAACCCCTGAGCTGCCATTGTTGCACAAAATGGTGGCTCGCTAAGCTGGGGAGGGTGGAGGTGACTGCCAGGAAATTGCCAAGCCATGGGGCATTCAGTGACCCTGGTCCAGTAAGGGGAGCTCAAACAAACCTGTTGGAATCCCTCTCTTCCCCGCAGACTCTTGCAACACCTCAATTCCAATTTGGGGAAGTTAATTTCCAGAGTTAAAACCACCACGTCTCAACCACCATAGCCTGAATTGATGTAATTCCTTATTTTTCCATTGCTCAAATTTGTAACAAGGTAACTCCTCTAGGAAATGGATTCAGCCAGTTCCTGCCTTTAAATGTATAGCAAGATGAAGTTATTCAATAAAATATATTAAGCCCATTGCTTTCCTGCATGGCATACACAGCAATAATAATAAACAGGCTAAAGACATATTGAGAACAAAGGAGTTAATAACAATATCTAATTAGAATTTGTGTTAAAAACCAACTACATTACTTTTAATGGGGGGAAATGTAATAGAACACTGTTTTTTCCCCCTGTTAAGTTAACATTCCAGACTTTAATGGGTATCTTAATTAGGCTTCATTACTGATGCACACATTTTGGAAATAAAATTCAGTTGCATTCAGCCCTCTACAGCCTAATATATTAAAAGGGACAGTGTTATCATGACGACTGAAGGACAAATTACTAAGGGAGAGACAGAGAGAAAGGGAATGAGAAAAAAACTAGCTCTCCAAAATGGCTTATGGCAAAGGGTGCTTATTCAAAAGTGATAAAAGCATGTGTGGAAGAGAGAGAGAAAGCTGGCTTAATGGATATTGCACAAAATCAACAATTAATATGAAATATATTTGCTCACAAAAGAGGCTATGTTTCCCCTGTAGGGCTAACTCCCCCTTCATTTTCCCCCTAAAATGCATTTTTCCAAACACAACTCAAAAACTCATCCTTCAGTCCCATAAAGAATAAAGAACCCTACTATTCTATGATTCTATGATAATTTCCTTATTATTATTATTATTATTATTATTATTATTATTATTATTGGCTCCACACCTTTTGCCTTTGGCTCTGCTTGTGGTCAACTGCCTACCACTGGAACATAGTCCAGGAGATCTTCTCTGAAATTGAATTTGGGTCTTTGCTCCATTATACCATAAGCCAGCCTTCCCCAACCCAATATCCTCCAGATGTTTAGGACTGCAATTCCCAGCATTCCTGACCATTGGCCATGCTGGGAATTGTAGGACTTTTTCTGACTAAACATGCATAGGATTGTGCCCTTATGAAGGTTTGGGCTGGCTGATCTTAGTCATGAGGATGACTAGAGTTTTGCTCTCACTGAGACACCTCTCCAAGAATCCTGGCTTGTTACTATTTCGAGGGGGATGTTTTTTCTCTTTTTCTTTTTTTAGAAATCCTCCACATTTAAATAACAGCACAACTGTTCAATGCTTGTAGTGGCTCTTCCCTTTTCATTTAGCACAAACAGTTTTGCTAATTTGGCAGCCAACACTATATACATCATGTTTTTATCGGTCATCATGAGCACACATGCTGCATCATGTTTTATGGCAATTATGAATATTGCAACATCTGTAGATTTGATTAGGTGCTGACTGTTTGAAATACCTCTGTTTTGTGTGACACTAAACAACACTCTTTTTCACAGTGCAGTCACAAAGAGATTAAAATTAATTTAGATTAGACAGACAGAGAGACAGAGATGGACATAGTCTGAGCTTGTGCTAAGACTGAATTGTCTTTCCATTAATGGATAGAAGCCTTTCATTGGTTCTACTTCTTCTTGGCCTGGATGCAAACGAAATAAGAAAAAAAATATGGGTCCGATCTGAGTCTTTACAAAAATGAACATACTCCCTTCTGTTCAGATGATTCCCTAAGAGCGTTATTTGATGGAAGTGTTTCCTGCTTTGTGCAGTGCAGGATTAAAATGAAACACAACACAAACACAAACTGGGAACTTCCTCACATTTCTTCCTTGGGGATAATCTTCTGAAATTCTGATACTTCTGCTTGGTTCTCATTTCCCCTCGCTCTTGGTTTGTGGGAGAGAATGAGCAGTTCAGGTACATAAGAAGAACAATGGGCCTCATCAAAGTCTCCGTTGATGTTCATGCAATGGAAGGAGATAACTTGCCCATTGCTTCTTTCTGGGCCGGGGAGGGGGGTTGTTTGATGTATATAGATACACTGCTGAAGAGATTGCAGGTGGCTTGGCCATCTTCTGATGGAACATACAAAGCTACCAGATATCAGGTTAGTCTATTTGTTATCCATCTCTTTTTCCAAGATGTGTCTGTCTTGTTCATCTCTGATTGGCAGTGTCTTTCCAGGGTCTCAAGCAGAGAAGAGCATTTTCCATCATCTACTACTTGGTAGTTTCATCTGGAGATGCCAGGGATCAAACTTGGGACCTTCTACATACAAAACATGCGCTCTCCTACTGAACTATTGTCTCTCCCAACATGGCAGAACCACCCTGACTAATGATTGGGTTAGATGAACAAGTGTTATGGACATGTTAGGCCTCTCGTTGTCTACCTCCATTGGAAATTATCATCACATTAAAGACAAGGTGACCTTCTTCAAGAAGATACTTTTCTTAAGGTTTTTTCACCAACACGAAGCTCAGTCTGTAGAACTTCCTATAAATAGCACTCCTATTCACCCAGCTTTCTAATTACCCAGACTACAGCATTATATGTGGTTGCTTTACCTCCACCAGCCAGCACAAACCACGTTAATAAAGGTAAAATCATTGCCTAAGTATTCAACCTGTGTATAAAGTTGCATGCTGCCTTCCGGTATCCACAACATTAATACCTGTTTCAGTTAGTTAGTTCCTCATTTACATGACTGATGCCTCACATTTAAACCAGTAATCTCATGTTATTTTAAGTTCAAAATAACTTTTTATGTTCCGTTATGGAGCTCAAGTTCTCACTCTGTCTACTAATGCAAAATAATGGAAAATAATGAACTTGAAATTAAGTGTTCGGTTTTTATTATGTTACAGTAGAGTTCTAATGTGAATTTCAAAAGATATTTTAAGTGCATGCATAAATCAATTATATACAAAGAATAAATTATAACTACTTCAGAAAGTAATATATTTATTGGATAAAAGGCTATTTCATAAAATGGAGCCCCATTACGATCTAATGCCCACACAAAACTTTGTGCAGAAATAACGAGAATTTTCCTTCCTGCGATAAGAAATGGTTCCAGGTCTCTCTCTCCCCCCAATCCTTCCCCAATATCTGTGATTGCATTTCAATAAATAAGGGAAAGCTTGCATTTGTTCATTTATAAATAGGGATGCCATGGACAATCAACTAGGTCTGGGAATCTGATGGACTCCCCTGTGTCTGCCTGCCCTGGACCTGGTTCATTCATGCCTTTACTCTTCTGTAAATGGTAGGGTGACCATATGAAAAGGAGGACAGATATCCTGTTCCTTTAACAGTTGTATAGAAAAAGGAATTTTTGCAGGTGCCATTTGTATGCATGCAGCACCTTGTGAAATTTCCTCTTCATCACAACAATTAAAGCTGCAGGAGCCCTGCCCTCTTTTGTATCTGGTCAGCCTAACTAACGAGGGCAGGGCTTCTGCAGCTTTAACTATTGTGATGAAGAGGAGATTTCACCAGGTGCTGCATGCATACAAATGACACCTGCTGAAATTCCCTTTTCATGCAACTGTAAAAGATACAGGAGCCCTGTCCTCCTTTCCATATAGTCACCCTAATAAATGGAGCCTTTACAACCTCCAGTTATGCAGTGGGGGATTATGTAATTTCTGGTTGCGCACACTGATGGCTCCAGACAAGGGTGGATAGTTGCTGGCCATTTGTCAGACACTCATTGAAGCAAGCAAAGTAGCCCATACAGCTTGCAAGCAGGGAGAAATGGTGGTAATGGCGGGCTGAACACCTGATATGTCGAATCCAGGTGAGTTCACCCATCCTTTCCTTGTCATTCCCTCACTGGAAGACTCCTACTTAGAGAAAGAGCTGGAGGACCAGCCACCACCAGCAATGTCCAGGCTGTGCCAGTAGACCAGGAGGAGACCAGGCCCTCAGGGGTGACTATCATGAGTGTGTCTAGGCTGACCATATGAAAAGGAGGACAGGACTCATGTAACTTTAACAGTTGTAGAGAAAAGGGAATTTCAGCCAGTGTCATTTGTAGGCAATTAGTCCCTGGTGAAATTCCCTCTTCATCACAACAGTTAAAGTTGCAGGCGCTATACTAGAGTGACCCAATACAAAAGAAGGCAGGGCCCCTGCACCTTTAACTGTTGTGATGAAGAGGGAATTTCACCAGGACCTAATTGCATACAAATGACACTGGCTGAAATTCCCTTTTCTCTACAACTGTTAAAGTTACATGAGCCCTGTCCTCCTTTTCATAGGGTCAGCCTAAGTGTGTCACTTGTGGAGGGCAAAGCTTCTGCCTCAGATGGATGCAGAGAAACCCCCAAGCCCTCGGGAAAGATACTACTTTGAAAAGACAGGAACTCAGAAGGAGTCCTAGACTGAGGCAGGGGCCTCTTGGTGAGAAAAAGGTCTACTTTCATGGAAGAGGCTTGCTTACAAGGAGAACCTTCTCACCTGCAGTCACCAATAGCTCACAGCTGAGGCTTGGGTGTGGTTTTTGACAGCCTCTGAATGAAAACCATGGGGAGAGCAAGTTGCTGAAAGTTTTCTCAGCCAGACTGTCCTGAACCCAGATTTTCTAGATTATCATCACAAAGGGGGAAATTGTATTTGTTTCCCATTGCTTCTCCACCCACCTGTTTGTCCCTCCTTACTTCCTCTTTTGAAAAAGGAAGTCAACAACCTGCACATGGCCCATTCACTGGGCGGTTTTGATCGCTTCTCCTGAATACGGCAGGAGATAGTGGCAACTTTAGGCTGACCATATGAAAAGGAGGATACGGCTCATGCAACTTCAACAGTTGTAGAGCAAAGGGAATTTCAGCCGGTGTCATTTCTATGCTATTAGTTCCTGGTGAAATTCCCTCTTCATCACAGCAGTTAAAGTTGCAGGGGCCCTGCCTTCTTTTGTATATGGTCACTCTAGTATAGTGCCTGCAACTTTAACTGTTGTGTTGAAGAGGGAATTTCACTAGGAACTAATTGCATACAAATGACGCTGGCTGAAATTCCCTTTTCTCTACAACTGAGCCCTGTCCTCCTTTTCATATGGTCAGCCTAGGCAACTTCCGTCTTTAAATATAAGTCGGACTTACTGGTTTTTTTTTTTTTTTTTTGGTTGTGTCAGGTCAGCTAGAAGTGGTGGGAGATGCGCAGGAGGCAGATGACATTGTGAGAGGGATCCATGAAAATCCGTGCACAGTGTGCAGTAACGAGTGTGCAATAAAACACGTCCCTTCTCTACTGCTTTATAGTGGCATTGAAGTGCACTGAAACTGTTGGGGCACAATCTACATTCCATATACCTCTTTCATAGTGCTATTTTGAGATGACACCAGCAGGGGGAAATGGAATGACATCCACTGGGCCAAACTGGAACCATCTCTTGCATTTTCAGCCCCACAAATGGAATTCCCATGCATCCTTAATTGAACTAGGATCTTCTCCATGCAAAGCATGTGCTCTACCGCTGAACTATGACTCTTCTTCTCTCTTGCTTCAGGAGTCCTTGCTGCCCAGTATACAAATTCTGTTTTAAAAAAACCACCGTGTATGCACAATAAAAGAACACCTATGGAAATGTTTTTAACCTGCTTGAATTTTTCCAACTGAAGAATCATTTTTTTATTGGTATACATCTAGCTTTAGCACACTCAGCCCTCTCACACAAAAGACATACATAATTATACGGCAGGAGCGTGGTTGGTCTAAGTAGCAGTATTCAAAAGGATGGGACTTTAGTACCATCATAATTGTTCTCCATGGAGAGAGATCTGAATAGGAACATTCCTTTAATAAACAATGGCCAAATGCTAAGGTTATTGGTTTTATCATGTATCTCTTTTCAAAAGCAAGCGGAACAAAACCTGAAGGTCAGGTTTTCCGAACTTAAACTGCCTGAATGACTTTGTATTCCCACCAACACAACAACTTCCTTACCCCTGTTGTGATGCTTTGTGATGGTATAAGAAGAGCAAATGTTGCATGTCAATCTCTGAAAATAATATCGGGGCTGAGTGAGAATGGCCTCCAGTGGTTCTCCACTTTATTTACAGGTGGAGAAAAGGGGGAAGGGGGTCAGTGTGTGGTTTTTCTTCTATTTTGCTAAATTGTTTTGTTTTGCACGCCATTATAAGTGAGAGCGGGTGTAACAGCAGAGCTCCGATGTTGGCTACCCAGCTGCTATTTTGTATATTCGCCATAAAGTGGTCTTCTGGGATACTGTGGAAGAAAATGATGGGCATCAACAAAAATGGTGGAAGACATTCTGAGCAAACCCAATCCTCATTTTTCAGTGATGTGGGAATGCCAAGTAGTCTGTCTATTTTGTGTTTGTCTATACTGACTAGCTCAGATATTATGGTTTTCAGAAAGGTATGTTTCCCATCTATATCTTCAGATGCCAAGGACTGAGCCTATTGCTTTTTGCATGCAACACATAAAATCATAGAATAGTAGAGTTGGTAGATGCCTATAAGGCTATTGGATACAACTCCCTGCTCAATGCAGGAATCCATCTTAAAGCATACCTGACAGATGGCTGTCCAGCTGCCTCTTGAAGGCTTCTAGTGTGGGAGAGCCCAACACCTCCATAGGTCACTGGTTCCATTGTCATACTGTTCTAATGGTCAGGATGTTTTTCCTGATGTCCAGCCGGAATCTGGCTTCCTGTAACTTAAACCCATTTTGCTGTGTCCTGCACTCTGGGATGATCGAGAAGAGATCCTCTGTGTGACAACCTTTCAAGTATTTGAAGAGTGCTATCATGTCTCCCCTCAACTTCTCTTCCCCAGGCTAAACATGCCCTGTTCTTCCAGTCTCTCCTCATAGCACCTTTTTCCTGGCCCCTGATCATCCTCATTGCCCTTCTTTGAACCCCCTCCAGATTGTCTGCATCCTTCTTGAAGTGTGGTGCCCAAATGAGGCCTAACCAGTGCCAAATAGAGGGGAACTAGTCTATCACTGAGTTTTGCCTCCTCCCCAAAGTAAGTAGATCACTAGATCTCCCCTTTCTAATTTCTATGAGCAGGAAGTCCAATACAAATAGGGATGTGCATACAAGCAAAACTTGAGCTTGTTGGAATCCATCAAATTTTACTTTAAGGTTCATTCCATTTTGTGACCATATCAGATTGCAAGTTCTGTTTGTGTGTGTGTGTGTGTGTGTGTGTGTGTGTGAGATTCTTCCACATTCACATTTGTGTATATTTTTTTCCAAAGGTTCACATTAGTTGAAATGGATGCATTGTTCTCCATTGCTTAAAGTGTGTTCACAAATATTTTCCAAAGGTACACATTTTTCACATGCATTTTTTCAAATGTGTGCATGACGTCACATGCATTGTTGTTAGTGGTGGTTCCCAAATTGCATTGTGAGCTCGGAAAGGTATGGACATCAACCGTGAATTGCATTACAGCCTGTGTTCAGTCTGGGAGGTGTGAACTGGGTAAATCTAGATAAAAACTGAACAAATTTCTTGTGCATCTATACAGGCAAGGTAGGTGTTTCTTTCAAAGGACCAATCATAACCCCTCCCTTTTTTAACATAGTATTAGCTCAATATTTAACTATCAAAACCACTGTGAGTTTAAGATCTGGACTAATCAACTCACTGGATTTCACTATGGCTTCAGTTGCCATAGTGAGTGCTTATGTGTTGGATTATTCAAGTTTAACATTAAATCAGAACACTGGGTACTGAAGATTCAGATATATTTGCATTTTTTTTAAAAAAAGCCCCCATTTTTTTTGTCTAGAATCTGTGATGATTCCATCTTATTCAAGCCAGCAGGCTGCAAATCCCTATGCATGAAGGATTTTGAAATGTGTTCCATGGCAGTCAGTGATGGTCCACAATGATGACCCACAGCTAATTTACACAAAGCCACATGGAAACAGTGTGTGTGGGGAGCAATATTAATTGAGATATATAAGGCTTGTACTTCAAAATGTAAACAAACAAACAAACAAACACAATAACTAGCCAGTGTTTTCAAGGAAAAGAATTATTTTTAGGAAAAATGTATCAGCTTACCTTGTTACAGATACCCTTATGTGAAACACTTTCCTTACTAAAGATGGATGTAGCAGAAATCAGAGGGGTCATCATACTTGTCCAGGCTTAGAAAACTGAACCAACTATAGAGAGGTCTCACTAGCAATTCTGCAATTTGTGTGACAATTGTGTATATTGTTACTTTCCATTTCTTTGTGCCCCCCCCCCTTTAAATTCCTGTATTTGATTAAATATATAAGTATAAACACAACACACGCTGGAAAATGAAACAAGGTTAGTTTGGAAAGCAAAATTAAGTTTGCAAGGTTAAAAAACAATTAGCAGTGCATACATATAAAAATAAGAGTGAAATAATATGACTTGGATATGAAAACCCGACACAGTAAAACAGAATTGTGGGTTTGGGAATACAGGAATAAACTCATTAAAATGTAATAAATGGAGACTAATTAAGTACAGAACTGTTCTGTCTTTATCTATTCTCTTTTTCTCTTATAATTAGTCAGTTTGGCCATGACTGCAAAGTCCTACAATTTTAATGTCCACTCTTTTAAATGTGGTTGGTTAGCAGTCTTCTGTTGTTTGGCATTATAGAACTCGAGCAAAGACGATCATGTAGCAAGCAAAGTCATTACTGTGCTTAATATATTCTCCCCTAAGTATAAGCTAGGGGATAAAAAGATAGTGGATCCATTTAGGGATGTACAAGAATTTCATTTGCCCTCACAAAACAGTTGAGCATGTCCTGTTCATGAACTTCAGTGTTCACTAATTCTCAAACATGTGTTTGAGTTCAAAAATTGTGTACTTTTTTTTTGGGGGGGGGGAAATGTACAATTTCACACTTTATGGAATAACAAGCCAACTTTCAATTGTGTGAATTTATTTTTTATTTTTTTTATTTATTGCATTTCTATACCACCAAATAGCCGAACCCACTTTAATCTCCGTTTCAACCTATGCAGTTCTTTGTAACAGAGAACATCCAGGCTTATGTTGTTAACAGCCTGAACAGAAGCCCTATTCAGGTGTGTACCTGCTCATGTGTAGGGCTGAATTGGGTTACAGGAACTGGGTGCGCATATAAGCCTGCCTTCAGTGTGTTCCGGTAAACCTTCATGTTTTGAGTGCAAAGGTCTGAAGAGTGCCGTGAAAGAAGTTCCTCGTAGGAGGTGAGGAAGGCCTGGAAGAGCCAAACCAGAGCAGAACCCAGCTGGGGGGGGGGGGGGGGGAATTGCATTAGAATCATAGAATCTTAGAATAGCAGAGTTGGAAACAGCTATCTGAAACAAAAATGGGAAAGATGAAAAATAATACAAAGAAAATACTAAGTGCTATGGCCTACAAGAACTATGAAAGTGAGCTGAGGCCTATATCTGTGTCAGGGAAAAAGGGGCAGTGGCTTTCCTTAACGCCCAGTCTCCTGACCTATTTCCATTTACAATCCCCAGTGAGTGGCCAAAAAGAAGACACACTTTTTCTTTAGAGGTTCCAGATAGCTTCAGGGTTAAAATGAAAACCAGAGAGGAACAGATTAATACACTGATCTCCCTAATGGGGGAAGAAGCAAATGATATCCTGCTTTCATCCAGGCTGATTGAGGGAAATTCAAAGGGATATAATACACCCGATGGGCAGTTTTGAAAAGCATTTCATTGTGCCGTGCAATGAGATTTATGAATGGGCAAAGTTTAATTCACGTGTACAAAAGGAAAACGAACCGGTAGAGGATTTCCTTATCTCTCTAAACTCACTGGCTGAATGCTGTGAATATGGGGGTCCTTCATGACGGGATGATCCATGAGAGAATTGTTATGGGGATCAGAGACCTCAAGGTGTCTGAAAAACTGCAAATAGATGAAGGGTTCACATTGGAAAAAGCAGTCACTGTCGTAAGACAACACCATAGTGTTAAGAAACAACCATCACACCTCCATTGGAGCAGTATTGCCCCTGAAGGGAGCACTATTTCTGCACAGAGGGAAAGTTGATAGAATATGGGAGTTACAGGGACTTTCAGAAGATGAACAACCAAAATAAGGAAGAAAAATGCCAGTGGCAAAAAACAAAGAAAGGAGCCTTGCCCAGAAAAAGATTCAGTAGTTGTAGAACAAATTGCATGTACCTCAACTAGCGTCCTTGGATCTCTGACAGAGAGTCAAGACTTGAGAATAAAGGCATGGACAACAAAAATCAAGATGGGTAGACATCCAATGGAATTAAAGCTGGACACTGGGGGCATTGCTACCCCACAGGCTGTGTTGATACTGCACTCAAGGCAGAAACTGCTAAAATCAGACAAGAATTGAAAGGGGCCATCAGTAGAATATCTAGCAACAGTGGGGAGATCCATAGCAACCATGCTGCGAAATGGTAAAGAAATTAGAGAACAGATTGAGGTGGCAAAAGGATTAGAACAACACCTGTTGGTCCTCAGCACAGGAGAGTGTGGAGTTGATTCAACACCTGGGACACATGGCAGCGATAAATAGAATACCCCACACTCGTCTAAGGTCTGGGCAGGATGGAGACACCATATGAGATCAAATTGAAACCTGACCTTTAACCCTTCTCCATTAGTGTTCCCAGATGAGAGCCAATTCTATGACTTGGCAAAGCTGAAAGTAAGGATTGAAATGGAGGTGACTGGACCAGTAGATGAGCTGTACCAGTGTGCTCCAACAGTTATTATGGGTAAGCCAAATAGGGATGTACATATACATAACTGTGTTGATCTGACCAAGGTAGACAGAAGTGTTTTAAAAAAAGAAAACTACATCCCATACCAGTGGTGGTGGAGCACACGCTGGGGCACCTAGACAAAGCCAAATTCTTTTCCAAATTGGGAGCCAACAGTAGATTTTGGCAAATGCCATTGACTGAAAGCTCCATGAAGCTAACTATGTTACCCACTTTGGGTAACCTCAGTGCCCAAGCACTTCCAAAAAAGGATGAGCCATTAGCTTTGGGACATTGAAGGTGTTTTGTGTGACACAGACAATGTTATAGTCGCAGGGGACACGACGGTCTTTGGAACCGCACCTGTCCCCAATAGGCTGCAGGGAGCTAAGTTTATGCTCAACAAATAGAAATGTGTATTCAGAGTCCAACTGGATCATGTAATGGATGGAGAGGGTATCCTCCCTGACTTGGAGAAAGTAAAAGCTATTGAATATTTTTCAAACCCTAAATCAATCACAGACATTTATCTCAGATTTTAGAACCCCACTGAATCAACGGCTGAAATCAAACCATGAGTTTGATTTCAACAGCCAAGCCAGGAACAAACTTTCTGTGAGCTCTGGTCAAAAAAGCTCTGGCAACTCTTAAGCCTTTTGCACTCAACGCACAATAACCAGGAGCTATGTGTGTGGACCCTGAAGGCAGGGGCTATGTGTCTGCCCACATCCACATACCCAGTTTAGGCCTACACATGAGCTGAATACAGCCACAGCCACAACACTGTACATCCTTGTCTCCTCATATCTATGACAGGGCTCCAGAAAGTGCTCAAAATGTGCTTCTCCATGCACAATGTGGTGGTGTTATTGTCTACTCTGGCAGAAGCACCTCGTTCTTTGAGATATGCAGCTTCTGAGGGTCCTTCAACTTCAGGGGTCCTTTTAGGAGTACAGTGAGTTGCCATTGGGAGGAGATACTGTAACAGATCCCCTTGCATACAAAGAACAACTGCAGGGTGGCCCAAAAGTAGGTATACAGTTGTTAGAATGTTGATGGGAGGGCTGTATACCTACTTTTGGGCCACCCTGTATATGTAGCACTTTGGATCCTGACTTACAGTGCATGTTTTTTTTTTTAAATAGCTGGGCTTAAAGAATTGCTAGGCTTAAAGAAGATTCTGTGACTAATGTCCAACACTTAAAACAAACAAACAAACTCCTTGCTGCCTATTCATTTTTTGTTAGTTCCTCACAAACTTTTGCCAGCATTTGATTGACCCAGAGGATCACCAAAGCAGTGAGAGTCAGGATCAATCATAGTAAATAAGAGCAACAGCACAATTGAATTGAGCTTGGAGTAGACCCAGGCCATCATCTGAAGGACCAAGATGGTGCTAGGACACAGTCTAGGTGGTCTTAGGTGGAATCTGGATGTTTCTGCCTTTTCATACCCCCATAGTGGCCTCCCTAGCAATAGCATCTCTTGTTCTCTCATTAATTGTGGGAGAAGCTCTCCATTTATGAACGAGCTGCACTGAGGCTGTTGCTGTCAGCAGTGGCAATGATCTTGCATTCGCTCATGTTTTTCCCATTTGTGACACATTATTTTGCAGGACCAGGGTGCTGCTGCATCTCCAAAATGTTATTAATATTGCAGGTAGACATTATGGGAACTGGTAATCTGACACTACCTCGGTTCAGCATGGGAAATTGATTGTCCACAATTTTAGATCAGCTTGCATTATTGTTTAATCGTTAAATGGCATTATTCCTTAATAGGTTCCCAAAAGAGGAAATCAGTAGCGTCCTGAGAAGCTGAAAGATTTTAAGGCCAAGCAGACTCTTGGTGTTTATCTTACCAAAGATGTAAGCTGTATTTACACAGTTTCTACACATTCAGTTCAGTGGTGAAGGAGGGGGCGGAGAGGGATTGTACATGCCATCCCCAACTTGATCAGAGGATGGTCTGATCAGAGCCTACGTACACAACTGTATTATTAGTTTGATTTGATTTATGTCCCAACTTTGAACCAAAACAATTTGTTTTCCTGAAGGAGAAGGCTATTAATGACTCCTTGTCCAGATGGCTATGTGCTACCTCCAATATCAGAGGCAGTAAGCCTATATACACCAGGTGCTGGGGAACATGGGTGGGAGGGTGCTCTTGCACTTGTGTCTTGCTTGTGCATTCCTGGTCAGCAGCTGGTTGGCCACTGTGTGAACAGAGTGCTGGACTAGATGGACCCTTGGTCTGATCCAACATGGTTCCTCTTATGTCCTTATGCCCATGTATGAGCAATGAGGTTCCTGTCTATGTACTTACGAGCTTTGCAATTTGTAGGGTTTCCCCAACTGTGTTGCAAGGGGGAGGCCACGGACAGGGGGAACAACCTTAGGGAAAAGGAGCCCACATCATTTAGACTGGAACATTGTAAAGTATTTCTACAAGCATTTCTTTGATCCCATGGAATGAGTTCAATATCCAAGAAGCTCTTGTGGGCCGCGTTCCAGTGGTGGATGGGGCTCAAATACCAAAAATATCTGCATATTTTGGCTTAAAGCTCTTGGTGCAAGGTAATTCGGCCTTTGAGGAGCCATTTCAGACATTTAGAATGGTGGTAGAGAGGGAACTGCAGAAAAGCTGGGGAACTGTCAAATGATCAGTAGTTGGGGGACAGTGGGTAGGGTCAGGGGAAGGGGGCATGGCTGTCTATGGAACATTGGGATTGGGGTCCCAGACAGCCCTGATCTGTCCCCAAGCCTATGGTTCTGCAAACTTGATTTCGACAGTGTCCTTGCATGGTATTTTTTCTTCAATTGTTGGAAATCTCCTTGATAATGGTTAATAAAGTCATAAAATCATAGAATAGTAGAGTTGGAAGGGGCCTATAAAGGCCACTGAGTCCAACCCCCTGCTCAATGCAGGAATCTACCTTAAAGCAGGCATAAAAGATGGCTGTCCAGCTGCCTCTAGAATGCCTCTGGTGTACAAGAGCCCATGAGCTCCCAAGGAATTAGTTCTATTGTGTAGAGAGATCTATAATGGTTTGACTTCCTGATACATTGGATTACTTCTTCCCCCTTGGATTTGTGAACACATCATATTCAAAGCTAGGGCCATTGTTGTTGTTGTTGTTTTAAAAGATAAGCAGATGATGTGTCCTTACGCCAATTTTAGCTTTCTTCATTTAGGCACAGAACATTTCTCCATATATATGAAATAGTAGGTAGATACGGTACCTACAGATGAGTATGTAGTGCTTGACAGCAAATTGAATTCATGATCAGTTGTTAAGGCAAAAAAGAGAGAAAGAAAGAAAGAAAGAAAGAAAGAGAGGCATTAATAGTGTTTGAAAAGGAAAGTGACTGAGCTTTCTCTTGCTAGCTGCGCTTTGTTCTGTTTCCCAGGTCTGCATCATGCATTGTAATATCGCCATCAGAGAAAGTCATTTGCTATTGCGCAGATCTGACAATCTCTAACATGACAAAATACCATTAGAGCTACCGCACGCGTGATAAAGGGGGAGGGAAAAGGCTCGGCATTTTCTCTTTCTCTCTGCAACAAGGCTGCCCTCTACAGAATGGAACGCTATTCACTCACAAGGAAAGGGATGGGTTATCCTTATATCCTTCATAGGGAACACTCCTGTAAATGCTGTAAATTCCCGCAGACACGAGCTTGAATGTTGCACAGGAATGGTGTACATGTGGGCGTAACAATCTGTATCCGTGAGAGAGCAGGAGCAACGAAAGAAAAATAGGAAAGGGAGAAAAATGAAAGACACACACACACACAAGAGAGAGAGAGAGAGAGAGAGAGAGAGAGAGAGAGAGAGAGAGAAAGAGAAAGAGAGAGAATATGAGCTCCATTCTATTTGACAGATTAACAGACCAGAGAAGGAACCGCAACTAAAGACACAAGCCATTCTAAGAGAACTAGTAAACAGCTAAGGGAGAAAACTCCCATTGCATTACATGTTAGGCTGCCTTTGCAAAACAAAAGAAAGAAAACAAAAAGCAAGTGAGTGGAGAAGGAAGCATAGAATAAAGACACACACACAGCACAGCTTAGGATAAACTTAGGGCCTCTTTATTTCAATAATGAGGGAAAAGTTCACCCCTCCATAGATCGGCAAGTGTGGGAATCAAATGGGTCCTTCCTCAGGCAACTTGCCTGGCTTTATGGGCGAGTCACTCTCCAAAGCCAGGAGTCGGGTAAACCCCCCTTACTTATGTGACACTTGGTAAGTGTGGTGAGGCTGCCCTGTGTCACTTCCGCTCGGAGCCGCACAACTCCGTGTAGGTGAGGCAGGAGAGTCTCCAAAGGCAATCCATATCCTGACATGGGAGCCACACAGCCCCCTAGGAGCAGGACCTCTGGACATGCCAATCATCAAAAGGTGACAGAGTTCTCACCGGCCCTATTCTAATATAGGGCCAATTCCTGCACATCCCTGCCACCAATCAACCTATTTATCCACTCTAATCAAACTTCTAGCATGGAGTAGGCAAAAACCTGCCCATGTTTAGTGAGAGGAAAAAATCCTACTCAGCCCTCCCTCCAAAGGGAGCAACTGGCTAATCCCAGACTAGAGCGTGGGAGCCAGAAAGTGAAAGAGGGTGCCACTTGGTGGGGCAGGCCTTTATGGGCTCTGCCCCACCTTTGCCTCATGAGGCACACCTGTGGCGTGTATGCGAGGTGCCTTATTCTGCTCCTCCCCACCTGCAATGACCGTTTTTCCACCCGAGCCATTCCGGCTGGGCAGGTACCGGATATGTGTGAAAGCATCTTGCCTTGACAGCTCAGAACTGCACAATATTGGTAGAAACTTCACAGGCATGGGCTTTCAAATGGGGACTGTAACTTCCCCCAAAGGTTTGCAGCCCATAGACTGAGAAAATTCCTTTTTTTTTCTAAGCTGGGTGGGGATGACGGTGTAGATATTCACCCGTGCTTTTTGGTGTGAAATCAGTTTCATTCATTAAGGAGAAATGATGGCAGTCTTTGTTCTAGCTCTGCGTTTTGTTTTGTTTTGTGGTGTTTTTCGGTGTAGTGCTTTCGGAAGGGAATTTGCTAATGTGCTTCACCAATCAAAGTCTATCGGCCACGAAATCCCTGTTACCCTCGATAGAGCTCAAGTAGTGATTTTGCTTTAATGACACGCTGAGTCATGTGCAAATGACTCCCAGCTAGCAGCTGACTAATCCCTGCCAGTTCTAACACTGTGATTCGTATCATCTTCCCTTTGTCTGAGCAACATCTTCTGTCTAGTACCTATCCGGCTGTCTGAAACAGGGTTCCTGCCTTTGGCAATCGTTACAATTGGTCAAGTGTGTGTGTGTGTGTGTGTGTGTGTGTGTTTGTGTGCGTCTGCATGCGTCTGCATGTGTACATATACTTTGAGGGAGGAATGTATACCTGTGCAATTTGCACACAGACACACAATGTGCATTCCCCAAACTCCTGTTAGTGAAAGACAAGCCACCTGGAGTCATGAATAGCAACCATATTCCCGAAGGGTGCAATCCTATGCATGTTTGGACAGAAAAAAAATCCAAGAACTCCCAGCATTTGTCAGCCAGCCATGTATTTTTTCCCCTGTCTGAACATGCACAGGATCGAGTCCTAATACAGCATTTTTCCCCTCTCCCAATAAGACTGAATGACGACCGTTCATTTATTTGGGCCGAAGCAGCTCATCAGTGCTCTGATTAGTTTGATTTAACACTGAAATTCACCCTGTTTTGCACTTACTGTGATTGGGAATTACAACTTTTGCTGCCGTTTCTTGTTGTCAAGGCACGTCACAGTTCTAAGTGAGTGAAGAATGAAGCTCGTAGTTTTGGGACTGTTGAAAAAATACGAGCAATATTTTAGTTTGCGAATGGAGCTTTCAACCTCATCCTCATTACATCCGTGTGGCACTCGCTGAGGAAATCAAAGGGAGGAGGTGGGGTGGGGTGGGGGAAAAAAAGCTAACCATGTCACTTCATAAAGAACACAATATTACCACAGAATTATAGATGAAGTTTCAGCTAAGCGTGTTTCCCAAGGGCCTATTTGCAAGGAGTCCACTTGAAGGGGAGGCAGAGAGGGAGGGGGGGAGAGAGAGCGAGGTGCATCAGAGGTGAAGAAAAGCTGTATTATTTACAAGACTCTGTTTCCACTGATGAATAGCTCCAGCTAGAAACAGAAAAACAGCTTTCACTTCACACAGAGTAGAAACTTCAGAGCCTGGCCATTCTGAAACGCTGTTATGCATCTCAACAAATCTGCCGTTTACCAAAAAGGGGGGGAAAAGAAGAAGAAAATAAAGAACGGAAAGAAAACATGTCAGCCTGCAAACAAAGCAAGCAAGAGGAAGGACGGAACGAGAGGAGGCAGTCAGGAAGGCGTTCTCTGCAAACATTTCAGAATGATGTGAAGTCTCCAGGTATGTCTTACTCGCGCGCGTGGAAATAGAAGCGACTTTCTAAAAACCGGCATCCTAGTTCGGAATACACAAAACAGCTGGTTGGCCATGTGAGCCGAGGGCCTTGTGCTGTGAGACTTCATGGCCTGGAAAGTGGCGGGAAGATTGAGGGCCTTTTCTGCTGTGGCTCCATTCTTTCGGTATTCCCTATACCTTTTTGGCCGTCTCCAAACTTTGAAGACACTTATGAAGGCCTCATTTGTAGGGCTTTGGTGATCTCTGGAGAGATATGCAGACTGGTTTTAGAGCTTTCCTGTTTTGCCTGCAGGTGGGCTTTTGTGATTGTTTTCTTTAGAATAAAAACAATAATAGCTGATTTTATGGTATCTACAAGAACAGTCCAAGATAGCTGATAAAGTGGGATATAAAATGTTATGTAAGTATGATTTGCCCATTCCATGTCCAATGTAGGTCCATTCATAAGTCCATTCTGTGTCATCCCTGAATCAATCTGCAATTAAAAATGAAATCTGCACAAAAGTACATTGAAATGCACATTTCTGAACAAATTCCATTTCAAAATACACATTTTAAGCATATTTTGATGCATATTTTGAATCAAAACTGTGTTGAAACATTTGAGACGTTTGAAACCAGTGGGTAAGCAAAGTTGGAAAACATATTGGTCCTGAATAAGAGGAATCACAAAGATTGAATTCCCCAAGCATCTATCAGTCACTGTCTACATTATTATTATTATTATTATTATATTTATATATTTATATAGCACCATCAATGCATATGGTGCTGTACATAGGAAAACAGCAACACCCTGCCACATAGGGCTTCTATTCTGATAAAATCACAATAAAACAATAAGAAAGGGAAGGGAATTCACCAAACCGGCACAGGGGACAATAAAACGAACGGTATAAAAATAAGATCAAAATCAAGTTCTAAAAGCTTTCGAAAAAAGAAAAGTTTTCAACTGAGCTTTAAAGCCTGTAATTGCACTTCTGGTTTGCAAATGCTCTGGAAGAGAATTCCAGGTATAGGGGGGCAGTGAGAGAAAATGAACAAAGCCGAGCAAGAGACCATTGGGTGGGTAAGAAATATAACATTCGACGAGCAAAGAGCACAACAGGGCAATAATGTGAAATAAGGGGGGGAACCATGTTACTTTATCCATAAGCACCATGTTACATGTCTATTATTATTTCTAGTTCATGAGTAGGCAACCTGGGCAGGATCTACACTACTGCCTTAAAATGGTTTATAACAGTACTGATAACTGTTGGGGCTCAGGACACACGCCACAGACAGATTTCCGAAGAATCTAAAGGCTTTGCAAACACATCAGTATTCCGTCACAAAAGAATAATGGAATTTCAATCCTCCTTCCTCCTCAAACACATAACCACTTTTTTTTAATTTCCTCTCTGCCCTTTTGATTGTTCTTATACTGGCCAACAGATTCTTTGGGCTGATGAAATGAATAATAAAAGGCCGTTTCTCCTGCAAAAGATTTAACAACAATGATAAGAATTTCCAATTTAATGTTTCTGTAGTATTATTATTTTGTTTAGAGTACCCATAACCATTTCTTTCTATCATCGAAAATGTTTTCTTAAAAAGAACTGTGCAGCCAAAGGGAGAAAATATATTTCTTTCCTTCCTTCTTTCTTTCCTTCCTTCCACCCTTTTTCTCTTTCTTTTTTTCTTTCTTTCTTTCCTTCATTCTTTCTTTCTTGGTGCTTGCTCTGTTTTGTCATATATGTATTTTCCTTAAAAAAAAAAGAAGAATCCAGAATGACACTTGTCTTGCTTTGGACTAACACTTTTATAGGGAGTTGATCCTGGCCCCAATTCCAGTAAATGCCTTCTGAGAAGAAATAAAGGAAGAGAACAGACTCTGATTACATGGGAACCTTTGTGACAGACATTGTTGGATCTGGGAGATGGATGAGGTTATACCATCAGAAGTAAGTCTTGGCCACTCAAAACTAACCCCTGTGATGTCAGCTTATGATCCCTAGAGCAATAATGCCGAGGGAGTCTGGACTAGGTTCATGATGAAAATCTCCCTAGCAGCCTGGGTTCTTACTACCATCAAGGGTATTAAGAGCCAGTGTCTGCAGGAGGAGGGACCACCATCACAACTCAGGGAAGAGGGAGTGCTACCTGCCTGCCTGCTTCTGCAGCTGATACCACCATCGCTGCTGCCGCCCTCTCCTTGTGGATTTCTGCCCAGCAGACTACTACTCCCTGCAGAGCCAGGCCCCCAGGTACTGAGCCAGCCATTGCTGATTGCTTCCACCTGTCCTTTTCCCTGGAAGGGGATACATAAGCTGGCTGGTTGGGGGTGCCTGCGAGAGCCAGTGGCTGCAGGAGGACGGACCACCACCACCTGGGGAAGAGGTGGTGTCTGCCTAAGCTGCTAAAAAGTATTCCTGGCCACCGCCATCACCACCACCTGAGCTTCCTCACGTAGCACCAATTGCAGGAACATCCACAAACTGCACATTCACTCCTTCAGGGAAGTGCAAACCCATCTAAGACCAGATATGTTCCTCTGTCCAGAATCTTTGGTTTCTCTTCCCACTGTAAATCAATCATTTCTTGGCAGCACTGCATTATATAATGTAAAGCTTCAGATATAGGGGGACTCATTAATAATAATAATAATAATAATAATAATAATACATTGTCATTTTTAAAATGTTGTCTCCAATTTAAATCTAGCAATGCAGATGGTGATGAATAATGAGTGGCATAGACAGATTGTTGGTTCATATTTATTTTAGCAATGATTTAAACTCTACATGTCTTGGCCTAATGGACTGTCTCCTTCCTCCTGCTGCACTTTCAATGAATACAAGCACTTGACATTGGAGTCACCTTCATTTAACAAAGAGGAAATGGCAGCAGTATTTTCAGCGAAGGGGGTTTAACAATATGGTGCATTTCTGTCAAAGTAAGCAATAATGGATTGTTGACTTTCAGATCATGCTGGACTCTGGGCTGTTTTGCTTGGACATCAGCAGAAGATATATTGGAGCTGAAGTGATTGTTTATGGAGTATGAAATTTTGATAGGTAATATATACTGTGCTTCAGATTCTGTTTAACTTGTGGTTTTACAGAAGCTACTTTTTGCCGTTTTGCTACTTCAATATGTGTCTTTCCCCCAGTTGTATTGCTATTTTCATCATCTTAAAAGGGTGTCCAAAAGCTTCAAATGAATGGATCTTATGCAATGTACATCAAGAGTACAACATAAAAATAAATAAATGCATATATAAAGATGACATCTTGTAGAGAAAATATTCCATTTAGACCCTAATAAATATTTCTGCTTGGGTTGAGTGCAAAAGAAATGCACTCTGATTAATGTGTTCAAAACCTTTAAGTGGAGAGGAGCTGGCAACACAAAATAAACAAGTTTGAGTTCGCTCTAAATACTGAGAATAGAGCTTTAAAGTTATAAAGCAAATTGGAGTGCAAAGTTCTCCTTTATTGCCACCACCTCAGTTTGTGGTAGACGTCCAGAGCCAGAGAAAGAAAATGTCCATTCTGTTGGGATCCCAGTGGATTAATATATTTTTGTTTTATTATCTTTTGTTTTATAAAAGTAATTAAAATGTAACTGGAATTAAAATTGGTTCAATTTTTGTAAACTGCCCAGAGAGCTTCGGCTATGGGGCGGTTTATAAATGTAATAAATAAATAAAATAAATAAAATAAACATGTTTGGCATGTAGGATGTCCCAAATTAGGGACGTGCACGGCCAGAAATATCAGTATCATAATCGGATCGGAATTTCCGATATTAAAAATATTGGATTCGATCATATCGGGGGGTACCCGGATTTGATCGGATACGATATCCGATAAAGACTTTCCCCCAATGCAAATCTATGGGGAAAAACACTGGGCCAGCACTCCCTCCCTCCCTCCCACCACTCGCGCTCCCTCTCCCCACTTGCACTCCTTACCTGCTGCTGCCGGTTCGTAGTACTGCTAAACAGGCTTTCTGGCCTGTTCCTCAGCACAGAGCTGTGTCGAGTGATGACGTCATCACTCAGTGTGTCTCTCTAATGAGGAACAGGCCGGAAAGCCTGTTTAGCAGTACTATGGACAGGTGGTGGTGGCAGGTAAGGAGCGGGAGTGGGGGGAGGGAGGGAGTGCCAGCCCAGTGTTTTCCCCATAGACTTGCATTGGGGGAAAGCTTTCTTTCCCCCAATACAAGCCTATGGGGTAAACACCAGAAATGGTGGTCCGAAAATCCAATATGTCTGATAGTTATCGGACATATGGATATCAGATCCAATCACATAGGGCCACCTAAGGAAATTATCGTTATCGGTCATCGGATGTCCAATAATGACCTTATTGTTTGTTATCGGATATTGGACCCGATACGATACACATCCCCATCCCTAATTCAACCCACCCACCCCTAGCCTCTCCAGTGAATCCTAGCAGGGCATCTGCTTTACGCTTTGATGAGCTGCTGTCTGCCATGGTAGACAATACTAGGCAAAATGGACCAATGGTCTGACTCAATCAGCTTCATATGTATAAGGGGTCTCTTCCACTTGAAAAAGGCTCTCAGAGAAACCTTCAGAAAAGACGAACAATACCCAATATAGCAGGGGACCCCAACATGGTGAGTTGCTGAAATAATTTCATGTGTTGCCGAGAAAAACAAGAAATGAGTTAAACAGACCTTGAAGGACAGAGTCCCAAAAGATGGCTACCACAGTATTCCTACTCTATATTATAACCTTTCTTGCTCCTGAAAAGGAAGCAACACAGAATTAAACCTCACACCGGTACCCCTAGCCAGGTGTGAATGCAAATGAGGTGACCTCTATAGAAAAGGTGGGCAGAAGCTAGACTACAATGGTGGAATTTGCTCTGCGCCACCATCACCACAATGAGGTTTGTGTGGCTCTTTGGCTACTAAGTGTGTGTGTGTTTTAGGGGGATCTTTGAAGGCCTTATTCTAATTGAAATCTGCATTTTATAAATTGCTGCCCTGTGGATTTTTGGTGCTGTTCATTTTGTGATGTCTGTGCCTATATTTTAAGAATGATGAACCAATATTTGTATGATTGCATTAGTATGTCTGATGTATTGAGGTGCACCAGCTTGTCAGGACTTGAAAGGCAGTTTATACATCTGAAAGTAAGAAAATGGTGGACCACTGCTGTTTGCTGGGATTCTTGCAAATAATACTGGCTTAGATGGATCTTGCTCTGAATCAACAATGCAGTGCGTGCGCGTGTGTTTAAAGAAAGAATAAAACAATATTAAGGTCTCAAGATGCTCAGCACATATGAGTTGCACATTAAATTATAAGTGTTTCTGAGTATGTATTCTTGCTTTCTAAATGAAACACTTTGGTGGACCACAGAGGGGCCATGTTTTAGAACAACAATAACACGTAAGAATGAAACCATGTGCTACGGCTCAAAGATTCACAGGATCCATGCTACTTAAGGCTTTAAAGTAGGGAAGTGTACATCCTTTTCAGCACCAAGAACTACATTGGGTAGCAGGGGCTGCTTATATGTGTGTGTATGCACAGACATCACACTCTCATGTATGCACACACACCAATCACAAATATGACTATCACTCACCCACATGAGCAACTGATCTTTGTCTTGCAAAGACAGCATCTGTTCTAAGCTGACTGATCATCAAAAGAAGATGAGGAAAAGAGGAGGAATCAGTCTATGAATGGGTTGTATGTTTTATGCCATAGAAGCCTCATTCCTAGAGCACCCCCAGAGCATCCTGGGAAGTAGGCAGGAACCTTCAAGCACTCTAGAGATGCTCTAGGAATGAGACTTCTATCACAGGAGATTATGTTCCCTAGAGCATTTTCCCTATTCCCTTGCACAGTTTGTGCACACAGCTTTAGCATCATGTACACTCTGTGACAGAGTGTGCATGATGCTACATCCAATCACAGGTGCTGATGGGACATGCACAGATGATATTTATGTCCTAACTACATCCATTCATGTCCTAACTAAAAACTTGAAAAGAAACAGTTGCTTGTGTGATCATCCACAAAAGCAGTACAATTGCTGCCCAGCAGTACAATAGCTTTATAACGCTATTGACAACTGTTGGGGCTCATGACACATTTCATATACTGTTTTCAGAACACTTTCAAAGTGTTATATCCTGTCTGATGTAGATCTGGTCTTAGTCTCCTCTGTGCTAGCAGCTGGATATTGTCATGCATGTGGAGCGTCTGTGTTAAGAGGAGCTGCCCTACTGCATTTCGGATTCTGGGGGCAAATGATCGATCGGATAGTGATGTTGTCTCAATGAGCCACTTGCGTGTTTCTGGAGGCAGTGGCTGTGTGCTCTTGGAGGGAGAACCCTGGACTAAATGGATCCTTGGTCTGGTTCACTGGCCCCCTTCTGAAGCTGTCTAACGTTGTTTTGTATTTACAAAAGCAAATCAATGCAAAGGCTCTAGTTTTTGGACCTCTCTATAGACTACCCAGCATATCAATAGCTTTAGAAGAAGCCCCATGTGGCATATTTATCATGTTTGAGGCATGATCTTAAAAAATCCTCAGGTAGAAATATGATTTGTTCTTTGTTGCCTGCACGTTACGCTAACCTCTCATTATTTATAAAATACTACAGGGTCTCCTCTCCTTCTCCCTTTTTCTCTCTCTCTCTCTCCTCCACCTCTCTCTCTCAAAACCAGTATTGATTTATCATTCAAAAATGTCAAAATATGATTCATGATCTGAGAGAAAGGTATCCCCAAAGTCCCCTGTGTTACCACCAAGCCTGATCACTAATTTATCAGGTGTACAGACTATCGAGCTTAGGGGAAGAAAACAACAACCATGAAAAGATTTCACAGCATTTTTGCTTTTGTTTGTTTATGATGTTGAAGGCTTATTTTGTTCTTTTTATTTACCTGTTGTTGGTTTACATATTCATGCAACAGAAAAGCAAAGGTGTAACCATGCCCAGTGAAGGCTTGCAGCACCAATTTTGTTGGGGCTGTACATCCATTCTGGGTTTCAGTCAGAACCAGCCAGAATTCTAAAGGAGCTATCCAAGGTGATGGAATTGGAGGATAGAGTTGAACCACTTAAAAACCCAGGCCCTGCCCACTCTCCCTTAGGAAAAAAACCCAACTCTTTATTTAGTTCATCTGAGTTAAGAGCTTTTCTCAGCTGGGAGAGGGGACAGAACATGGGGGAGAAGCTTGTGGTCCAGATGGTGAACCCTGGTGGTTCCACACACCTCATCTGCATTGACTGGCACTACTCTCTAGGGTTTTAGGCAGGGTCTTTCCTAGCTCTGTTTAGACCATTTATGCCTGTAATCTTGCATAAATGGGCTTGCAGAAATAGGCTGTAATCTTGCATAAATGGGCCCATTTCCATAAAAGAATAAGCTGCCATTTTCTGCAAAATGGTGGTTAGGCAAGGGAGATGACAGCCTTGCACCATTGACTTGCTGGCCATGGACTGCTCATTTGCTAGTGCCCCACACCAACAGGGTCGGCTGGCTGACAGGGGCCATAGACTCCAGTCCAGGGGGTTGAGCAGGTGGATGTCCATCAGACTCCTCACCAATATCCACATCATCCTTAAGTTGGGGTCATTCATTTCCCCATATGTAAAACTGAGTACTGCAGGGTTGCATATAAAGATAATGTATTAGTTGCCTGTATGTACAGCAGCTGTATTGGGTAATTCCATTCTTTCATGATTAAAATAGCAGAACACTTTTGGGTAAAGTATTTCAGTTCTCAGTACAATTTTTAATTCTCATATTAGTTCAAACAAGGGAGAGAGAGAGAGAGAGGGAGGGAGGGAGGGAGGGAGGGAGATGTTGAGTATTATTTAATTTTGATGTACAAGGTTGAAACCAGCACGTTTGATAAGTGAAGATTTCTCCTGAAAAACAAAAACCTTGACCTGTATTAATTTTGTATCTTTTAAAAAAAGCCTGTTCAATGTTCCCGCAACACATAGTCAAACTACGGAATTCATTACAACAAGATGCAGTGTTGGCCACCAATTTGAACATGGCTTTCAAAGGGGATTATACAAATTCCTGGAGGAGAAGGCTGTGAAAGGCTACTGGTCCTGATGGCTCTATGCTACCTCCAGTATCAAAGACAGTAAGCCTTAGTTGTACCCCAGTTGCCCCCATATCCTGGTTGTGGGTTTCTCCTGGGCAGCTAGTTGGCCATTGTGTGAACAGAATGGTGGACTAGATGGATCCTTGGTGTAGTTCAGCATGGCTCTTCTGTGGTTCTCATGTTCTTAATGCCAATTTCCCATAGCTGTTGTTTCTTCTGCACCATTCCTACCATTCCTTCTTCCTGAATGAGTCAGATATGGATCTTGCCCAATCAGGAATTATGTAGTGATGCATCAGAAAACTGTATTTTCAACCACTCCACCAAGACTAGAACTAGACTAGCACTCTCCAACCTGGGGCCCTTCAGATGATTCGTACTACAAATCTCAGCATTCCTGACCATTGGCTGTCTTGTCTGGCACTGATGGGTGTTGAAGTCCAAATCATCTGGAGGACACCAGGTTGGGGAAAGCTAAACTAGACAATATGTTTGTCATGTGATCATCTCTTCTCAGCTATTTTCCCTCTTTCCTTTTCTTTATAGCTTTCGTGGGGGGGGGGGAGAGATCAAGAATGGCTCATAGGTAGAGATTTGTACCCTTCCTTGCATTGCTTTCCCACTGAAAATTACCCTGTGCTACACCCCTTCCTGGTGTCTTTATGCTGAAATCACAGCTTTGGGGGAAATATTATTGGGGGCATTCAGGAGGAATAGTAAGGGAAGAAGGAAATCCCATTCACCCCGATCCAAAATGAACACACACACACAGAGACATGCTATTCCTGCAAGAGAATCAAATCTGGAAGAGACGGTCATGTGGCAAATGTGTTATCTAAAACTCGTCCGTAATTAAATTATTGAAAACCTCTTCTCTTTCCAATATTTTTGTGCCACCCTAAGGGAGGATATATCTATTTTTCAAAAGTTCAAGTCTTTCTTTCTAATTCCAATTTTATGTTTCCCCATTCATTTCATTTCTAGTATTATATATCGTTATTTTTAATGGTAATGGAAAATGCCTACTCCACTACTGATGCCAATAAACAAAAGACATTTTGTAGTGACTAGAGGATGCTGGGATGCTATTTGGCCAATCAGATTGGGCTGTGGGGTGAGAAGAGTGAGTGCAATTTAAATACATAAGCAAACAGTTATGCATGAGTTGTCAAAATATAAGAAAAAAGGGGAGAAGTGGATTTAGCATTACAAAAAATAATAATAAATAAAGAGTGTAGCTTCAGCTCAGCTAGAATGAAAATAATATCTGTACAATATAATTATCTTAATTGCTTCCATGTTCTTGCGATGAAACAACACATTTAAATTCGTTGAATTGCAGCCGAGCTAAACAGTAAACTTTAGTGTATGCATTTGACATTTTAGTTTCTCGTCCACCCCGTGCAACTGGGTTAACTTCTTTTTTCCTAACTACATCTTTGGTTTTGCAATAAGCTGCCAAAACGAGCTAAATTGGCAGTAGTTATTGCTAATTCGCTCTCTTAAATCCCCTGACATCATCCCTTACTCACTTTAATAAAAGTGGTGATACATGAGCTGTAAATTTTGTGTCAAAATCTCATATTTGAAATTAACCGCCTTCGGGCAAATAGCTCGAGTAAAATGATATTTTGCAATGGTGTATATTAAATAAACTCTTTTTTCAGTTCTTCTAAGGGAAGCGGCACTCTCAGAGAAATCCACTGATGAAGAGGCTTTTGTTTGATGAAATAGGATGGGCTTTGATGTAATGGCCATCCTCCAAACCGGGGTGGTGGTGGTGGTGGAACCATTGTAGGTGTGTTTTGTATATTTCCTGGCTTTGTAACAGAGAATCCATCCAGTCAATGAAGAATAATGACTCTGAGTGAAGATTCCGTAGGAAAGAGAGAACTACTGGATGGTGCAAATAACTACTTAAGATATGTCCAAGGACTAATGAGAGCTCCCATGCTTTTGAGCAACTAGTAGGATTTTTGACTTCCTCTCTGAAATGAAGGTGCACAAACCCTGACCATGTTGAGATGAAAGGGTTCCAGTCCCCTTTTATACTCCCCTCTTCCAGATTTGCTCTACCATGAAGTCCGTTACTTCTGAATTCTGAATCAATTCGAAGAATTTCTAAAATTAATTTCAGAATTAGGGATATGTGCTTCAATGCTGTATCCTTCTACTCCTTTACACAATTACCTCTTTGTATTACCAATGTAAATAGGTCCATTGGCAAAGCAGTGATGGCCACTAATTTGGATGGGTTTAAAAGGGGATTGGACAAATTCATGAGGGAGGAGAATACTATCTATTATTATTATTATTATTATTATTATTATTATTATTATTATATTTATATCCTGATTTTTCCCTAGTACTGGGACTCAAGGCGGCTTATAAATTCAAACTTGCACAGTTAAGACAAATAGAGCTATACAAAAAATTATATATATATATATATATATATATATATAATTAAACATAGTACGATTTTAAAATATTTAAAACATTTTAAAACATTTTAAATACAAATAATTTTTAAAAAGATCCAAACTAGAAGCAGCACATCCACAAACGTCTGAACTACTCCCCACAGGCCTGCTGAAACAGAAAAGTTTTAGCTTGCCTCCGAAAGCACAACAAGGAGGGAGCCAGTCTAGCTTCTCTGGGAAGGGAGTTCCAGAGCCCCGGGGCAGCCACCGAGAAGGCTGCATGGCTACAATTTATTTTTATTTCTTTATTAAAATATTTATATCCTACCCTATATCACAAGGATCTCGGGGTGGTGTACAAATAAAATCATACATATAAATAGAACTATATATATATATATATATATATACACACACACACACACACACACATACATACAATTCTAAAATGAATTAAACCATCGATATGTTAAAACCAATATGAAATTTCAAAACAGTAAAATCCAATTAAAACAAGGCAGTGTGCAGGCTGGTGGATTTAACCATCAAAGGCTTTGTTAAAAATCCATGTCTTAATTAGTCCCAACGGCTATGTGCTACCTCCAAGTATCGTCAGCAGTATGCCCATGAACACCGTTTGCTGGGGAACATGGTTGGGAGGATGCTATTGCACTTCATCCTATTTGTGGTTCCCTGGTCAACAACTAGTTGGCCACTGTGTGAACAGAGTGCTGGACTAGATAGACCCTCGGTCTGATGCATCATGGCACTGCTTATGTTCTTATGTTCTCACTGCAGGGAAGACTCTTTTTCATGTGAGTGAGTGTGCAGTGTTTCACTGACACATATGTATATACTCCTGAGCACTGGCAAAGCACATGTAGAAAGTATCTTGATATAGCATGTGAAGGTGCAACAAACAGTTAGATGCGTGGGGATGTTGGTAGTGGGATGTCAGAGAAATCCACAAGGGAATCAAAGGCGATCAGTTTTCTATGAATCCAACCTGTGGATTTTGCAGGAGTTTCCCAGAGTCACATGGATTTCACAGATTGATGGATCCTTCCCCCCCCCCCCCTTTCCTTTCTGGAATTTTTACAAAATTCTGGAAAATATATATATGTGGAATAAAATTTAAAAACACAGGCCAAACATATGCATTTACCCCATAGGCTAAAACCCTATTGGCTATGTGCTACCTTCAGTATCAGAGGCAGTGTGCCTAAGTATATCAGATCTGGGACGTGTGGGTGGGAGGGTACTGTTGCCCTTGTCTCCTGCTCCTGGGTCCCTGGCTGAAGTGTGGTTGGCCACTGTGTGAACAGAATGCTGGACTAGATGGATCCTCAGTCTGATCCAGCATGGCTCTTCTGGAGTTAAAGCTTGAGAATACACACGATGAGCATCGTCAGATGAGCGTTTTATAGTATGCTCTTTACTGGGCACTCACGGTTTTTCATGGGTCCCTGTTACAACACCGTCCTCCTTCTGTGCACCTCCTGGTCCTTTTGGTCATTTTCCCATTGAAAAATGAGACCCGGAAAATCTGATTTCCTCCCCCTCCTACAGTGAAATGTGCTGCCATTTCTTGCTGTGTGCACGTGGTCATTGTTTACTCCCTCTTTCTTCAGTGGGTGAAGAAATAGGAAGTTGTTCGTCCCTACTGCGAGGCAACGTGATGGGAGGGAAAAACGATTCCCCTGCCCCGGTCTGAGAAGCTGTATGTTAATGCATGAAAATTGCATTTATTTATTTATTTATTTGCAAGTGCAAACTGAAATGCAAATTTGCACAAATTTGGGAAATTGGGCAGGGGACAAAATCCTATTCTGCCAATGACTTGTGGATGGAACAAAGGGCACTTGATAACTTGCAAAACACAGATGGAATGGATTTTACAAAATCCATACATTCCTAGTGGTGGGGCTTCTGTGCATGCCCACAACCTTTTCCCTTCTTTGCCCCTGCACATGAGTTGCATAGGGGCTTCGTTCTGACTGATGTATTGTGAAAGGTCTCCCCATGATGTTATGTTGGTGATTATCCCACTTGAGGCTGCAGGCAATAAATATGGAATACTACTGTTAGGATATCCATGCCTTCAAAGCCCCATAGCAAAAGGGAATGATCTGGAGTAACAAAATAAATCTCCTCCGTGTGATATTTCGTTGCTTTCATTAATCATCCCCCAACTATTACCTGTGTCTCCCAAATAGCATTTTCTTACAACTGTTTGTCTGTGCAATATGATAGTAAGTCAAACTGAATATGAGAAGTAATTTACTTTGGACTTTGTAACCTTTTCCATTCTCTTTTGAACATTTTACAGATAACCGGTAAATATCCGATTTAGCAATAAGCACTTTCGGCATATCAGGGTACCATTTGCAGTGGGGCATTTTTTTTTTTAAGGACTTTGTTACAGGAATAAGTTTGTTGAAAAGAGAACCTTATCTGTACACAAATGCATGCTTTTAACTGGTTTCCATTGTCATTCTGAAATAGTTTCATAATCCTTTCAATTACTTTTTGAGATTGTTGAGGAATCCTTGGGAGATTATTTAGAAACACCTGTACTAAAGAAATAGTTTATCTACATTGTAGAATGCTATTAAAATCTTTCATGAGTCTGGATGTAATACTTTACAAATAACTATCAAATACTTTCAATTTCCTTTTGCACAGCTCCAAAATCTCTTTGGAATGAAGAAGTTTTTTGTTTTTTTTAAATGAATTTATTCCCTACAGTTTCCTAATTTTACAATCTAAGAAAAAAAAAAGTATGTCTTGGCAAAGATTAGAACATCTTTTCAAAATACTTTGAAAAGATTCAGAAACTGCAAACACAACCTCTGAAGTGTCATAAAAATTGCTCAGAGCTAAAACTAGGAAGATTATGGTCTTGGTGGCTGCAAAATCTCTCTCTAATTCTGACTTCCTCTGATCTCAGCTGTATATAATGTATAACATCATGCTAATGAATCAGGTCCCTGAGTGAATCCCTCTCATGTGTGGCATGCTGCTGTCTAATAAAAAAAAGGGGGGGGAATAAGTTGGGAAAAGTACAGAAAGTACAGAAAGTGGTAACTAAAATGATAAAGGGTTGGATCAACTCCTTTATGAGGAAAGAGGACCATCTGAGGACGATTTAGCTCAGAGAAAAGGTGAGTTTGGAGACAAATGATAAAGGTGTATAAAATTATGTGTGATGTGGTGAAAGTGGATAGGGAGACACTGAGAGCCAGTGTGGTGCAGTGGCTAGAGTGTTGGACTAGAAATTGGGAGATCCAGGTTCCAGTCCCCACATGGCCATGGAAGCTCACAGGGTGACTTTGGGCCAGTCACAGATTGTCAGTGCAACCTACCTCACAGGGTTGTGGTGGTGAGAACAAAATGGAGAGGAGGATGAGGATTATGTACACCCCCTTGCGTTCCTTGGAGGAAAGAAGGTGGGATATAAAGATAATAAATCATAAATATTTTTCCCCTGTCTCTCTCATAATATTATAATCCCGGGATCTTCCCATGAAGCAGATTAGTGGGAGATCCAGGACAGATAAAAGGAAATACTTCTTCACACAGTGCATAGTTAAATTATGGCAACACTACCATAGTGATGGCCACAGCTTTGGATGGCTTTAAAAGGGCGTTAGACAAATTAATGAACGGAAGAGCTATCATTGGCCACTAATCCTGATGACTATATGCTACCTCCAGCATCAAAGATAGTATGTTTATGAGTACCAGCTGATGAGGAGCATGAGTGGAGGATGCTATTGCGCTCATGACCCGCTTGTGAGTTTCCCCACAGGCTTAGCCACTGTGTGAACAAATTACTGGACTAGATGAACCTTTGTTCTGATCTGGCAAGGCTCTTTGTATGTGTTGATCTGGGCGCCAGGCAAGGAGGGGGTGAAGGGCACACCATTGATTGAGGTGCAGAAAAGATCCAAATCCCTCATGGCCTCACCTGGAGTCCCTATGTTTGGTAAAGCTAGCAGAACTGTGGGGTAGAAGCAGTTGGTCTAGAAGCCTCCTTCCTGATCCAAGTAGTGTGTGTAGCATCTAGTACCCAATGCATTGGTGTAACAAGCTGATCCAATGACCCAAACAGCTATAACAATCATAGGTAGTATCATAGCCAATTGCCCTCCAGGAACAAAGGCATGCAGTGGGCCCTCATGTCCTGCTTGCGGTCTTACCAGGGTCATCTAGTTATCTACTATGGGAAACAGGATGCAAGACTAGATAGGCCCTTGGTCTGATCCAGCAGGACTCTTCCCCACCCCCTATTATGTTCTAAAGTTGGATATGATTGCCAGTCAAGACAGAAACAGAGTCTATTAAGCAAATTATATGCAGCGGATCCACTTATAGAACTCCTGAAATAGACCATTAAGTAATTTGAAAGTAACACAGAGAGAACAACCTTTTTCTAAACGTGATTGCTTGTCAAAATATTATTCCTGGCTCTGGGTTCTAATATGCTTCACAACTTTTTTCAAAATTTAAATTGCAATTTACATCCTTGGTTTCCGGTGGTTAGAATTAGACTAACTCCACCACCACCACTATCACCAACAACAACAACACCAACAACAACAACAAGGTATGAAACAGTGGCTGTGGTAGAGTGAGAAATCGGTAGAGGAAGAAATATGACCAGAATCTGAGGCCCGGAGGCCATTTTATGGTGGACCCGCCATTTTATGATGGATCCACCATTTTGTCACACAGTTCCAGGCCCCAGTACAGTCTACAACTCCCAGCATGCAGAGCCTGGGAGGGCTGTTCTTACCGGGGCCCACGAGCAGAGGGTAGAGCTGCCTTCATTGCCGCTATTGCGTGCTCCTCGGCACGATCACGTCTATCTTCCCGGAGCCATTACATCCTCTGGTGCCATTGCGTCCTTCCCCATGAGATCGCCGGCTTCTCCGTGAGAGATTTCAAGAGTGACCAACCGTGCCTACCCTTGATCCTGCCCTGAAGGCATCAGTTCCCTCAAAAGCAAACAGCATAGCCTTGGAATTCCCTCCCTTCCCCCAATGCTACTTCTTACGACCAGCTGCAAAAGGCATGCATACTTATCTTGGAGCAACCCCCATTGAATACAGTGGCACCTACGTCTGAGTAAGCATGCATATGACCACACTGCTTTGTCTCTATTTCTAGCTATCCTTAAATAGTCAAATTATTTCTCTTTTCCCATGTCCAGACAGGTGGGATGTGTCTAATAGCTAAGAGCCTTCAGCTACCAGATACTATTAACAAAATGTCATCAGCTAAAAATCTGTAAAAAAAGAAAAAAGAAAAGATAGAAGTTCATTTTGCATCCCCAGAGAAAGCCCTTGCAACACTATTTTACACAGTCCAGTTTTCTGACAGTATTTTCTTTCAGAGCCAAAAACTATTGGCCCCAAACTTGTCTCTGGCATGGGATTCATCTTCTCTGCTCAGGATGAGGCAACAAAATTCAGACGCTTCTGTGGACACTTACAGATTTTGCTGGAACAAAGAACTCAACGTTTGGAATCCGTCCCAGAATGTATTTCATCGACTTCCAAAACAGTGTCTCAAAAATAGAAAACTCAACAATTACTGGACACCTTTAATCAAGGCTTCTGTGTATAGGAAATATCAAAAGTAATTACTGTAATTAGCAGCACTGTAAGACGGTGATTTTGTAAAACTTCCCTATGCCCTTTCTTGCTAGGTTCGCACTTTAAAGTTTTTAGATAGCAATATAAATTCTAAGCACTAACAATAACCCTTTACTTATTTTTACTCCTCCCCCTAAGTTTTGGCAAACATCAGTTTAGAATTTTGAAAACAAGATGTCATTTCTGTACCTGAATTACAGAAAGAAAGAGGTGTATAAATGCGAGGGAGTGAAGGGAATACAAAGATGAAACACAGGATATGGTATACAGTCGGACCACATTTATTTAACAAAGATTTTACTTATCAAAGATTTGCACAGGTGTGCAAGCATGCCAGTGCTATTTCTGCTAATGCACATTAGCACTAATGTGAATTAGTACAAGTAGAGTGGAATTCTGGTAACTGACTCCGTCAATGAGCAGATGATGCCTGACAACCCATGAAGCACAGATGGAATGGATTTAACAAAATCCATACATCCCTAGGCATCACCTATCACCATAAAGGTGCCTGACGATGCTCACCAATCCTGAACTCTACCCACATACCCCTGCTAACAAAGATGAGAGAATGATCCTCAATGGCCCAGCCCCTACGAAGAACCTTCCCATCAAGGCAGTGTTCAGATTGGACAGGAGATACCTGCCACCATTGTCCAAACATTCCTACAAGGCCCATAACCGTCCAGGGAGGGAGGGATCCAAAAATCCAAAGAAGCCAGGGGAGAGGCCCAGAGGGTTTATATAGCCTCTGAAGCTCCCCTCCCAGTAATGGGCTTTGTGTGCAGGCAGACACCGTAGTTGTCAGATGTCACATTTCCTTCTCCCTTGTACACAACCTCGCCCTGTGTCGAAAGACCAGCACGTGGTGGAATGTCCTTGTCATGATCTTAAAAAAGGAGGAAAGGAAGAAAGAAAGAAAAGAAAGTAATAGGCCATTATTCCTTATCAGTCTACAGTTCTGATATAACTTTTATAGAATCATCTTAGTCCTGAAAACATTCATATGTGTCCCTGTAACTATCTAGTCCAGGATTCTGTGCCCACATTAGCCAGCCAGATGCCTCTGAGATGTCCACAGGCAGGACATGTGTGTAACAGCTCCATCCCCCTTGTGAGCCCCAGAAATTGCCATGTCTTAATGATTTCCCATCCATTTGTATGCTTTATTGAAAGAAACCAGAGAATTGTGTCAAGCAAGTATTGACCCATCTTATTTTCTGAAAGTCAAATGCCCAGTCCCTGAGAACATCTCCCATGTCCATGCTTGTAGCCCAATCCTTACCATAGTTACACAGAGCCCCTTTGATGGCTGCAATGGGGAAAATGACAAATTGCAGACCTGGATGATATATTTAAAGAATGACCCTGTTCAGATGATACACTAAGCCACGGTGGTTAAGCATTTTGAGCTAAACATTATGGATTAGTGTGTCATGTGAACCATTCCTAACCATGGTGGCTACATAACCATGGTTTAAACACAGTCACTAAACATTTTCTGCAAAAGGGTTAGTGGCCTAACCATGGCTTAATGTGTTGTATGAACAGGTCCAATATCTTATTACTTTTTTTCAACCCGGATGCCTAAAATAATGATAATTCAGGAGGGATCACTCCCTGCCACCACCAAAGATCTTGGCCGTGATCCTTTCCTTCTGTAGGGACAATTAGAGAAGGAAGATATTGAGGACATACTTTGCTTACTGACCCACAGTTCCTATTCATATCAATGGAATTTACATAGGAGATCCTTCTATTGGCTGTTCTCAGGATTGGTTAGCTTATACTTTCTTTATACTGTTTTTCGGGAAGCATTGGTAGCTGGATTTGTTCACACTCATACTAATTGATTACCATGGATCTCTGTTTTAACTTTCTGCTCCAGTTTAACATTTCTCTTGAGTAGTCCTGACAAGATATAATTGAGACTATATTGAAATCTAGCAGGCCAGTGAACCTTGCCGCTTCTCACCGATTCTTCATATTAACTTGCTAGCATCCGTATATCAATTTTAATAGTTTCATGCTAAGTCAGTTCCCCATAGTGTATATTTTGGGAGACAGATCTTGGCTAGCAACTGGAGTCGCTTGAGCAAAATTATTATTGACAAGAGTTCCGTGGGGCGAAACCTGAGCATCGATCATCTTGGCAAAGTATGCCTGTTTTTATACAGTCACCAAATTACCTTCAATTAAGGACAAAAGATGTAATTCAAAGCAGGCTCCAGAGTGCTGGTGCTCTGCATGTGTGCTATGCCATTTTATTTTATTATTGTATTTGTTATTTGATGCTGGGACATCTCTTTCATATCCATCCTCAAAGCACTTTTCATACTTCTGAATGGGAGGGTAGAAAACATCTAGAGAAATAGGTTCCCTCCCAAGTGAGTCAAGGAAGGCAGTATGGCCAGTAAGTTTGAAATTAATGAAGCACCCAGGAGAAAGCGGGGGACTAAGGGGCAGATCACAGGTGTGGAATCAGGACTTACAAGCACCAACCTGACAAATTGCTTGAGCAAAAGGTGGAAGCAAGGAGGAGGGTCTTCTCTGCTGTTGCACCCCAGATGTGGAATGAGCTCCCTAGAGAGGTTCACCTGGCACCTACCTTATACTCTTTTAGACAGCAGGTAAAGACCTTTTTATTTTCTCAGTATTTTAACAACTTATTAATCTTTTTTTTTAACTTTGCTGTTTTAAATTTATATTTTAAATCTATATTGCTGCTTGGTTTTATCCTGCTTGAAGTTCTTATAAACTATGTTTTCATACTGTTGTTGTTTTATATTTTGAAAAATTGTTATGGTTTTAATTTTTGTGAACCACCCAGGGAGCTTTGGCTATCGGGCGGTATAAAAACGCAATAAATAAATAAATTGAGAAATTTGAGCAGTCTGTATTACAAAGCAAACAGACCTGATCCACACATCCTAAACTAATGTGTGGATCAGAACATGGTCATTAATGCTGTGCCAAAGGTGTCTTACACACACACACACACACAGCCATTCAATTTGATAGAAAAGAAATTTCTTTCAAAAAGAAATTCAATGGAGAAGAAAGTTTCAAAGAGATTCTCAAGGGCTGGGTTCAGTGTCCATGTGTTTATCTTACAAGAGTGTATGTGAATGTCCAGTCTTTCATTGTGTTTTTATATTTCTGGCAGCCTGTAACCTCCTTCCTCAGCGTCCCATTCTTCAATTAAGGCCCAGGGTGTATTTTCAGTCCTTGTAACTTTCTGACGTATTCACTCATTCTGTCCCTTTTCCACATGAAACTGCATTAAACAACAACAACCACAACCTGTCTGAAAATTACATAATGTAGTGGGGATTCATAAATAACGTTTTTGAGTATGTTTTCTGTCAAAATACACATTTCTCAACGTATTCTCTCTCAAAATGCACATTTCTATCTCAAAATATGCATGTTAAAAGACATTTTGATACATGTTCTTTTTGAGATGAGAACTGTGTCACAACGTCCTGCGAAGTACAAAACCCAAGGATTAGCTTTATCCTGATCCTGTGCCATGTTCCCGGCTGTCAGGCCTGACCCAGGGGAAGATGATTCATTGGATGCTGATGTTTCAGAGACTGTGGAGTCCGATGAGCCTGGGCATCATCCTGACACTGCTGGCATCTCCAGTGAAATGACACGGGGGCTTCCAGTACTGGTGGGAATGAATTACAGAAATTGGACTCCTAGTGACTAGGGACCTCCTCATAAGGAGGATTTTTTTTTAACGTAAGCCTATGATGAACTTTAGCTGAGCCCTGGGTGGGGCTGTGGAAACTCTGGCTATATCATCTCTTAGTTGGAACTTGATAGCTGTAGACAGTAAGACCTTACATTAGTTTCTAGTGCCTTGTCCTCTTGTTTCCTTGACCTTGTCTTGTATTTGGACCTCCATGCTATTGATTCCTGGATTCCTGCCTGTCTCTGCATTTGGACTATGTTTTCAGTTGACTGATTTTCACTTGTATTTTGACTTTGGCTGCACCTCACACCTTGCTTCTGGAAACCACCTATTTGCCTGGCCAAACCTGCCTTGGACTTTTGCCTGTTTCTTGACCTGTATTTGGATTTGTTCCTCAATTACCTTAATGTTTGGTCTGACCCAGCCTGAAAGGGACATTCTGTGATGCTCAATAGGAGTTAATTAAAAGTGGCTTGAGATGGGAAGGAATGATCATTTGGTGAAAGAGCACAAAATATTGCATGCAAAGGGACAGGGAATATAATGTACAAAAATAAATTGAAACACGAATTGTTTAAAAATGTGTATATTCGGCAAAACGGTATACAAAGTGAATATATTAGGCAGAACACACACACAAATATGCATGAATTCTTGTCTGGACTTCCTTTTATTACAAAATTGCGAACTGATGCAGAAATGACATTAAGATTGGTAAAATGAGAAACTGGCAGAAATGGAAACAGACAGATTTAGCCATCCATAGTATCATCAGTTAAGAATGTTAAAATTATCAGAAACAAGGAGTGTGTGAAAAAGGGGACCTTCTCCTCCATCACATGAAGAAAATCAGTGTGGATAAGTGAATGAAATGGTAAAGCACATAAAACAAGACTTTTATGCTTGGAATTCATATATGATCCAGACTGGTGGGTACATTTGTAGCTTCTGTTTTCTGAGGAGTTTCAATGATTTGGTGCTGTTTTTCCCCTTTTTCAAAGAAAGTATTTAATGTAAGAAAACAACAGTATATTGATTTGGTGGCGAGTACTTCATTCAGATAAATGTGAGCTCTGAGGGTCAATCAATCAGGGAAACTTGGAAAGATTGTGGCAAGACATGCTAGAATCAATGCTCAGAAACATTTTATGTTTCATACTTGAAAACTCATCAAGCTGAATTATACTCCCTGTTGGGGGATTATGTTTGGTCCAGAGATGTCCACCAGACAGAAATAGTCAATTTCTAAAGTAAGCAAGAACTGACAGCTGTAGAAGAACATTCAGAGGATCATAGAAAGCTGCCTTATAGTGAGCCACAACATTGCTCCATCTAGCCCAGTATTGTCAATGCTGACTGGCAGCAGCTCTTCAGGATTTCAGGCAGGATTCCTTCCAAGATCTACCTCGAATTGGCAGGGTTGAACCTGGAACCTTCTGCAGGCAAAGCATGTGCTCTACCCACTAAGCTATGGTCCCAATTTAAAACTTAAAAATACCCTCTGGGAAGGATGGAAGTCCATAAATATTTGTATTTGTATCCTCAAAAATGCCTAGGATGATGATAAGATCATCAAAGCCCCATTCCCCTATTTTTTCCCATTAAATTAATTGATTAGGCTGCAATCCTATGCACACTTATCTGGGACTAAATCCTATTGAACATAGTGGGACTTACTTCTGAGTGGTCCAACCTCAGAAGGGGGAGTCAGAGATCTGATTGCCCCTTTCCCTTGGAGCCAGCAGAGAAAGAACCATGCTGGTTGCCCTCCAAGGCTGGAAAAGTGATCTTGAAGGAGGAGGAATGGGGCATGTTGGTGAGCTGGAAGGAAGAAAACCAAGGAGGCCACAGTATGATGAATCCTGAACCTTCTCCAGTCATCTTCCCTCCTCCTCTGAAGCACCCTCGCTAGATGGGCTAAAAAAAAAAGCCCATCTAATAAACTCTGCAGGGGAGGGGGACAAGGAGTTGAAGATCACTCCATGGCTCATCCTGCCCTGCATTAGATGATTAGATGTCTTTGAGTATGTAGAATGTATGTAGAACTCCTAACTTGGATGGGGAAAAACTACTTCCAATGGATTTGCATTACACATTGATGAGAGGAATACAATTGCAGAAGTTCTGTCCTGCTTGTTAACTGCCTTCACTGAAAGATGGAGTGTGTTATTTTGCAGTCTGTTACTGGTTGATCCAAGGACATGCTTCACACATGCAAAGCATCACTTGACTTTGAAGTATGCATGAACTGACAGTTAGTGGCTAACAATGGTGAAATCCTTTCTAAGTGGGTCTATTGCTTTGCTTTGTTTTTAGCCATGTTGGGAGTACTGTTAAGACCCTTTTAATGCGAGCTGTATTATAGTGACTGAGGCTATATTGGATGTGAGGCTTTTAGTTGAGTGGGCATTAGGTACTTTGTGTGGGTTGCTTTAAGGGTTTTAACTGACTGAAACATTTAATGATGTACTGGGCTAGAAATGGAATGAGGCACATGGATCAATCTTCCTGAGATATCTGTTCGGAAAGGCTCCTTGATATGAATGGACAGGATGCAGGGTCCTTTCTCAGAGCAAGGCATTGTGAGGCAAGATTGCTCCCGAGAACCTGTGGGAGCACCCCTATTTAAACTTTAATCAGTACTTGCTGCCATGGCAAAGTGGCTGTGATGGTGATGCTCCTATAGGCTCTCTGAGACCATCTTGCTCGGTAGCTCCAATTTGCCTCATGCTCTGAAGAATTCAGGATGCAGCAAGTGGCAATCTCTGGAGCTACAAGTGGCGGCGGAAGGTGAAGGCAGAGCAAGTGATAGCTGGGCATCATTTATTAAACTGGTTCAGGCAGCAAACTGTCTTGGGCTGGGTATGGTAGGAACACAGAAGCCACAAGTTGCTCAACGTCAACAGAATTGTACAATTCCGTCCATGAGGAAATATGGCTGTCTTTCAAAAAGATGTTTGGCCTGGCTGCAGCGTTTTCTTACTGCCCACTGAAAACAAAACCAAGACTCAAATGCTTAATGTTTATACGTGGTATTGAAAAGAGTGCCAAAATCAATATGAAATTTCAGAGAGAGAGAGAGAGAGGTCACAGCTTTATGTGTCCCACATACAGCATGAAAAAATACTGAAGACTATTGATTATTTTAACCTTTCTTGAGAAGGTCGCACACGAGACGGCCATGACAAAAGATCTCAATAGATTTTGTGTGATGTGACAAGTGACCGTTTGTCATCTGCATTTCATTTCTGAGTTGATGTGCATCTCACAATAACAATGAAACTGCTGACCATCTGTCAGTAATTAGCCTGGGGATTCTTATTGGTATCATGTCTGCATTCATCAATGGCATCAAAGTCCAGTTTCTCAACAACCAATATGCTGGGCTGGGGAGAGCTATATGCTATCTGTCATTATTAGCCCCATAAAAATACAAATCCATTTCACACTTGGCTGATTCCACTTTCTGTTGCACCAAAGACATTCTGGGCAACAAATACTTTAAGAATGTAACTTTGGAGCAACTTAGAAGTACTGAGGAAAGAGTAAGTAAAGTGTCACAACTAATGTTCTATTGCTGACTTTTCAACTACTGTTGAAAACGGCTTTTGTCCAGTGGCAATAGAATCACGAAGCTTTCATCTTTAAATGAGTGTTGCATGCTTGTTAGTTACTGACCACTCACGGAAGTTTGTGGGTCATTCTGATGACACCACCAGGCTCCTGTACATCTCCCGCTCCATTTTCCATTTTTAGCTCTAAAAATACAACTTCAGAAAACCTGACCCTTCTGGGATATTTCAATATTTGTGTTTTTTTTCTGTGTTCAGGCAAAGTTGTTCTATAAAATGTCCACTAGAGGGCACTGTCCTATTCACCTGCATTGAGGCTGGACAAGCCACATGGTCACTGCTCTCTTCCTTGTATAATTACAGCTCATTGCAGAAGTGGAAGAGCAGCAGGATGTAGAGCCACCATAAGGGAAGATGATTTTCCCCATCCAAAGTTGCTTTAAGCACGGTTGTCATCTATACATGTGGGAGAATGAGGTAGTAGAATCCAGAACTGTTAGATTTGTCTGTACCATTTTTAGACTGCAGGTGAGGGTGTTGTTTTTGTATGGTCCCATACGTACAAAGTTCCCTGAAAGTTTGAAGCAAAATTACACAATCAAGCAAACATTTTTTAAAAAAAACCCTAAAACTTCATGATCAGGGAGACTTGGTCAAGCCTAACAAGTTGTCTGTGAGCTAGCTTTCTGTTTTCTTTTTATCTGTTTGTTGCTGTTCCACGGTCTTCTGTGCAAATAGGTAGCGTTGTATTGCATCCATCTAAAAGCTGATCTTATCAAGGTTGCTGATCATGGCAGAGAGTTCCACTTGCATTGAAGTGATTTCCAGTAGAACTACCTTTCAGACCTTGGCAATTCAACATAGCATGGTCTGAACTGAAGGGGCAGCATGTTATAAGATGTGCAAGTGGGACCAGTGTGCATTTCTACCCCGTAATCTCTTATGTATTCAGGCGAATCCCTGAACAAAGCTCTTGTCTTGGCAATACACAATTGTTTGCAACACAGTTTTTAAAATATCCATTAAATCTTACAACATGAATATAAACATCTATTCATGCATGGAATAAAACTCGCTGGCACACAAATTGTTGAATACCAAGTGGGTACTTCCTATGCTGTTTGCTTATTCTGGGAGCTGTTGTAAGCTCCTCCCAATGTTTGCTGGGATCTCCAACATTAGTATTATATATGATTTATTTTATTTTATGCATGCATTCGTAGCTTTTCAGCTTAAACAGCTCTCAAAGTGCCTTATGAAGAAGGAAATGCAGTAGTATTACTCTTAGATTAGTAATGTTAGCTTTAGTGCAGTTCAGCAGTAGGAATAGCTGGCTATTAAACCACCAGAGAGATGGTGTCTCCTTGGCATCTCTGGAAGATGTTAGAATTCAGGGATTTGACTGCAGTCTCTTTGAAAGCCTGAATTGGAATGGAAGGTGTGAGAAGGAAAATATTTATTTATTTATTTATTGCATTTTTATACCGCTCTATAGCTCAAGCTCTCTGGGCGGTTCACAAAAATTAAAACCATGAAACCATTTTAAGAAATATAGAACAAACAACAATCTAAAAACACAAAATAACATACAATATAAGAACACAACCAAAATAAAACCAAGCAGCAGAGATTAATACAGGTTAAAATACAAATTTAAAACAGCAAGGGTTAAAATTGAGTTAATTTAGCTGTTAAAATGCTGGGAGAATAAAAAGGTCTTCACCTGGCGAAGAAAGGAGTGCAAAGTAGGCGCCAGTCGAACCTCTCTGGGGAGCTCATTCCACAGCCGGGGTGCCACAGCAGAGAAAGCCCTCCTCCGAGTGGCCACCTGCCTCACTTCCTGCAATGACCCTGAAGCCACTAAGGTAATATTTAATCCCCCTTAGTTTTTTAGCCAATCATGTTCACTCTCTAGTCATGACATCACAGACACACTGGTAGGAAAAACATTCGAAGAGCCTTCTAGGTCAGACGAAAAGTCCATCTAGCCCGGCATTCTGTTCATACAGTGACAAACCAGCTGCCTGTGCAAAATCCACAAGTAGGATATGAATGTGGTAGTATCCTTGCCACTCATGTTCTCCAGCAACTGGTGTACATAGGCATACTGCCTCTGATATAGGAGATAGTCTATAGTCATCAGGATAGTAGCCATGAATTCTCTATAGTCATCAGGATAGTAGCCATTGATAGCCATGAATTCTCTCTCTCTCTCTCTCTCTCTCTGAATTTAAAACATTTCGAGCTTGTTATTAAAGGGCAAAAATGGAAAACAAATGTTGCTATAGAAGTGAGGATGAAAGGATAACATGAAATTAAGAGATAAAAGGATAAGAACAACGTGTAGGAACAAAGTAAGAATAATCGGTGTGATCAGACTGGCCGCTAACATCTTAATTTATCCTGTAACCGTAACTTCAGTTTCTATGCATCTAAGAATTCTATATTGTCTACACCTACCATTGCTTTCGGTCTGACTTGCCTGCTTCTCTATTGGGGGGGTGGGGGGTGGAAGCAATGCCCATAGATTGTGTGCTTATTCATTTAAATGCATGCAAGCTGATATGTCCATCATCTAATAGTATTAAAATGTGAACGCTCATTAAGGCACACATTCAGCTACTGGATGGGACAAGAGGTGTTTGAGGGATGTGTGATTTCCTATATGACCCAAGCTGATCTGCACCTGTTGGACTAACGTGTAGATCAGAAGGTAGTTAGTTATCCTTCAGATTTTGCACTTCTCTGCATATTGCAATGCAGTTTTTCTCATCTAAAAATAGGTGTCTATGTTTATTTTGGAATAAAGTGCATGTAGAAATAGGTACTTTGGAAGAAAATGCATTTAGAAATGCATTTATCTGAGAAAATACATTCAAAATAGGCATTTAAATATCAATTTTATATGGATTTTTAAAATGCCAGATTTATACAGAAATGCAACAGAATGGCATAACCAGGAAATCAGCTAATTTGTCCATTCTATCAATGGAACCGGGGTAGTGTGAATTGGTGCTCTGTGCATCAAAATATATATGTGCCCCCTTTGTGTTCCCATAGTTAGAAGGGGTCCATGAAAGCTCTTGAGCAGATTCCATCTTGCTAAGGTCCCCTCTACAAGAATTCAGTTTGATGCCTGGTTGTCCAATTATGCGCATCTTCTCGCAATCGCTTTTACGGTAAATCACTATACGCGGGAGGCAGTTAAGCGCATAACTGGTGGCCTTACCGGTTGTATGAAATGCGCTTTAGAAGTATTTCATGCGGAGAATCGCTTGTTTACATGGTCATAAGGCGCTTTAATGGCCGCGGTAAATTAAAACTCGCTATTTAACGCACATTTGAAAATGCGCATAATCGAAGAGAAAAAGCGCCTCAACCCCCAATTTGCACTCCGCTCTTGTAGAGGTAAAAAATTTAATGCACCTTGAAAGAGCTTTAAATCACTCTTGTAGAGGCACCCTAAGTCACCATGGAAAAATCCTACTCGTGATTTTGTATTAAATTTGTACTCTGGCAAGTCTGCAAGGGCGGCCACAGCAAAACTGAACCCTTATCTACAATATCTCATAAGTGCTGGATAGAGATGTGTAAAAAATGCCACTACTTCTTTTTTTAATCCCCCTTCTCTTCATCTCAGTGCCAGAGCACATGCTTTGCATATGGAAAGGCCTCCAGTTCAATTCCTCATGGCTTCGGTTGAAAGGATGACTTAACAGGTGATGGGAAAGACCCCATTGGAAAGCCACTATCAGTCAGACCAGACAATATTAGAACCTCAGACCCGAGGACACATCTGGCCTGCCTGTGGCTCTAATCTGTCACTCCAGGGTTCCCCAGATGGTCACATCTTCTTTCCATTTCCCCAACCACCAATCCCAGTTTTTGTGCTGTTTTTAAAATATTGAATTGCCTTTCCTAAGGCTTAATTACTGGTAGGAAGAACTTAGTATAGATAGATAGATAGATAGATAGATAGATAGATAGATAGATTGTCTCACCCGTCTTGATTTCAGCCTCCTCTTCTCCTCACTGCTGGAATGTGGCCTTTGAGAATTTGTGGGCTTTCTGTAGGGAGCTGGTTGGCCATTGTGGCAGAAGGCAGGACTAGATGGAACCTTGGTCTGATCCAGCATGGCTCTTCTTCTGTTCTTATGATCTCTGAAGTGGAATTTGGTCCTCAGGCTGAAAGAGGATCAGTAACTTTGGGCTAGGTTGACAAATACTCTGACCTGGTTTACAGCAGTTTCCCAATGTTCCTATGCAAGATCTTCCAAATTATGTCCCCCCCCCAAAAAAAATAACTCTTGGCAAAATGTCGAGGCATCTCTACTAGGGGTGTGCACGGACCCCCCGGATCGGATCGGGACCCGGATCGGGACCTCCAATTTTGTCACGGACCGGTTCGGACAAAATCGGAGGCCCCCCGGACCGGATCGAGTCCGATCCCGACCCAAAAATCATAAATTTTTGGATCGGCCGCCATTTTTTTCCCCATAGACTTGCATTGCAATGCAAGTCTATGAGGAAAAAATGGCGGCGGGGGGGTGAGGGGGGCCTAACTCCCTCCCCCCCCGGGGCCGTCCGCTGTGGACGGCCCTGGCAGGTAAGCCCCCTCCCCCGCGCTCCCTACCCCCCCTGGGGCCGTCCGCTTCCATCCGCTGGCGCCCGCGGGCGCCTGCGGATAGAAGCGGACAGCTCCGGGGGGGGTAAGCCCCCTTCCCCGCCACTGCTTACCTTCTCGGCCCGTCCGCTCCCGTCCGGCGCCGGCGGCTACTACCAGCGGGCTCCGCGGCCTACTCTCGAGTAGCGCGCCGGGTGATGACATCACCCGGCGCGCCACCCTGGAGTAGGCCGCGGAGCCTGCTGGTAGTAGTCGCCGGCGCCGGACGGGAGCGGCCGGGCCGGCAAGGTAAGGGCCCCCTCCCCCCCTCCGCGCGCCCCCTCCTCCCCTCCACGCACCCCCTGCTTACCTTCCCGGCCCGTCCGCTCCCGTCCGGGGCCGGCGGCTACTACCAGCGGGCTCCGCGGCCTGCTCTAGAGTAGCGCGCCGGGTGATGATATCACCCGGCGCGCCACCCTAGAGCAGGCCGCGGAGCCTGCTGGTAGTAGTAGTCGCCGGCGCCGGACGGGAGCGGCCGGGCCGGGAAGGTAAGGGCCCCCCTCCCCCCTCCGCGCGCCCCCTCCTCCCCTCCACGCACCCCCTGCTTACCTTCTCGGCCCGTCCGCTCCCGTCCGGCGCTGGCGGTTACTACCAGCGGGCTCCACGGCCTGCTCTAGAGTAGCGCGCCGGGTGATGACATCACCCGGCGCGCCACCCTGGAGCAGGCCGCGGAGCCCGCTGGTAGTAGCTGCTAGTGCCGGACGGGAGCGGACGGGCCGAGAAGGTAAGCGCTCCCCTCCTCCCCCCCCCCGCTGTCCACTTTCATCGGCGGGCGCCCGCTGGCGCCCACCAATGGAAGCGGCGGTGGGCGCCAATGGGCGCCCGCCGATCCGCCGATCCGCCGAACCGGTTCGGAGCCTTTTCGGACCAGTTTGGATTGGATCGGCCGATCCAGCTGCGGGATCGGAAATCGGATAATTTATCCGATTTCCCACTGGACTGGACTCGGATCGTGGATCGGGTCCGATCCAGTGCACATCCCTAATCTCTACCAACAGTATTATAAACGTTCATTGAGGAGATAGCACACTACTTAGCTATTTTAATTATAATTCTTCATAGTAGAACATTCTACGTTGGATAGCTTCGATCAGTCCTTTAGCATCTGGGATGAGTTGTCATGGTAACTTCAAGCTCATGATGTTTTCAATCGTGTTGATCGGTTAAAGGGAAAAATATATATTTTGACACCATGGTATTTTCATCATGAAAATTGGTTTGAAAACATCTTAACATTGTTGTGTAAAGTCAAGAGCCTCACACAAGGAGCCATGGTGGTTTAATGTAGCTGTCAGTGAAATATATTACTTCCTTGTGACAATGTTTAAATTGATTATTGTTGCGATGGGATCAGAGAACAGGGTAGCAAAACATTCCCATTGGTGTGCTCAAATCATGCCCATACTGTGAGTGAGGAGCTAAGCCTGTTTTCATTTTTAAACCCCTTTCATTCGTAAACAGTTCAGTGTCCATAGACCCAAGTCAAACGAGATGTACAAGAAAAGTTCAGCATTAAAGGACTCCTTACTCAACCTTTCGTAATTGTATTAGAGGGTTCAGGATGAGGATTGCTTTTGTATAGTTCTATTTGAACATTCAGTTCCATACGTAGATGTCAATTCCATAAATGATGCAACAGCTTTTTATTTTATTTTATGGTAGACCAGTATTTTTATTCCTGATATTGCAAGTCTATATCACCTAAGGTCAGCTAGTTTGAAACATCTGCAAAATGTGGTCACCTGAGAAGTCCTGGTTCACCACATATACTCTTGAGGAAGATCTCACATGACAAACCACCACCACCACCACATACTTCTTCACACAGCACATACACTATGGAATTTGCTACCATAAGATTTAGATGGCTTTAAAAGGGGGTTGGTCAAATTCTTGGAGGGGAAGGCTATCAAGGGCTACTAGTCCTGATGACTATATGCTACATCTAGTTAAGGATGTGTGTCGCCAGAAATCTACCCCCTTTGGGGCTCGACAGATGTCTGTGGCACCACTGACTCAACTTGCAGTTGTGAAACCTGGGAACTTTTTTTAAAAATAGTGTAAATAGACGTTTGCCCAAATTGCAGCTACAGTTTGTGTAACTGAGTAAATTGCAAAAATTGCAGCTGAAATTTGTGAAAATTACACTAATTGCAGCTGAAATTTGCACAAATGTCTATATACACAAAGAAAGAAAGAAAGAAAGAAAGAAAGTCCACTGGACTGAACTGAACCAGCTGATGGAAGTTGGAACGGAGTCGGGGGGAGTGAGCCAATGAAAGCTCATTGAGCTCCACCACCCAAATGGATTTCTCCAACATCTGTACCTCCAGTATCAGAGGCAGTATGCTTATGTACACCAGTCGCTGGGGAATATGAGTGGGAGGGTGGTGCTGTAGTCATGTCCTTCTTGTTGGTTTCCTGGTGAGCAGATGGACCCTAGGTCTGATCCAGTATAGCTCTACTTATGTTCCTTTCTGATGGGTGATCAGTACAAATTAGCAAAATGAGTCTGGGTGGCCACTGCACAAAGACATAGAGGGAAAGCTATTTGAATGTCGTTCCTATCTGATCCTCACCTACATTTCATCCTCTTCCCACCCCTATTAATTTTGCTAACATATTATCTAACGTAACAGTCTCTGTGTTCATTGAAGCTCTTTTAAGGTGCCTTCGTGATCTTCATCAGACTATTCAGCATGCCCTGATGTACAATTACATGACTAACAGACTATCTTTGAATACAGTGCTTCTTTGTTACACATGCAAAATGCAGAGAGCATAATAGGCAGCTGTTAGCTGAACCTGAGCCAAATAATAAGTTGAAAATTATTGTTATTATTTACTATTTATACGGCATATAAAATGATTGGGCTACTTTTCAAGGGTTGTAACTATGCTCCCTACCTCCAAGCAGTGGTTAAACTTAAAACATTTTTTAGAAAGTAGGAAGGCAGAAGGAGAACATGCAGCTATTACAAACAGTATAGGTGGTGGATATATCAGCAGGGGAACATCTTACTCATCTCTGTAATTGTATTACTGTTATAATTTGTCTGTTCAGCACTAAAGATAAGTACTGTACAGATTATATGTTGCAGATGGGGAGCTAAAGCTGAAAAGCCAGTGCTAGCTATGCTTCCAAAATTAGGGATGTTGGGAACAGTAAAAGGAAGAAGGAAGAGGAGGAGGAGGAGATGAAGATGATGAAGTGTTTGTAAATATGAGCACTTATTCAAAGGGCTGCATACATTTTCAGGATGAGTAAGTGTTCAGGATAGGGTGACCAGATAAAATCCAGGTCAGGGCTCATGTAACTTTAACAGCTGTAGAGAAAAGGGAATTTCAGCCAGTGTCATTTGTGTGCAATTAGTTCCTGGTGAAATTCCCTCTTTATCACAACAGTTAAAGTTGCAGGGGCCCTGCCTTCTTTTGTATATGGTCACTCTAGCATAGTGCATGCACCTTTAACTGTTGTCTCAGTTTGCTCTTTCCTTACACTATTCTTCCTCTAAACCTGTCTTCCCCAACCTGGTGCTCTCCCATCAGCCCCAACCAACATGGTCTATAGTCAGGAATACTGGGAGCTGTGATCCAAAACATCTAGACAGTGCCAGGTTGTGCATGGTTGCTTTTAAATTGAAAGTCATTCTCTAGCAGCTACCCCCAACCAACCCACCAAATACTCATGGGGGGCAGAGGGGGAAGAGAGAAACTGGTCCACAGTTAGGGCAAAAAGCAAGGCTTGGGGCAAGGGTGGGGGGGGTGAGAGCTGCAATGGCTGGAAAGCCTTAAACATCCCCTTCCCACAAATTCTTCCCTCACTGTTAATTTCAGCCTGGGGTTTTACAGGGATTTAGTAACAACATACAAGGATAGTCTGTATACAGCTAATAGCCCTAAAAAGTACCAGTACCTGGAAAGTGTGGGTGATTATCAGCAGAAATCAAGTGGTGTTTGGGCTTGCCTGGCTCCCTGCTGCTGAGTGAGGGGAAAGGGATAAGGGGCTGGAGAGGAGAGGGCGCCTCTGTCGCCTCTAAAACAGCTGAGCTTTACCTTCAAGAAGCCCCTCCTGGTGCTGCCCCTGCCCAGAGTTGGCAACCAGCTCATCTCATGCTGAACTATACAGGTAGGGTTAGATGGGTTGTCATTTTGAGACAATTGAGTGGGTGTTAGAAGGCCTGGCTGGCTTGTACCAGCTGGATCCCATCACCTGGCACTTTCTGTTCCTTCCCCCTTGAGAAGGGAAGGGAAGAACATTTCTCCCATCAGATGAGCAGGCAGGAGGAGCACTAAATTGTGTAGAATGTGTGGTCATTGGCATAAGACAACTAGCAGAAGTGAACTTTGATCCAGGACCTTCAGTATTTGCAGTTCAGTTCCTTGAGGGCAGAACTAAGCATTACAATAAAGAAAGGGCTGCTCCTAAAATAGCAGCCCCATTCAAGTTCTCCATCAAGAACATCTAGTACAACTGATGTTGTGTCTCATCTGGCATTGCTTTTCCATATATTTTTCCCAACTTGATTTGATTTCAAAACTGTTGCTAAAGCACACCATGTAATGACATCAAGACATAGGAATGACATCAGCAGTATCAATATAATGATATCGCAACAGTGAAATGGTATCCCTGATTGGCTAGGATCATCTATGCAACTAATCACGGAAACGTTGGCCTGTTTCGGATGACACGGTAATCAACGGGGGGGGGGGGGAATCATCCTTTGTGTTGCTGATGGGCAGCATTCAGATGACATTTTAGGCAATGGAGGGGGTAAGAGACAACGGACAGTAAGTTATTGGCCTGTTTCGGACGACATGATAATCAACACAACTGACGATTGTTTCCCCCTCCCCCCCGGTTGATTATTGTGTCATCCGAAACAGGCCACTGCCTTCATTCTCAGTTGACTGTGTTGAATTTAGCAACATCAGGTAGCCAACCCTGACTGGTTATATATCGCTGTGATATAACCCCATTCACTGCAATGCGTGCAGCTGTTCAAAACTATAGCAGTACTTTCTGCTTTGGGGGTATAAAAGAGAGTATAAATCAGCGAAAAAGCCAGGGAAAACAAGAGCAGGAGTAGAAAGTTGCAGCTTGGAGAAGTCTAGATGCAGTGTAGGGTAAAAGAATTTGCATTTTGCAACTTTTATTTTCTTTTAAATGGCGTTTGTAATGTATCATTCAGTTCAATTGACTAAATGCTTTTATTCTAATTTCATTGTTCTCATTCACTAGTAAATCATTGTGTTAAGCCACAAGTGCCTAGAGTGTCACTCACCCCGATGTTGACAGCCTAAACCCCACATTACTGGGAAGGGGAAAGTAAAAACGAAAGAAGGTTGGATTTCTTCTTAAGGAGTTGCTCAGGGAATCCAGCTCATAGAAGGAGACCTCACAGCCTGCGAGCAGGGACTGTCTTGCTTAACTGATTACGTGTAAACTGCTCCATCTGGCTGAAAAGCAGCATAAAAATACTTCAAATAAATAAAGTAAGAGTGACTTGGTAATGCTACTGGCACTTCTCACAGGGTTTCTAGGTGCCCCTACAAGAATTCGACCCTTTGTTGTTGCTCGTATCAGAAGCTTTTCCAGCAAAGAGTGCAACTTCCATTCCTAAATGGCTGGGAGCCTAGGCTAGCTGAGAGATTGTACCAAGAATCTGTGGTTAAATGAAGTGTTAAATCCCAAATTGACTCATCTCCGCTTTCCTTATCATGTCAGCCTATTGAGTCATTGCAAAGGTATTCATTATGGAGTAATGGCAAACACAGTTGCCCTTTTCTGCGCTCCCTCTTTTTCTAAGTGGAATAATATGCCTGTGAAGTACCCGGGGAAGTCTTTCGAGAGAGCAATAGTTTGCCTCCCCTTTTATGCGAGCGATTTAAAATGCAGGTTTATAAGCAATGAACAAGAAAAGAGGGAAAATGACCCCCTTTTAATCAGTGGGTTGAAAAATACTTTTCTATAGAAGAAAATTGTTTTAAAATATTCCCTTCGGTGCAGGTGGATTTTCGAACGCCACAGAAAAGTGTCATCCAGTGGCAGGTTAGATTCACCCCAAGTGTGATGTTAAAAGAATAACTATGATGTTCACAGACACACCCTGCTTAACCTCTCAGCAGCAAATGCTATCCTAAATGAAGTAAATTTAAAAAGTCTTACAATGAGGGCTTAATCAAAATCACTCATAGCTTTCCATGAAGATTTTCAGCAGTGTGGAGGAGGAGGAGGAGGAGGAGGAGGAGGAGGAGGAGGAAGAGGAGGAGGAGGAGGAGGAGAAGAAGAAGGAGAAGGAGAAGGAGAAGGAGAAGAAGAAGAAGAAGAAGAAGAAGAAGAAGAAGAAGAAGAAGAAGAAGAAGAAGTAGTAGTAGAAGAAATGCTTCCCTTTATCAAAGATTTTGGAACTGTTGCCAAAATGTCATTTTTACACTCCTCCCTGTCTGGCTATACAGTCTGGCTATACACTGTCTGGCTATACAGTGTTGTGAGACCATCCTGTTTACCATGTGGTCCCTGATTGACTAGGATCACCTATGTGCCTAATTACAGAAACATTGCCCCCATTCTCAGTTTCCTTTTTAGCTTTTGGTGACATCATCAGGGAGGCAAATCCAACTGGATACATAACATTGTGACATAACCTCATTCAGTATGGATACATTCAGCTGCCAGAGCAGCAAGAACACCCTCAGAAGAATTAATCTGCTTATTCCATGGGTCTCTTCCTTTTTTTTTCAGGACAGTAGGCCAGGAAAAATGAGAGGGGAAGGAAAGACTTAATCTGTACCTTCTCCACATCTTCCTTTTTTTCTCCTCAGAGAATTAGGACAGGAATGGGGTGGGAAGAATTTACTCACAGTGCAAGCCTATGAATGTTTACCCACCATATTCAGTGCCTCTTATTTTTTTTTTATTCCATATTACAAAGGCAATGAACTGCATTTTTTAAAAAACAAAAACAAAAACACCCAGCTTCATCAGGAGCTTCATCTTCAAAAACTTTATATTTTGGAACTTTGGACTAGTACTTCACATGCATTGGGTTTCCTAGGTGTACAGGGCCCAGGTGTCTCAGTTTGCTCTTTCCTTACACTAAGAGTCTACTTTCTACTTCTGCCTGCACTAGTTCAAAAGAAAGTGTTATATCTGTTTAATCTGTATGTCAAGGAAATGCTTGTGTAGTGACTGTACCTTTTTTTGAAAGCCTTTTTCCTTACAGTAATTTGAATTTGGCTAATACATGCTATTTTTTTTATAAAATCCAACCCTAAATTGATCAATAGAGGACTTATTTCAGAATATATGGTTAGGATGGCAATTGTAGAGTGAGATAGACCGTTATTTTTCTTTCAGAGGTCTAATATATGGGATACAGCCCGCCCACCTAGAAATATGCTTTGCCCCTTCTGTGCCCCCCACCCTGAATTTTTTTTCTGGTGCCGCCACTGCTGTCAAAGCAATTCAGCTACATTCATGAATGGTACTTCAATTTACTGACAGCTGGTTACATGGGTAAACTCAGGCAACCTACAGGCAATGTAGACTTGCAAGACAAGGCAGACACGCAAGCACAGAGTTTAGAGGAAATATTGAACATACATGATGTTAATCTAAAAATGTCACTGTGTGTGTATAGGCAAGCAATTGTTGGGCCTACATCTAAATGCATAAACTATTCATGAATGTAATTTTATCCTTTAGGGGGGAAAAAAAGCTTTAAATGATTCACTGTGCAAATATTCCACATCAGCTTGTGATTTTGTTTTAACCTGCAAAACAAAAGAAAACACATTTGTATTAGGGATGTGCACTGACCCCCCGGATCGGATCGGATAGCGGATCGGAATCGGACCTGGGGGGTCGGATCGGATCGGATCGGATCGGAGGCTGGTCGGATCGGATCGGACCAGATGTCCGATCCGGATCGGACGCCATTTTGAATGCTTTTTCCCATAGCCAAGTATTGTTTTACAAAAACGCCTATAACTTTTTCATTTTTAAAGATAGAAGGATGAAACTTGGGGACATTGTAGACTGGTTAGGGATAGTTATCTGTGAGAAATTTCAGAAAGATTGGTGCATGCGTTTTGTGGCAATTAATTTTTTAATAAATACCCAGGAATGCTTATAACTTTGTCATTTTTAAAGTTACAAACATGAAACTTTGCCACATTGTAGGAGGTACCTTGGGACCTATGTGTGTGAAATTTCAGAAACATAGGTGCTTGCCTTGTGTGGCAATTAATTTTAGAAAAATGGGTAGTAGTGGGGTAAATACAGTTACGCCTCCCATTTTTTTATTTTTTAAGATACAAACAGGAAACTTGGGCACATTACAGGTACCACTTGCCTTGATATGTGAGTGAAATTTCAGAAACATTGGAGCTTTCCTTGTGTGGCAATTAATTTTTGAAACAATGAGGAAAGAAACACCTATAACTTTGTCATTTTTAAAGTTACACACATGAAACTTTGCCACATTGTAGGTGGTACCTTGGGACCCATGTGTATGAAATTTCGGAAACGTAGGTGCTTGCCTTGTGTGGCAATTAATTTTTTAATAAATACCCAGGAATGCCTATAACTTTGTCATTTGTAAAGTTACACACATGAAACTTTGCCACATTGTAGGTGGTACCTTGGGACCTATGTGTGTGAAATTTCAAAAACGTAGGTGCTTGCCTTGTATGGCAATTAATTTTAGAAAAATGGGTAGTAGTGGGGTAAATACAGTTACGCCTCCCATTTTTTTATTTTTTAAGATACAAACAGGAAACATGGGCACATTACAGGGAACACTTCACTTGATAGGTGTGTAAAATTTCAGACAGCTGGGTCCAGGCATGTGGTGGCAATTAATTTTTGAAACAATGAGGAAAGAAACGCCTATAACTTTTTTATTTTAAAAGTTAGAAGTCTGAACATTGCTCACTTTGTAGATGGGTTAGGGGTAGATATGTGTCAGAAATTTCAGAATGATAGGTCCAGGCATTTGATGGCTATGGAATTTTTAGATTAAATGTTTCAAAAAATGTTCCACAGAGGCCAGGTCTTCCTTTCCTCCCCCTCCCGCTTCCCGCGAAGAAAAGGAAACACTGTCTCGTCTCGATCCCTTTGATCCTTGCTAGTATCCATTACAGGGCTCGTGTCTGCTTGAGTAAAAAAGTGAAAGTAGGAAAGCAGACACGAGCCCTGTAATGGATACTAGCAAGGATCAAAGGGATCGAGACGAGACAGTGTTTCCTTTTCTTCGCGGGAAGCGGGAGGGGGAGGAAAGGAAGACCTGGCCTCTGTGGAACATTTTTTGAAACATTTAATCTAAAAATTCCATAGCCATCAAATGCCTGGACCTATCATTCTGAAATTTCTGACACATATCTACCCCTAACCCATCTACAAAGTGAGCAATGTTCAGACTTCTAACTTTTAAAATAAAAAAGTTATAGGCGTTTCTTTCCTCATTGTTTCAAAAATTAATTGCCACCACATGCCTGGACCCAGCTTTCGGAAATTTTACACACCTATCAAGTGAAGTGTTCCCTGTAATGTGCCCATGTTTCCTGTTTGTATCTTAAAAAATAAAAAAATGGGAGGCGTAACTGTATTTACCCCACTACTACCCATTTTTCTAAAATTAATTGCCATACAAGGCAAGCACCTACGTTTTTGAAATTTAGCACACATAGGTCCCAAGGTACCTCCTACAATGTGGCAAAGTTTCATGTGTGTAACTTTAAAAATGACAAAGTTATAGGCATTCCTGGGTATTTATTAAAAAATTAATTGCCACAAAACGCATGCACCAATCTTTCTGAAATTTCTCACAGATAACTATCCCTAACCAGTCTACAATGTGCCCAAGTTTCCTGTTTGTATCTTCAAAAATAAAAATGTGGGAGGCATAACTGTATTTCTCAGTGGGAAAGTGCAATGCAATGATTCCCTATGGGAAAGTGCAATGCAATGATTCCCTATGGGAAAGTACTGTCCAATGAATCCTTATGGGCAAGTGCTGTCCAATGAATCCCTCATTGTTTCAAAAATTAATTGCCACACCAGGCAAGCACCAATGTTTCTGAAATTTTACACACATATCAAGTGAAGTGTTCCCTGTAATGTGCCCAAGTTTCCTGTTTGTATCTTCAAAACTAAAAAAATGGGAGGCGTAACTGTATTTACCCCACTACTACCCATTTTTCTAAAATTAATTGCCACACAAGGCAAGCACCTATGTTTCTGAAATTTTACACACATAGGTCCCAAGGTACCTCCTACAATGTGGCAAAGTTTCATGTGTGTAACTTTAAAAATGACAAAGTTATAGGTGTTTCTTTCCTCATTGTTTCAAAACTTAATTGCCACACAAGGCAAGCTCCAATGTTTCTGAAATTTCACTCACATATCAAGGCAAGTGGTATCTGTAATGTGCCCAAGTTTCCTGTTTGTATCTTAAAAAATAAAAAAATGGGAGGCGTAACTGTATTTACCCCACTACTACCCATTTTTCTAAAATTAATTGCCACACAAGGCAAGCACCTATGTTTCTGAAATTTCACACACATAGGTCCCAAGGTACCTCCTACAATGTGGCAAAGTTTCATGTTTGTAACTTTAAAAATGACAAAGTTATAAGCATTCCTGGGTATTTATTAAAAAATTAATTGCCACAAAACGCATGCACCAATCTTTCTGAAATTTCTCACAGATAACTATCCCTAACCAGTCTACAATGTCCCCAAGTTTCATCCTTCTATCTTTAAAAATGAAAATGTTATAGGCGTTTTTGTAAAACAATACTTGGCTATGGGAAAAAGCATTCAAAATGGCGTCCGATCCGGATCGGACCTCATCGGATCGGATCGGATCGGATCGGAGGTTGGTCGGATCGGATCGGATCGGATCGGATTTTCCCGATTTTGGGTCGGATCGGATTCGGATCGTGGATCGGATCCGATCCGATGCACACCCCTAATTTGTATGCATTTTCATGCACATTTTTGTATACAGCTTTTCAACTTCATGCATCTTTGTGCATTTTCATTTTTTTAAAATAATAATAATAATAATAATTTAAGCCTTTTGTGCACTTTTTGGCAATATGTATGCAGGTTTAGTGCACACAGTTTCAAATACAAATGTGTGTGGGTCAACTGCATCACAAACGTTGGAGATGCATGCCTTTTGATGGCAAAGAGCATTCTGGTCTGTGCTTAAGTTTGAGGGAATTCAGTGTTCAATTTAAATTTGAGAAGCACAAATCTGTCATCTGTCCAAGCCCAGTTCATGATCAGGGATTAGAGATAATGAACCAAAGCTCCAACTACTGAGCTAAGTATTCTGTTCTTCCACCAGTCCTCAGAAATACCCTCCTTTTGCCCACCTACTCTGGCAAACAGGAACTCTATAGTTAGGCAAAGGAAGAGGATGAGGGAGAAGTGTGCAGCAGGAAGTTATGATCTGCCATCTTGCCCTGGCTGGCTCTAGAAGAAACCATGTGTTTCAGGCCTGTAGAACCTCTGAACCTCCAAGCCAAATACAGCACATCAATCCTGTATGTTAGCCTCCAGCCAATCATTTGAGAAAGCTCCTATTTCATTTCCTGATTAGGAATGCCATGGCCTCATCTACACCAAACAAGATATTATACTATGAATGTGGTATATGAAAGGAAGAAGCCGCACCATGCAGGATATAGAGGTATGAAAGTGGTATATGATATGTGCCTGTGGGCCCCAACAGTTATCAGTGCACTTCAATACCACTATAAAGCAGTAGTGCTACATCCTGCGTGGTGCAGATTGGGCCTGGGTATGGCATTAGCATGAGAACTTTCCATTTAGATGACAATCAAGAGGGGTTTCTGCAAACTTAGGCCTCATCTACACCAAGCAGGATATTGCACTATGAAAGGCTTGTTGTATATTACAGTCCTCCTTGATTTCTGTTTTGAATTCTAAAGTAGGGGTGTGCACGGACCCCCCGGATCGGATCGGGACCCGGATCGGGACCTCCAATTTTGTCCCGGACCGGTTCGGACAAAATCGGAGGCCCCCCGGACCGGATCGAGTCCGATCCCGACCCAAAAATCGTACATTTTTGGATCGGCCGCCATTTTTTTCCCCATAGACTTGCATTGCAATGCAAGTCTATGAGGAAAAAATGGCGGCGGGTGGGTAAGGGGGGGCCTAACTCCCTCCCCCCCCCGGGGCCGTCCGCTGTGGACGGCCCCGGCAGGTAAACCCCCTCCCCCGCGCTCCCTACCCCCCCTGGGGCCGCCCGCTTCCATCCGCTGGCGCCCGCGGGCGCCAGCGGATAGAAGCGGACGGCTCCGGGGGGGGGGTAAGCCCCCTTCCCCGCCACTGCTTACCTTCTCGGCCCATCCGGCGCCGGCGGCTACTACCAGCGGGCTCCGCGGCCTACTCTCGAGTAGCGCGCCGGGTGATGACATCACCCGGCGCGCCACCCTGGAGCAGGCCGCGGAGCCTGCTGGGAGTAGTAGGCACCGGCGCCGGATGGGAGCCGCCGGGCCGGGCAGGTAAGGGCCCCCCTCCCCCCTCCCCCCTCCGCGCGCCCCCTCCTCCCCTCCATGCACCCCCTCCTTACCTTCCCGGCCCGGTGGCTCCCGGCCGGCACCGGCGCCTACTACTACCAGCAGGCTCCGCGGCCTGCTCTAGAGTAGCGTGCCGGGTGATGACATCACCCGGCGCGCCACCCTAGAGCAGGCCGCGGAGCCTGCTAGTAGTAGTAGGCGCCGGTGCCGGACGGGAGCCACCGGGCCGAGAAGGTAAGTGCCCCCCTCCTCCCCCCCCCCCGCTGTCCACTTTCATCGGCGGGCGCCCGCTGGCGCCCGCCAATGGAAGCGGCGGTGGGCGCCAGTGGGCGCCCGCCGATCCGCCGATCCGCCGAACCGGTTCGGAGCTTTTTCGGACCGGTTCGGATTGGATCGGCCGATCCAGCTGCGGGATCGGAAATCGGATAATTTATCCGATTTCCCACTGGACCGGACTCGGATCGTGGATCGGGTCCGATCCAGTGCACATCCCTACTCTAAAGGTTTCATGGTATTACCTTTATTGATAAACTACTGTTTCAAGACTTCGATGGTACCTCAATATTGGGCCAGTTGGAGAGCTGATTTTTAGCCTCCTCTGCAATAATAAAAGGGATATTTGGCTGTCCCTTTTAGATTAAACAATGCTTCAGGCAACAAAATATCTTCTAGATCCAGAAATGTTTCAAATTTGATGACTTTCCCTAGCAGCATGTGGCTTGGCTATCTTTGACATGTGTCATCAGGAGTATAACTTGCTTTTCAGACACCCTTCTCTGATTGCACCTGCTCACTGGTTTGGGGCCAGACTGTGCAAGGTGACCTTGGCAGAGGTGGGGATTGAGCGTGGATTGGAGAGGGTCATTGAGGCTAGATAACCTCTGAGTTACTCCCCTATCCCAGTTTTGATTCTCTCAGTATAGCAAGCCACCTAGGGTCCTTTGGAGTCGCAATTCCTAACAACGTTGGGGCAAACAATTTGGAGAACTGGCTTTGATCTGTCATCCATTTGGCCTGTTATTCTGCATGTAGCTCAATGAGCTTCCTTGGCTTAGTGCAGCTTTTCTGGGACTCATCATGGTAAATTAACATAACAGCACATGAGTGATGTAACTGACTGTGACAGATCAAAACAATGATGTTTCAAGCCAAGACATTTGATCCAGCTCCATATTTCATTACTGCTGGGGCTGGGGGAGTTTTCTCTCCCATTTCAAAGAATGGCATTCAAGAGACTGATGTCAAGTAACTACATTGATTCTAGGTGGATTTAAAAACAAACAAACAGGAAAAAACATCAGAACAGGTTGGAAGATGAACATACGAAGTATCATTATTGAGGTTTAATTAGTAGCCCTCAGTGCTTGGGGCTGGATTATTGAAATATTGTATTAGCTAAGTGATTCTGATTTAAAAGTATAAACAATAAGCAGAGCGGGTTGCCACCAAACCAAAAAGCTTATTGGGCCTGTTCAGACAACACACTAAACCATGGTTAGGCAACTAACCCTTTTGCAACAAATGGTTAGTGAGTGTGTTTAAACCATGGTTATGTAGCCAAATTGGTTATGAGTGGTTCACACAGCACACTAATCCATAATGTTTAGCTCAAAATGTTTAACCACCATGGCTTAGCCTTGTTGTTGGAACAGGGTTATTGCCTGTTAGTATGGTACACTTTTTCTTTTCCACCAGGGAAAAGTAACCACAAGGTGATAATAATTCCATGAGCACTCAGTACTGAAGTACATGGCTGGGTGAAATGAACTTATAATGGGGAGACACATAATACAGTACCTTGATTGTGCTATATGGGGTGAGTGGGTTAATGTATGAACCATACAAGAATTTCAGTAAAGTATGACAAAAAAAAATCTTAGCACATCTTTCTCTTGCTTTTCCTCCAAGGAACTCATGGGACATACTTAATGTTACCTCATTATTTCATCACAAGAGTGCTGTATACTAAGACGGATATATACAGTAGGGGTGTGCACGGACCCCCCGGATCGGATCGGGACCCGGATCGGGACCTCCAATTTTGTCCCGGACCGGTTCGGACAAAATCGGAGGCCCCCCGGACCGGATCGAGTCCGATCCCGACCCAAAAATCGTACATTTTTGGATCGGCCGCCATTTTTTTCCCCATAGACTTGCATTGCAATGCAAGTCTATGAGGAAAAAATGGCGGCGGGTGGGTAAGGGGGGGCCTAACTCCCTCCCCCCCCGGGGCCGTCCGCTGTGGACGGCCCCGACAGGTAAACCCCCTCCCCCGCGCTCCCTACCCCCCCTGGGGCCGCCCGCTTCCATCCGCTGGCGCCCGCGGGCGCCAGCGGATAGAAGCGGACGGCTCCGGGGGGGGGGGTAAGCCCCCTTCCCCGCCACTGCTTACCTTCTCAGCCCGTCCGGCGCCGGCGGCTACTACCAGCGGGCTCCGCGGCCTACTCTCGAGTAGCGCGCCGGGTGATGACATCACCCGGCGCGCCATCCTAGAGCAGGCCGCGGAGCCTGCTGGGAGTAGTAGGCGCCGGCGCCGGACAGGAGCCGCCGGGCCGGGCAGGTAAGGGCCCCCCCTCCCCCCTCCCCCCTCCGCGCGCCCCCTCCTCCCCTCCACGCACCCCCTCCTTACCTTTCCGGCCCGGCGGCTCCCGTCCGGCGCCGGCGCCTACTACTTCCAGCAGGCTCCGCGGCCTGCTCTAGAGTAGCGCGCCAGGTGATGACATCACCCGGCGCGCCATCCTAGAGCAGGCCGCGGAGCCTGCTGGGAGTAGTAGGCGCCGGCGCCGGACGGGAGCCGCCGGGCCGGAAAGGTAAGGGCCCCCCTCCCCCCTCCCCCCTCCGCACGCCCCCTCCTCCCCTCCACGCACCCCCTCCTTACCTTTCCGGCCCGGCGGCTCCCGTCCGGCGCCGGCGCCTACTACTTCCAGCAGGCTCCGCGGCCTGCTCTAGAGTAGCGCGCCGGGTGATGACATCACCCGGCGCGTCATCCTAGAGCAGGCCGCGGAGCCTGCTGGGAGTAGTAGGCGCCGGCGCCGGACGGGAGCCGCCGGGCCGGAAAGGTAAGGGCCCCCCTCCCCCCTCCCCCCTCCGCGCGCCCCCTCCTCCCCTCCACGCACCCCCTCCTTACCTTCCCGGCCCGGTGGCTCCCGTCCGGCGCCGGTGCCTACTACTTCCAGCAGGCTCCGCGGCCTGCTCTAGAGTAGCGCGCCGGGTGATGACATCACCCGGCGCGCCACCCTAGAGCAGGCCGCGGAGCCTGCTAGTAGTAGTAGGCGCCGGCGCCGGACTGGAGCCACCGGGCCGAGAAGGTAAGTGCCCCCCTCCTCCCCCCCCCGCTGTCCACTTTCATCGGCGGGCGCCCGCTGGCGCCCACCAATGGAAGCGGCGGTGGGCGCCAGTGGGCGCCCGCCGATCCGCCGATCCGCCGAACCGGTTCGGAGCTTTTTCGGACCGGTTCGGATTGGATCGGCCGATCCAGCTGCGGGATCGGAAATCGGATAATTTATCCGATTTCCCACTGGACCGGACTCGGATCGTGGATCGGGTCCGATCCAGTGCACATCCCTAATATACAGATATATCTATCTATCTATCTATCTATCTATCTATCTATCTATCTATCTGTTAAAAAGCCTGAATTTTGTTTAGTCTCAAATATGGAGAACTTTGTTAATATATGTAATTTTTTTTTACCAAAACCAAACTAAAACAGGATAGGACAAGTAGAAGAAAGTACTTTGGGGTTTGTTTTTGTACTTTACATTAGCATCCAACTGGCTATGATGGGAAACAGGATATTGCACTATGTAAACAGTATGAAAGTGGTATATAAAAGGCAGGAGCCACACCAAGCAGGATATAGCGGCATGAAAGCGGTATATGGTATGTGTCTATGGGCCCCAACAGTTGTTAGTGCACTTCAGTACCACTATAAAGCAGTAGTGTGGCTCCTGCCTTTTATATACTGCTTTCATACCACCTTTAGAGTGCTAGTTCAAACTATGGCAGCCAGGTTGGTCACCGGTACATCTAGGGTGACCACATTACACCAGTTTTAAAATTTCTTCACTGGCTGCCAATCAGTTTCCTGGCAAAGTACAAAGTGTTGGTTATTACCTTTAAAGCCCTACATGGTTTGGGTCCAGGTTACCTGCAGGATCGCCTTCTCCCATACAATCCTCCCCACACGCTCAGGTCCTCTGGGAAGAATTTACTACAGTCAACAAGAACTAGACTGACAACCGTTACCCAGAGGACCTTCTCTTCTGCCGCTCCTACATTGTGGAATGACCTGTCGGGAGAGATTCGCCAACTCATCAATCTTCAGGAATTTAAAAGATCTAGAAAGACTGATCTCTTCCGGCAGGCCTACCCAGATGAATTTTAAAGTGTTTTATTGGTGTTTTATTGGTATTTTAATGATGTATTGGTTTTAAGTGTTTTAATCAGTTTTGTATTTTATGTTTGATGCTGTTCCCCGCCTCGATTCGTTGGGAGAGGTAGGTAATAAATAAATGTATTATTATTATTATTATTATTATTATTATTATTATTATTATTATATCCTGCTTGGTGTAGATGAGGCTGAGATGGTCTGCTTCGGAAGAGAACTTCTTGTGAGTGAATTGTCCATCCCTGTGCGACATGAAATAAAAAAATGTGAGTCAGTAAAGATACCAGAAATGATGTTTAGACTACCATCCCAAGTTCCAGTGCAACACCTGTTAATGCTCCTATTTATTTATTTTTCTCAAGGAAATGTCAAGAAAATTCTTCCTGTTTAATGCTGCTGCTGTATTGCATCCACAAGAATCTCCTGGGGAAACATTATGAGCAGTGATAAATTCCAGCTCAGAGATTTATTGCTAGTGTTTGAATAGTAACAAATGGCCCCTGTGTGCATTTTTTGACCATTGGCTTTCTTGGAGTTGTTCAACTTCAGAAAACTCATGAATTTAAACGCCAAGCTGGAACATGTGGCCTCCTTGAGAAAAGAAAAGAAAAGAAAAGAAAGGCATCACCGTTAGATTGGTGTTAAAGTCATGGCTCTCTTGCATAGTGATATATGGGTTTTCTTTTCAGTTTGGAGCTCCCTTTTCATTCCACATTAACAACACTGTTCCTGGTGCCCATTCATGCCCATTCGTGCATTTATAAGCCAGTTCCATCTTGTCAAATCTCTAAATTAAAAAAGAATCTCCACAAAATATAAATTTGTAAGTGCATTTTAGAATGCGTTATCTCTCAAAATATATATTTCAATGTATCGTTTCCCCTAATTCATATTTTAAAATGTGATTTCGACATGGGCTTTTCTGAGCCAAGAACTGAATTTGAAAATCTAGCAAGTGTGAAATCTGGTGAGTATCTAAAGTAATTTTCTGTCGGAATTCACAAAGGTTGGATTTCTCAATGATACCTACCTGATGTGTGTCATTATAGTTCATCCACCAGTCCTGCATGGGTTCAAGGTTGATACTTTTCACTAGCATGAGCACACAGTTTAGAGATAGGTAATACCCCTAGGGACATTGGAGAAATCTGGTTTTTATTTGGGGGGGGGGGAGATGAGCTCCCCTCAGCTCAGCCTCCCAGACTTTGACCCATTCTGAGCCTTACTCAATCTGCTTCAAGTTGGGCCAGTTCAATGATGCACAAATAGAGATTCTCACAAATCTCTGTGTGGGCAAATACTAATAATAATAATAATAATAATAATAATAATAATAATACAGAAATAATTCCTGGATTTGGGAGAAATTTCAGCCTACAAATATGAGCCAAATTGGGTGGATGGTGGAAGTCCATCAAGGCCAAAAAGGGCCAGATTTTCAAGCAACAGACATCCCTAAACACCCCCCTCCCCACAGGAAAAAAGACATAAAACAAAATGGTTAATCTTATGAATACCTGTGACCGAGCTATTTGCTCCAGACTCTCTATAACTCTGGCCCTCGGAAAACCCAGAATTGTCTGTCTCCAATTGCAAGTCTCTAGTTAAAGATGTCCAGTTAAAGATCTCATGTAGCAGGATCATGAAAGTAGATCCACCGTCTGTCAAAGCAGCCAATACAGTACCATCTAGATCCATTATGGAGGATAGCTGCCACTCAAAACAGGCAAATAATTGCAAATGTGAAGCAAAGTCTCATGTATCTCGAACAGCATGTGTGTGGAGAAAAAGTTGGCCATTTGTGTCTCCTCTGTGCCATTCGGATAGTTGCATGAAGAGACACTGCAGCTTTTCAGCCCACCTGTGTCAGATGACTTGAGCCCTGCTGGGGATAGACAAATCTATCAGTTTTGGTTTCTCTCAGTTTCTTATTTGTCTAATCTTAAATTTGGTTAATTCCAACTTTTGAGTGTTTCTAAGTACATTTTTGTCCACATTTCCTTTTTTTTTAGGAGGGAGGTTGAATTGGAGGACTCGGTTGCAAATCTTTGTAGAATTGCAAATTTTGCAGCATAGTTGAATTTCTGTCTTTGCATTAAAATCCAAGACACAGCCCCCAAACTCATTAAAATGTGATGAGAACGATTTTCTACCTCACCCCTAGGCCCTGTTAGCTTGTGGAGCCAAGCTTGCTCCAGCTTGGTTCCCGAGTTGGAGTTGCGCTATTACAGACTCACCTTGTCTGTACTGCTTTCTTGAACCTGACAACCTGCCGCTCTTGGGCCACATCAGCTGTGTCTGGCACTTCAGAGCCACAAAGTTGGTAGTTTTGGGCTTAACCCATGGTTGCCCTGGATCATGCTACTTTTCCTTTGATCCTTCTGGGTATTCAATGTTAGACAGGTAAATGGGAGGATACCAGTTCCCAAGCAGCTGATTAGTAGGTTTTTGCCAGTCTAAACAATGTACCCCATGTACCTCTTTGATAGCAAGATGGGAAGGAGAATCATGTGCACAACAGTTCATACCTGTGGCTCCTTATGTAGCTAGGGATATACCTGCTGGCTGTCAAAACCTGCTTCTCCATGAGCATGACACCTAGCTGACTGTCCCCCTGAGTCGATGGCTCAGTTTGGACGACATGTTAAGAAATGGTGGGTTAATTAAACAACCGTCAGTTGAGATGATTAACGTGTCGTCTGGAGGGAGACACACAACGCACACACAACCCACAGTACACTAATCGGGAGAATTAAACAACAGAGCGAAACAATGCGCTTGCATGTTGTTTAGGGATTAGTCAATTGAGTAATATGTCGTCTGCAGGGGAGTGTGCTTTAAACCCATGAGTTGAGTACGTTATCACAAAAGACCAGAGAGGCGAGCGGCAAGAGTGGTAGAACGCGGGCGGCCGCTCAGCCATGCCCACAACAGATCCCCGGGCTCGCCGCCATAGCAACCAAGGACGCCCGCCTCCCCCACCAGACAGCCGGCATGGAGAGCAACAAGGGGTGCTCAGTCAGCTACACAAATGGAAAGGGAAGCGCGTCAGAAGGGAACCACAGCAAAGGGGGGGAGGCTATGGAAGAAGCAACACCGCCAGGCACCCAGGAACAAGGGCAGCCCCCCCACTCCAACAGGGAGCTCAGCAACCACCTGAAGCAGACCCCCACTGCACCTCCACCTCCACCATCGAATCACCCGGAAGCACGAGGGCCGGGGAACCGGCGACCGCCAAGCCCCCCCTCATCCGCTCAACACGGCTGGACAGAGAGCAATGGCCACACACATCCCCAAGACGCACGAAACGCCAAGGCAAAGGGCGCCCGTGGGCGACAGCCAGCCACCTGCAGATGTTGTGGAAAACAGTCGGAGGTATGCACAACAATCCCAAGGACATGAAGCGGCCCCGGCCAGCCACGACAACAGCGCCTACACACAGGGCACATTCACAGCAAGCACAATGGCCCACCAGCACCCACCATCACACAAACACACGGGACAGGGAAAGCCAGGCCAGGGCACAGACGACCGTCACCACCGAAACACATACCCACCAGCAACATGGAGCCAGAGGGAGAGGGGCCCCAGGGCGACCCGGCCAAGGACACCAGCTCACAAACCCCAGGAGAGGGGAGCAGCCAGGACCCCCCAGAAAGACACAGAGTGCAGCACTGGTCCCAGGCAGAGATCAGGCACTTCATAGAGCTCTGGGGCAGCCCAGAAGCCAGGAGGATCATGGCCACAGCCAGGCACGATCAGCATTACCCCTGGCTCGCCAAGCAGATGCAGGAACTGGGACACAACCGCAGCAGCAAGCAATGCAAGGACAAGCTCCACGGACTCACGAGGAAGTTCAAGGAGATCGTCACCCACAATAAAAGAGCTGGCATCCAGCCACGCACCATGCCCTTCTACGACAAACTGGCACGCTTGCTGTTGGAGCGCCACGACGTCATCCCGGGACACACGGCAGGCAGCAGGGTCGCCACCAACAAGCCGCCGCGCACATGACAATGAGCCCGACTGGCCCAAGGGGCGCAACGGGAGGAGGGCCCCACCACACGGGAACCACAGCCGCCGGCACGGAGGGACGCCCCACGCCCCACAAGCACCAGCAAGAAGGCCGTGAGGGCATCAACCGAAGCATGGCCAGCCGCGGCGAAGCTGAGGAGCCGTCCCGCGGCATCCCAAAGCCCATCGGTGCTTGCGAGGCTGCCACCCGTACGGCCCAGGACAGCCACCACCTCAAGGAGTGTCTCCCCCATGCCAGCCTCCTCCATGGCCTTCTTACGGCTCACCTGTGTGGACATGCAGGTAGAGGATCCCGCACCCAACCCGGGTTGCCATGGCCTGCTTGCAAGGGGCGATCCAGGCGGCAACGCAGAACCACTGCGATGGCTATGAGGAGGACTTGTTACATGCCCGGCTGAGGCGCCTGAGTGGGGCCTTGCCCACGGAGCCAGTGTTCGGAACGGAGGCCCTCCGATGGCCCCTTGGTGCAGCAGAGGCCATGCCTTGTCTCCGGGCTGCCATCCTTCCGGTGATTCTCCGCCGTGAGGCGGCCATGATGATGGTGGAGACGTTGACCGGAGGCACAGCCAAGGAAGCCCTGCACTGCGCACCCCCCCTGTCGACATCAGCCGAGCTCCTTGCCGAGCTCGAGACTGTCCGCCGCTGGGTGCTCCCCCAGACGGATACCGTGTGGAAGGAGATGCAGGACTTGGAGGACTGGGACGACGACCGATTCCATGGGAGCTTCCGCATGTCCTGCGCGACGTTTGAGGTGCTGGTGGTTGAGGTGACCCCAGTCCTGCAGAGGGAGTGTACAAACATGCGCCCAAGCATTCCTGTTTCTCGTCGCTCAGCCCTGACGCTGTTCAAGCTGGCGTTCAACATGGGCTACGTGCCACTGTTGACCATTTTTGGGGTGGGCATGTCCACGGCCTGCAAGATCTTCCGTGAGACGGTGAGCATCCTGAACAAGCTGTACCTGGCCGGCGTCCTCCGGGTTGGGGATGAGAAGGAGAACATGTGTGGCTTCCATACCCTGGGCTTCCCGAGGGTGGTGGGGGCAATGGACTCGACCCACATGCGCATCCTGGCCCCCCCCATGGCAAGGAGTACTACAACCGCAAGCATTTCTACAGCATGGTTCTCCAGGCGGTGGTTGATGCCAAGGGCTGCTTCATGGATGTCTATGCGGCCGTGTTCGGGTGGAGCCACGACATAGCCATCTTCTGGAACTCCCCCCTGGCTGCCAAGCTGACGTCGGGCCGCTTCCTGACTTCTGGGCCCGCTTCCGTGTGTGGCCATGCGGTGGGTCTGCTTCTCCTGGCTGACCAGGCATTAACCCTGCAGCCATGGTTGATGGCCCCATACCGCTACCCCCGCACCAACGTCCAGAATAAATACAAGTACTACCATTGCTGTGCCCACCTGCCCGTGGAGCGTGCCTTTGGGCGTCTGAAGGAGTGTTGGCGCTCCCTGTTTAGCTTGCTGGACTTGCAGGCTGACATCATTCCGGACGTGATGGTGTGCTGCTGCATCCTGCACAACATCTGCGAGTCCCGTGAGGACGTGTTACTGGCCAAGCACCCTGACCTCCCCTGGGTGGGCGAGGATGGCGACACCATCACTGTGGACGGGTGGGACATTGTGCCATTACTGGGCCCCGAGAATCCCGTTGGAGATCGCCACGCCCATTTGGAGGCATCATGGGTGCGTGAAAGCATCAGTGCCTGGATCTGGCTCCGCTCCCCCCACCCCCTGTGAGCATCGGCTGTGGGGTTCCATCTGTGGACTGGCATCTCTCCCTGGCCTGCCGCCCCCTCCGCCTCTTCCCGTTCACCAGTTCCGTGGCTGGCTCCCTGGGGGTGTTGGCTCAGCTGTCCCTTCTTCACCGGTGTGCCTTCCAGTCACCTTCTCCCTTCCCTGGGGCACCTGTCCTTTCCGTAGGCTCTGCCCTTGCTTTGTAGTAGCCATGTGCCTTATTGCGCATGTCTGAGCTCCCTGCTGAATAAAGTTTCCCAAACCGCCCCACTCTTGCCTTCTTTCCTGTGTGTGCGGGTGAATGCTCTGGGGGGGAGGTGTTTGGGGCTGGGGGACGTGGGTCGCCCTTGCGGCTGCCAAGTCTCCCGTGTAGGGTGGGTGGGGGTCACTCCTTGGGGAGTGGATGCCAACATTTGCGGTGCAGTGCTGGGTGCGGGGTGCGGCCATTGTATTGGTGCGGCCGTTCCTCCTGGCTGCCTCTTTGCCTGAGGCTGCTGTGTCCTGCCCATTCATGAGGCGGCCAATGGGTTTTAGGAGGCGTGTCCTGCATCGGCTTCAATGGCGGCGCCCATGGGTTTTCGGCTGCAGTGTGTTCTGGGATACCTGCTGGAGGACTAGCGGAGGTCAGTAAGCGGAGAACATGGCGGCCAAGCTGTCAGTCAGAGCCGCGTACGTTATTAACAACCGGGGCGTTTGACTGTTCCGAGCCGCGCCTGCTGCAGCGTGTCGTCTGTGGAGTTCCGCCTGCCTAACGCACTGTCAGTACGTTATTTCCCCTCCGTTGCTTAATATGTTGTCTGAATTGAGCCTATTTCTTATTTCAGATCCACCATATCTCCTGTGCTGAGCAGTTCAACCTTTTTTGTCTTTAAGTGATGCCTTTATTGGGTTTTCGTCTTTAATTTGAAGTCCTTTTGCTAATAGTCACAAGGTTAGATGGTTTGCTTGCATTCCAAAAATTAACACACATCTAGTAGTTACTTTTTTATTATTTAATTGGTGTCTTTGAGAACATTTTCCTTCCCAGTTTCTGTGACCTCCTGTATAATGTAGAGTACACAGTTCTTTTGCAAACATGTGGGTGAATGTTTGCATTAATATATTGCTTTCCGTGCAATTTTGATTATGAAATATATTATAGCCAGAGATGAAGAAGGTTATGTTTTCTTTGGTGCTTTATGTTCCCTGTACAGGGTTTTTTTTAAAGAGAATGGTAGATCTGAATGACCTCCAAGGGCTTCTTGCTTGGTTCTTAGGCCCTATCCATAGTTATCTTGATTTGGACCTGGTGAGGACATGAGGCAGGGGCATCTCATCTCCCTGCCACCTAGGCTTTGAGACTACTTTTTTAGCTCCAACTCTGTTGATATTTTGTTGACAACTGGACCACACTTGCCATTTTAGATAGTTCTTTGGCCTACTGAGGTGATCTGTAGGGATATCACGGGTATCTGACTTTGCGTATACACAATGGAGTCTCCAGAAATTGCACATTCCCCCAATGCATAAACAGCAGCCATAAAGGCCCAATTTACACCAAAGTAAAGGCAGGAATGCTCCATTCACACCTTTAATCTTACATAAATGGAGCCTTTATGGCTCCGTTTAAACAATGGGAAATGATGTAATTTTTGGAGCCTCTGTTGCCACACGCAATGGAGGCTCCAGATGAGGGTGGATGGGGTCACAAAGTTGTTCGTTGCTCACTGAGCCACGGAACAAGCTCTCATGGCACCATGGCAGGACATCAACGTAAATAATAAATACTTGGTGGCAAAGCCGGTTGTGGGTTTCCGTAATATCTATAATGCCCTTAACATAAAGTGGGATGTTGAAAATTAATCGAATCTGAAACTGTCAGCGCTTAACATGAACTTTATAACAACAAAAAAGCTTATCGCACATATAATAAGGGCAGTCAAATTCACATAAACAAAGAATAACTACAAATTAATTAAAATTCTAATTACAAACTAAAGATTAGTTAGCATGCTTGATAATAAAAAAAACAATTAAATTATATTTGAATGACAAAAGTGTAAATTAGGATGGGTTTTAGACAGTGTAAACTAGAAAGAGCCAATAGCATGCATAGAAACTGGATCACATTTGTGGTATATTTAAACTAAATAGTTGAACTTAATAGTTAATTCTGTGTTCCAGTGTTATTGGGTTCCCTTGCCATAGATGCATATGCATGGCAGGGTCATTAACATCTTTAAGCATGTTCAATAATTATTAGTAGTATATTCTCTGTCAGTGGACCAATCTAGGACAGAAACCAGAGCTGTGGGGTTGGGATGCTTTCCACTCTCTGTATTAGCATGTTCTTATCAAGGCTGTTGGTCCCATGATGGGAGGGGGGAGTGGAACATTGTTTGTTTAGTAATTTATCTGTCTATGAATCGATCTATACATCTTTTGTTTGATGAAATAATATTATACAATGAGGCTGTTAAGAAATGTCTCTACCCAGTTTGTCACCCTGTTTGCAATGAGGAAACTGGGAGATGGGTTTTATTAATTTGAAAAGCTGGAGGTAGGGATGTGAAAGAAGTCCATTGGGTGATGGTGGATTTCAATGGATTTTCCTAGGCTCAGTCCCCTGGACTTCATCTTGGTTCCTGCTGCAGTGCCTGACGTGATCTGCAACAAATCATAGTATCATAGAATAGTAGAGTTGGGAGGGGCCTACAAGGCCATTGAGTCCAACCTCCTGCTCCATGCAGGAATCTACCCTAAAGCATCCCTGACAGATGGTTGTCCAGCTGCCTCTTGAATGCCTCTAATGTGGGAGAGTCCACCACCTTCCTAGGTTCCAGTGTTATATTTGAAGAGTGCTATCATGTCTCCCCTCAATCTTCTCTTCTCCAGGCTAAACGTGCCCAGTTCTTTCAGTCTCTCCTCATAGGGCTGTGTTTCCAGACCCCTGATCATCCTTGTTGCCCTCCTCTGAACACACTCCAGGTTGTCTGCATCCTTATTGAAGTGTGATGCCCAGAACTGGACACAATACTCAAGATGGGGCCTAACCAGTGCCGAATAGGCCAGTTTGAGGATTTTCTGGAAATCATGGGGGTTTTGTTTTTGTTTTTTGTGAATGGGTGGGGGAAATTCTGCAATTTGCACAAAATACTGAGGAAGTTGCAAAAATTACTGGCTGAATTTGTGTAAGTTGTGCAAATTTGGCTTTAATTGCTGCAAAATTCAGAATCTTTCCCCAAAATACACAAAAATAGTTCCCAAAGTTCAGGGATCATCCCACAGCTTGGATGCACAACTCCATCAACCTAAAGAACAGGATTTCCCAGAGACATGCACCCCTAGTTGGAGGCAGTAATAATCTAATTGATTTGTGCTGGCGGAATGAAGGCTGCACGCTGTATTTACATCATTTATGTAGCATGGTGAGAAGTTTCTGTCATGGTGGATTTCTATCCCTCTTCCCTCATCTGTGATGGTAGAGCACTTTGAGCACTTCAAGTATTGTGATGGTAGAGCACTTAGCTAGCCAGCCAGCAACACAGCAACAATAGGCACAGTCATTGCCAGTAGCTGGTTGTTATGAGGAGAGACTGAAAGAACTGGGCATGTTTAGACTGGAGGAGAGATGATTGAGAGGAGACATGATAGCACTCTTCAAAGACTTGAAAGGTTGTCACACAGAGGAGGGCCAGGATCTCTTCTCCATCAACCCAGACTGCAGGATGTGGAACAATGGGCTCAAGTTGGTGGCTATGATTTCTTTTAGATTAAATGTTACAGAAGTTTTTCCACAGAGGCTTGAGCTGTCAATTGCACCCCCCTCCCTGCCTCTCCCTCCCTCTTTTATCTGTCAAAACTCCGTGTTGTTGTAACTTTTAATCTAAAAAATTCATAGCCACCAAATGCCTGGACCTATCTTTCTGAAATTTCTTACAGATAACTACCCCTAACCCATCTACAAAGTGAGCAACTTTCAGACTTCTAACTTTTAAAATAAAAAAGTTATAGGCATTTCTTTCCTCATTGTTTCAAAAATACCTTGCCACTACATGCCTGGACCAATCTTTCTGAAATTTCACACACATATCAAGCAAAGTGGTACCTGTAATGTGCCCAAGTTTCCTGTTTGTATCTTTTAAATAAAAAGTTGAAGGCATAACTGTATTTACCCCACTACTACCCATTTTTAAAAAAATTAATTGCCACACAAGGCAAACACCTATGTTTCTGAAATTTCACACATGAGTCCCAACATACCACCTGCAATGTGGCAAAGTTTCATGTGTGGAACTTTAAAAATGAAAAAGTTATAGGCATTCCTGGTTCGTAATTAACAATAATAATTTCTACAAAATGCCTGCACCAAACTTTCTGAAATTTCTCACAGATAACTACCCCTAGTCCATCTACAAAGTGCCCAAATTTCATCCTTCTATCTTTAAAAATGAAAACGTTATAGGTATTTTTGTAACACAATACTTGGCTATGGGAAAAAGCCATCAAAATGTGTCCGATTTTCCAATTTTTTCCGATCTGGATCGGGTCCCTTTGGATCAGATCAGATAGGATTGGATGGCTGATTGGATCAGATCATTTTTTCTGAATTGTGAGCAGATCCGGATCGTGGATCGGGTCCGAGCCGCTGCACATCCCTAAAAAGTATTGTTATTTTTAATTTATCTGTTTTATATTAAATTTTGTACATTTCATTGTCCTTAACTTTGTTCTCATCATTGTGTGTGTGTGTGTGTTTACACTGAGTCAAACCATTGGTCCATCTAGCTCAGTATTGTCAACACTGACAGGCAGTAGCCTTCCAGATTTTTATGCAGGATTCCTTGGAGATGCTGCTGTTAGAATCTGGGACCTTCTGCAAGCAAACCATGTGTTCTACCACTGAGCTATCATCCTTCCCCAACTGACCTTTCATCAGTAATCTTCCCTACGTGTAATTAAAATTGATCTAGGATCTGGAGATCATATCAGTATCTTTCAGTCTCTATTATTCTTTGAGGGCTTCTGTTTTCTCCAGAACTTTAGATAAAATAATTTTCTCTCCCTTTCCATCACTTCAAACTTAAATTTATGCATGCCAACATGCCCAGGTACTCCTCAGATTTATGCGTTAATTAAATAACAAATGCTACTGGGTGATATCTTAGTGTCATGGATTGAAGCCAGAGCTAATCATTTCCAGAGATCTGCTTCTCTGCTTGGAGGCAAGGTCTTTTGTAGGGACAAAAAACCCTCAAACTAGGCTGTCCTCCCCAACCCAGGATTTGGAGCAGTTGGCATACTAAATAGATGAGATTGTATTTTCCTCAATGACATGTATAGGACAATTTTGCAGAATCCACATTAGAAAATCTGCCAATAATTAACATGATGACAGAGCCTAGAACTGAAATGCATTTATCCTGTAATATCTTACAGTTCATGTTGATCTCTAATATTTGCCAAATGTTCAATATACATCTTTCTGCTGATTGTTTGACATTCAATGCTGCTTGAAACTGAGTTCTGTTTGATAGTTATTAAAACTGTGGGTGTTGAATGCTTGCCTTTCAGTATTGATAGGCTAAATTCTATAACCAGCAGGATTTTACAAGTTCTTATTTCTACATTTCTTTGTTGTAGTTGGGGGGGGGGGGTTGGGGGGAGGGTAGCTTATACTTAATATCAGTCACTAGTTGTCTGTATCTGATTTTCGTATTTAAAAGGAAACTTTGTTGTGTGATGTGGGGCAAGTTTACTTCATCAATGCCTATTCAAAAATATCTACTGAATCATGTAGAGCCAGCCTATATTTTATTTCATTCATTCATTCATTCATTCATTCATTCATTCATTCATACATACATACAGTTTATGAGGTGCCGTATAGCTAATGCTTCCAGGGTAACCTACAAATGACCCTTTTCAGATGACATCTTAAGCCATGGTGATTAAGCACTTTGAGCTAAAATTATGGCTTGGCATGATGTTTGAACCATTCCTAACCATGGTGGCTACACAACCATAATTTAAACATGCTCACTAACCATTTGCTGTAAAAAGGTTGGTGGACAAACCATGGCTTAACGTGCTGTCTGAACAGGCCCAATAAACACCAAATATATATTTTAAAAAATCAGCGGAATTGCATGGTGTAGATTTTTCTGGGTAAAATCCAACACAAATCCTACTTAGGGTAGTCCCATTTAAATGATTGGGACTTAAATTCTATTCATTTCAGTGGGTCTACCCTAAATAGGATTTATGTTGGATTTTACACTCTGTATTTCTATCACCTGAGGACTTTACAAAGCACTTCTGACCTTTGTCAACTGGCAATACAACCCTTCCATTTGTTTACTCCCCACTTCTCTAATTGCCCTCCCAGTTTAGGAGAGGATAAATAATCTGCAATGCGGAGAGGCTGCCATCATATTAAAAAGAAGGTGTTTTTCATCTGGAGCTCTGCTCAAATGGCTTCTCAAAATTCTCCACCCTATATTAAGGTGACCATATGGAAAGGAGGACAAGGCTCCTGAATCTTTAACAGTTGCATAGAAAAGGGAATTTCAGCATGGGTTGTTTGTACGCATGCAGCACCCAGTGAAATTCCCTCTTCACCACAACAGGTAAAACTGCAGGAGCCCTGCTCTCTTGACCAGATACAAAAGAGGGCAGGGCTCCTGCAGCTTTAACTGTAGCAATGAAGAGGGAATTTCACCAGGAGCTGCATGCATAAAAAGGACACCTGCTGAAATTCCCTGTTCTATGCAACTGTTAAAGATACAGGAGCCCTGTCCTCCTTTCCATATGGTCACTCTACCCTATATGAGGGCTGGGGATGTACAGATTTGGTTAGATCCCTTCCTTCTGCATTGGGTGGATTGTGCGATGCTTTTGTTCCGTTGTCCGCTCACTGACAGAATCAGGTTTGTCTCAATTTCCCAAACTTGCATTCATGCACACTTCTGCAAATGTGCAGTTCTGAAAATGTGCAAATACCCCCAAAATGTGCAAATCCCTGCCAAAACAGGCAATCCACACCCCCAACCCCAAAATGGGCATCTTCAGACTTCAGCGTATGGGGGAAATGTGCATTTTTGGCCAGTTTTTTATGATTAAATTTGCACAGAATTCTGAATTGTTTCTTTTTTCATTATTATTTTAAAGTTCTGCAAGCCCATTGAATCTGCATGATTCAAGAAAAGCCAGCCTGCTGTTGAACCTATAGGTCAGATTCATAGAATTCTGAACTCCTTTGAATTTGTTGCAGATTTTTCTGACATCCCTAATGTGATCAGGCCTGTTCCCCTTCATTTGGGAGAAAGAGTTTCAGGCTATCAATCAGAATCAGATTCTGAAACAGAACAAGACATGTACCAGCCTACACAGGGATTGAGGAAGGAAATTTTCCCAGGCTCTTCACCGGCCAGGGACCTTAGCAGTGAAAATGTTACCAACTCAGAGTCTGTGAGATCTCAGCAATCCTCAGAGGGGGAAGAGACTTCAGAGTTGACCGATCCCAGAGTCTGCCACAGAGTAAAATGGAAGGAGCTAAAAGAAGGCAAGAGGCAATCAGCTCACCTAGCTTCTTGCCAAAAGCTTCTTCAGAGGAAGCCTCCCTGAAGTTAAGGAACTCAGAGAAAAGACCTCCACATACGTTGAAAGGACAATTGTCTCACTAAGTTCGAATAGTTTTTGTCTAGAGGAAAGTTCCTAGTGTTAGATTCTTTTCAAGTGAGAAGAAATGTTTATTTGCTTAATAAAGTGTTGTGGATTACTTGGCAAACTTCTTTATTGTCTCACACTGTAGTGGGAGAGCTTGGAAACACGACATCTAACTTGATTAGAGAAATTGGGAGGATGGCCATTTCACCAATTTCCTCCATGGGATGGAGAAATTCTCCAACAATTGGGTGAGTCTCACCATGAGCTATAGTACAGGTCTCCCCACTTCAAACCCACACACGTTTTTTGTTGTTGTTTGTGCTGGCAAATAGCAGCACCAACAACTGTATGGGCACCGCCACAATTTGCCACACTTGGCATAATCCCAGGTCTTTGTGGGAAGAAAATGTCAAGTGCTACACACAAAGAAACGGTGATGAATGCTTACAGAAAAGTCTGAAAATGTCCTTTTTTAAAGGAGGGGGGATAAAAAGGGGGGGGACAGCTTCAAATGTTGTTTCAGCTTTATTTCCACCAAGCCTCTTCCCATCCCAGAATAAAGACCTTTGTTCTACATTCCAAACGACAAATGGCTTAGTATTATCTTACCAGTTGGCTCCAAATATGATTGGATATTTAAAAGTGACACTTGTCTTTGGCAACAGTTGGAATACTTTTCCTCTATTTTCAATGCCAGGAGTTGACTTCAAAACAAAACAGTCGGAAACCCATTAGACCTTACCAGTCCTAATATAAAGGCAACTATGGCACAAATGTTCTTTGTGTCTGCAGTAGGTGAGGAACCTTCCTGGAATAGAATTTAGAGAGACCTGTGCTGGATCAGTGCACTTTGGCTGCTGGAACAGGAAGATTTCCAAAGTAGCTCATCTTTTATTCAAAGCAGAAAAAAAGAGGGTGGGAAAAGGGGGGGGAGTTGATTTGGCATAGCATCTCATTTGGAGAGCAATGAAAGCAAAATAAAAAAAATAAATGCAACAATAACAGGCCTGTCAAAATAGCAACCCCCCCCCCCCCTAAGAGAAATGGCAGAAAAGTGACAGAGAGAAAAGGAGATGAAACTTAGAAAGAGAGAGAAATAAAATCAAGTCAGAAATTACATGCCGGGAAGAGCAGCACAATGGGGGAAAAGGAAGACAGAGAAACTCATGGGGAGACAACAAATAAAGCAGAACGATCTTAGAAATTGATTTTTAAAAAACCAAAGGAATGCATGCATTTCATATTTTTCTTCCTCTCTCTTTAGTACAGAAAACATGGAATTATGAGCTGTCTGAAGTTCTTATGTTAAAGTGTTGCTTGGGCCAAAACATTCACGTTTTATCAAGCATAAATTCATTGGGTGTCATCTCCACATCAATTAGCTTTAAAAACAACGCATTGAAATACTATCCATTTTGGAGCACTTTTGCAAACACACAACTATTTTCAACCAACCTTTTACATGATTTCCCCCCTTTTTTGGGGGGGGCAGGACTTTCCCCGAATAGATCCCTTCCTGTTTGCTATTTTACCTCACGTGTGGATTTTTATTTCCAATTCTACTGAATGGACACAGTTTTGTATGTATTTTTTGCTCAGAGAACAGCATCAAAAACAATTTGAGAAGTGAATAAATGAAAGAATAGTGGCATTTTGTTCACTTATTAAGTCAGGAAGTGTAAATTAGGTCAAACATGTGAACCAAACATGTTTCCCCAGATCTACAAAGGGGTTGTTCAGCAATATCTCGGTTGCTTTGGCCTTTTTCCATCCCCCCAACCACACAGCCTTTTAAGAGCAAAATATTTCTTGAAGGGCAATTTAATTTCTATGCTTTGGAGATGTGATGACCAAAGCATCTAGTGAACCACCAGCTAATTTCAGTAAAGTTGGAACTTTGAAATGATTGTAGCTATAAGCATTCAGCATGAAGATGTATATTATTATTATTATTATTATTATTATTATTATTATTATTAATTAGAGGTGTGCACGGAGCCCCCGGATCAGATCGGGACCCGGATCGGGACCTCCATTTTTGTCCCAGATTGGATCGGACAAAATCGGAGCCCCCCCCCAGATTGGACCGGGTCCGATCCCAATCCAAAAATTGGAACTTCTGATTTTTGGATTGGCCACCATTCTCCCCCCCCCCCCATAGACTTGCATTGGGGGAAAGAAAGCTTTTCCCCAATACAAGTCTATGAGGAAAAAATGGTGGTGGGTGGGTGAGGGGGGCCTAACTCCCTCCCCCCCCACAGGGCTATCTGTTGTGGACAGCCCCGGCAGGTAAGCCCCCTCCCCTGTGCTCCTTACCCCCCCGGGGCCGCCCGCTCCATCCACGGGTGCCCGTGGGCACCAGCGGATGGAAACGGACGGCCCGGGGGGGTAAGCCCCCTCCCCTATGCCCCCTGCTTACCTTTCCTGGCCATCTGCTCCCATCCGCCGCTGGCCGCTACTGCGAGCAGGCTTCGTGGCCTGTGCGCGAGGCCCCCTTCCCCTCCCCCCTGCTCCCTGCTTACCTTTCCTGGCCGTCCGCTCCCATCCGCCGCTGGCCGCTACTGCAAGCGGGCTTCGCAGCCTGCTCCTGAGTAGTGTGCCAGGTGATGTCATCACCTGGCGCGCTACCCAGGAGCAGGCCGTGAAGCCCGCTTGCAGTAGCGGTCAGCGGCAAATGGGAGCGGATGGCCACGGAAGGTAAGCGCGCCCCGCGCCCCCCGCGTCCCCCTGCCCCCTGCTTACCTTTCCTGGCCGTCTGCTCCCATCACCGCCCCCTGCCCCCGTTGTCCACTTCCATCGGCGGGCACCAGATGGAAGCGGACAGGCCCGCTAGGGAACCCCCCCCCCGCTGTCCGCTTCCATTGGGCGCCCGCCGATCCATCCAATCTGGATCGGAACCTTTCCGGATTGGATCGGCCAATCCAGTGGTGAGATCGGTAATCGGATAATTTATCCGATTTCCCCCTGGATCGGATTCGGATCGTGGATCGGATCCGATCCAGTGCACATCCCTATTATTAATCTCTTTCACGCTCGTGGCGGTTTTTCTAGATGGACATGACGGGCTGTGCCAAATCATGCTACTTTTATTGATTCAAGAATTTCATGACAATTGAGCATGTCTTATGACTGCTTTCTGGATGTGGGTGTGGTCCAGTTTCTGGAGGTTTTCTGTATAGTTTTTTTTTAATGTGATGCCAGTGACACATGTGACTAATGGAATAATTGTGACCTTTTCCTGTTGCCATAGTTCTTTGACTTCTATGGCCAGTGGTGTATATTGTTCTCTCTTTTCCTCTTCCTTTTCTTCAACATTTTTGCTTTGTCAATGATACGCTGACCATATGAAAAGGAGGACAGGGCTCATGTAACTTTAACAGTTGTAGAGAAAAGGGAATCTCAGCCAGTGTCATTTGTATGCAATTAGTTCCTGGTGGAATTCCCTCGTCATCACAACAGTTAAAGTTGCAGGCACTATACTAGAGTGACCATATATATATAAAAAGGCAGAGCCCCTGCAACTTTAACTGTTGTGATGAAGAGGGAATTTCACCAGGAACTAATTGCATACAAATGACACTGGCTGAAATTCCCTTTTCTCTACAACTGTTAAATTTACATGAGCCCTGTCCTCCTTTTCATATGGTCAGCCTAGTCAATGAGGTACATGTGTTTTGCTTTTTTGTCTATGAACATTATGTCTGGTTGGTTTCAAGGTATTGTCTTGCCCGTATGAATTGTTCTGTCCCAGGTTATTATTATTATTCTCCCATGTCAGAGCAGCCCATTAATCTGTTTCATGGTGGTCATTAAAATATTGCAAATGAGTGTGATTTAATGAATGAGCCACCAAAGGCTGGTAATCTAGTGATATGCTATATTGCTAGATCCATTACTTGAAATGATCCATCTGGGCATAGATCTCCTTTAGATAACTGACTCTCTGGGGAGTGGGAGGGGAGTTTACCTTAATCCATCCTAAAGTGTTGAATCAAAGGGGGGGAAATAGAATCATTGTACCACTTTTCTTGTAACGTTCCTCAAAGATGGGGCTGACATGTAGTTGATTGCTTAGGAGTGCAGTAAGAAGGACTCCTGGAAGGAGCAGCAGACATGAGTTCTAGCTGCTAAAGCATTTAAGACAGACAGGATCCCCAAAGGCGGGGGAGGATAGCGGAGTTAACTCAGAACATTATACATAAATAAGAAAAGAAAAAAACAAAGCCAAAAAAAGTCTTATAAATCACTATCACTGTGGCATTTTTCTCCTTCAGTTTCTATACTTTATGGGTTTTGTCAGTGGCAAAATATATTCCATCCCTTGTGTCTGCTGTCTCTTTTGTAAATTGGTCCACAATTGGACAGGGAGCTTTGTGACTAAATTGCAGCAAGTCGAGCAACCAAACTCGAGGAAACTAAATTACTAGATGTCACGGCTTTGGGTTGCCATCTGGTCCATGTTGCACAGCACACAGGCACGGAGAGGTGTGCGTATCTAGACAGAATGCTATTGCGGTAAATACTTGCAGTATGGCTTACAAAGAAAGCAAACAAAATGAACCAAACAATGTCACTCTTTCTGCTAGACCCAAACATGTTTGAGCCATGGAGAAATTATTGCTGGCTTAGGAACAGAGTGGGGCATGTGTGGAAAGTAACACTGAATCATAGAATTATAGAATAGTACAGTTGGAAAGGGCCTACAAGGTCATCGAGTCCAACCCCCTGCTCTATGCAGGAATCCACCTTAAAGTATACCTGAAAGATGGCTGTCCAACTGCCTCTTGGCTTCTAGTGTGAGAGAGCGCATGACCTCCCTAGATAATAGGTTCCATTGTCATACTGCTCTAACAGTCAGGATGTTTTTCCTGATGTCCAGCCGGAATCTGGCTTCCAGTAACTGGAGCCCATTATTCCATGTCCTGCACTCTGGGATGATGGAGAAGAGATCCTGGCCCTCCTCTGGGCAACAACCTTTCAAGTATTTGAAGAGTGCTATAATGTCCCCCCTCAGTCTTCTCTTCTCCAGTCTAAACATGTCCAGTTCTTTCCGTCTCTCCTTATAGGTCTTTGTTTCCAGACATGCAGCTGAACTTTCCATCTAGATTACCAGCTAGGACTTGTCCCTGTCAGCAATTCAAGTTCACTCTGTCCCTAGCAAAGGATGTGCATTCCAGCAAAATTCAAATTGTTTGAAGTCCTCCAAATTCTACCTCATATCTCATTGTTTATCTCATGTTCATATCAGAATGCAATAGGCTTGGAATTTTTCTTTGTGTATGTTTTCTTGCATCTTTTCCCCCCAAATATCTGCATTAATCGCGCACATCGTTGAAATGTACACATTCTTCTCCCATCGATTAAAGTGTGTTTGTGCACATTTTCCACGTGTACACATCATGTTGAACACATTTATTTGTTTATTTTTGGTCCGACCGTGAATTACATTGCAAACTCGGAAATGTATGGATGTCAACCACACGTGGCATTCAAGTCTGTGCTCAGTCCAGGACGTGCGAACTTGGTTAATTCGGATCAAAAACAAACAGAAATGAGTTTTTCATTCATCCCAACCACTAGGCTACTCCAATCTGCAGTGGTCTTGGCATGGGAGTATTGTAGACACTCCAAAGTGCAGCCCGATTGAAGATGACTATCCATTTTCTCCTAGCATTTGCTCCAAGAAGCATAATTAATGGTGGGAGTTGTAAGACGATACATCTGGGGAGGGGGGGAAGTTGCTCAGCCCTGCTGTACCCCATTACAATTTCTCAATAACTGGAATGATAAATTCTGTGCTCCTTGGAAGAAGAGCAGCAGACAAATGCCATAAAAATAAAACACACTAGATAAACAGCTCCAGATAATACAATGATACAGTTTTCATAGGGGTCGTTACGCTAACAATCTGATAGGGTAATCTGAATGGGATGTTGCTTCCTTGTTGTCTACTCCTGCAAGCACACATGTGAAAACAATGATAGCATTATTAGGATATCATATACATCGATTCCAAAATAGATTATTTCCTTTCCCCAAGCACACACACCCCACGGCACTTTGACTCACTCCAGCCATTATTGGACGCAATGCAAATTTCATGTTAGCTAAATGAAAAGCTATTTAACATGTTTGGAGCAAGGGTGCAGATTGATTTAGGATGGCATTTCATCTTTGCTCTTATGGTTCTTGGCATGGCTCCCTTCCTCTGCCATTCCAAAAGGAGTTCAATTAGATGGTGAAATACAGAAGGAATGCAGCTCCCTCTAGGAGATGATTAAGCCCTCTTGCAATTAAAAGCAACCAGCCTCTGTTGCATTGCTATTATTTACAATTAGGCACTAAAGCAGAGTGATAAATGGAATTAGTGTCAAGTACATGATGTTCTTGCAGCAGGACACTGTTTCTTGTCCTGTTCAGAGTATATAGGTTGGGGTGAACTGTAAGGTGGGGAAGAGGGGCGGCCCAGCTGTAATGAGATTATCTAGTGTTGCTTCCGGGAAGAGAGAACATACTCAGATCGATATGCAGATCACCTCTGAAAGTTCCTGCCATTCACAAAGAGTTGTTATTCCTCCCTCACGTGGCCCATGGGAGTAATGACCACATTCTCCTGATCAGCAGAAGCATCAAAAATGGTGAGTGCAACTATAGATTTGATTGGTTGCATTTATATCCAACTTTTCCCTCCAAGGAATGCAAGGTGGCATACACAATCCTCCTCCTCTCCATTTCTATCCTCACAACAACAACCCTGTGGGATAGGTTGGGCTGAGAGTCTGGGACTGCCCAATGCCAACCAGTGAGCTTCCATGGCTGAGTGGGGACTAGAACCTGGATCTCCCGACTTCCAGTCCAACAGTCTAGCCACTATACCACACTGGCTCTCCTTCTGGGTGGTACTTGTAGTAATGACAGCAGTAGTGGATTAGGTATTTGCAATCCTCTCCTCCATAATTTTTTATTGCTGTGCATCCTAAAGGTGCCATCCTTTCCCCAATGCTGTTTAACATTTATATGAAACCGCTGGGAGAGATCATCCGGAGGCATGGGGCGGGGTGCTATCAGTATGCTGATGACACCCAAATATATTTATCTGTGCCTTCGACAACATCGTCAGCTAAGGATAGTGTGTCTCCTCTGAATGAATGTTTGGAGGCAGTAATAGGCTGGATGAGGAAAAACAAACTGAAGCTGAATCCAGACAAGACGGAGGTGCTCGCTGTCAAAGGCCACAACCTGGGTTTGGAGGTGTGTCAACCAGTTCTGGATGGGGTTACACCCCCCCTGAAAGACTATGTTCGCAGCTTAGGGGTACTCCTGGATCCGTCGCTCCAAATGACAGCCCAGATAGATGCGACGGCCAGGAGTGCCTACTATCAGCTTCGGCTGATACGCCAGCTACGCCCCTTCCTAGAGTTGGAAGACCTAAAGATGGTAGTGCACTCACTGGTAACTTCGAGGCTCGACTTCTGCAATGTGCTGTACATAGGGCTACCTTTGTGCCTAGTCCGGAAACTTCAATTAGTTCAAAATATGGCAGCCAGGTTGGTCACCAGTACACCTAGGGGTGACCACATTACACCAATCTTAAAATCACTCCACTGGCTGCCCATTAGTTTCCGGGCAACGTATAAAGTATTGGTTATTACCTTTAAAGCCCTACATGGTTTGGGTCCAGGTTACCTGGGGATCGCCTTCTCCCATACAATCCTCCCCGCACACTCAGGTCCTCTGGGAAGAATTTACTCCAGTCAGCCAGAACTAGGCTGACAAGTGTTACCCAGAGGACCTTCTCTTCTGCCGCTCCCAGGCTGTGGAATGGCCTGCCGGAGGAGATTCGACAAATTAGCAGTCTTCTGGAATTTAAGAAAGCCGTGAAGACTGCTCTCTTCCGGCAGGCCTATCCAGTTTAATTTTAAGATGTTTTTAATAATGTATTTGTTTTTATCTGTTTTAATGGTTTATCTATTTTATTGTTTTTATATTTATACTTAGTGTTGTTCCCCGCCTCGATCTAGATGGAGAGGCGGGTTAGAAATGAAATTAATAATAATAATAATAATAATAATAATAATAATAAAATACTTCCTTTGAATTTCTCAGACATTTTGTCTGGAAAATGACTTCTACCCCTGTAATGGACCATTCATGTCTGCCATGTTGTGCGAATGGCCCTGTGTGGCCACCATTTATACAACATTGGATTTCCAGAAATGTATGCAAAATGGTGGCTCACTATGGAAACGGGTGGCTGCTGGACCCACTTGTCAGGGGTGTGGCCACTTGGTGAGCAGGGTTTGGAAGGGCGATGCCACTCACTCTTGTGACATCCCCTACTCAAAATCCCTGAGATGTTTCAGCTGAGGAAGATTCACCATTGCTTCAGGTGACAGTTCAGTGGCAATGTGATATATTGAGAGCCTCACCATGCAATTTGATTTAAAAAGCAGTTTCTCTCTTGTATTTCTACCATTCTAAAATAAAATATAATACACATTTGCTTTCTAGATCCTCTCATCCAGAACAGCATCAATGGAGCTGGAAAAAAAGAGTGACTGATTGATCCACATGAACATAGTTTCACACTTCTAGACCAAGGATGGTCTAGAATAACCTTCATCAAACTGCTGCCTTCCAGGTCTTTAATTATCCGCCCCAGCCAGCATGACCAGTGGTCAGGAATCCTGGGTGTAGTCTAAAATGTCTGGAGTGGATGAGGTTGTGGAAGGCTGTGCTAAACTAATAGAGCAAATTCAATGATAATAGTTTGAAACTAGGTAAAGATTAGTGCAGACTAGGTGCAATGAAAGAAGGTGCCAGGCACATCTTCTGTAGGAAGACATAGTGCAGAATGGGAGACAATACAGAAAAGGCCCTCAATCTGGTAGCCATCTGCTTAATCTCTATCAGAAGTGGCTCCAACGGAATGATAGGGATGGTGATAGGGATGTATGAATCTTGTTAAATCTGTACCATCTGTTTTTCCTGGCCAGTCATACATCTTTCAATCTGTATTGGATATTATTATTATTATTATTATTATTATTACCACCAGAATTTCATTCTACTTGCACAAATTTGCATTTGTACTAACGTGAATTGGCGCAAATCCTCCCCCAAAGTGAAAAACCAGACCACAACTCCACGATATCTGCATGACTCAGAAAAAGCCAATGTCCTGTGAAATCCGCAGGTTGGATTCAAAAAAAGTCCAAACTCATTAAAATCCATTGTGGAGTTCTTTTGATATCCATAAATTATTATTTTGGTGATCATGTAGGTTTCATGGGTGCAACTGGTCCTTCAGGTACCATGAGAGAGAATAGGGGTCCGATTCATAAGGTAGCTGCTCTGAACCATGATATCTGAGGCCATTACAGCTATCATAAGCAGATGTATGTGGCAAAAATGTTCAAACCTCTGAAGTACGGCATCCCTTGCTATTTCTGTCTTTATTCTTAATAGGGCTGCAATCCACTGCACATCAACCTGGGAGTAAGATTCATTACTTTTGTGTAGGCGTGCATAGGGTTGCTCTCAAATGTTTATACCCACTTCAATGAGAGTAAGCCCTGCTGAATTCCTCCTTTGAGAAATAAGTTGACATAGCCATTTTTGCAGAGCAATAATTTTGTTTGAAGTGGACAGAACTATATTATGTTCTTAACAAAATTACTTGTAGCTATTATTTCTCCAACTAACCATTCTCATAACATACTGCATTTTTTTAAAATCCCCTGACCTGTTTTCTTTGTCTTCAGCTGTGGTGGTTACCTTTCTAGCAGCTCTGCTGATTAAAAGAGTGATAATATGAATAACAGAAATGCTCATCTAGTCTAATGCTTTTTCATGAGATTGAATGTTAGCACCAATTGAGTACCTGATTGACACAAATGATGCATTTATTATATAGCATTGTGAAGTTAGAGCAAGGCTAACCCAACTAGAGATGTGGAGAATTTCATTTGGTCCTCATTTTTAAGTGAACCAATCTAATTTGCACTTCTCAGATTAATATGCGGTTCATAGAACAGTTTTCTTTGGATTGCACACATTTTTCAATGGGGTCTTCAGCTCCGAAATATGTGTGTGGGGGGATGGGTTCAATTTCAATACATATTTTTGTGCATCTACTTTCTTAATGAAATGGAATGGACCTATTATCGAATACATGCTTAAATGATACAGACTGAGAATATACTGATCCACCCATTGCTAGACACAATCCATTTTTTTCAGTATTTTTAATCATTTAAACACTGGGAGCCACTGGGAACTAGTGGCTAGAGTACTGGACTGGGAGTCGGGAGATCCGGGTTCTTGCCCCCACTTGGCCATAGAAGCTCAGTTGGTGATTTTGGATCAATCACAGACTCTTAGCTCAACCTCACAGGGTTGTCATTATGAGGATAAAATGCAAAGGAGGAGGACTACATATGCTATCGAGTTCTTTAAGGAGGACAAAAGGTGGGATGTAAATGTAATATATATATATATATATATATATATATATATATAAACATTCACATGAGTATTAATCATGTGGACGTAAAGGTTTATCCTGCAAACAATCTACTAGTCCTTTCCACATATTTATCTGCACAGGATTGTTAACAAAAAATAATATAATACAAAGGTTGCAGAACAAAAGGAACATTATACATTACAATTTGCTTTAAAAAATGAATGTTTAGCACATAGTACAAAACCTTTTTATTACAAATATGATCTTAAATAATGCCATCATCTATGCCCACCTTCCACTTAAATCTGGGGCTCAACACATATTCCCCTCCAGATTTCCTTTCTATTGGAGGATTCTGAATTAACTAAAAGAGATTTGAGGAGCAGGCTTAATTTCTGTCTTAATTATGTGAGTAGTAGGTTGCACTGTGGAGGAGAAATGCCATGGAGTTAACAAAGTGTTATGATTGTTTGTGACTTCTAAGTGTAACTATTATCAGGAGATGTAAGAAAGAAAATGTCATTTGCACGGCAATTTTGCTTAGAGTGAAATGTAAGCTCCAGGCATTTTAGCATATAATTGGCAGAGCAGAAATACTTAAGTGATTGTTATGGACTCTCTTCTTGTCAATATTTGATTTTCAGGGTTTTTGGCTATGGATCTTTTGCAGAGCTTTTCCAATTTACTTCCTACGGAGCATGGGCTTTGTAATGCACTTCAAAGTTTGTCCCCGGTTCCCCATGGACCTTTGGCTTCTGACTCACATTGGGGGTTGTCACACTTTCATCTCTTCAGTTTAGATTGGGAACGATGGGAAGGGAAGCAAATATTAATTGAAGTCAATGTGAGAGAGGGAAATCCTTCATCCACTACTTCTGCTTGCTGCAAATGTTCTGTCTTTTATAGAACTCTAGCGTTAGATGCAGCTAACACATGTGCATTCACACACACACACACACAGAGGGAGAGAGAGAGAGATGAAAGATAGAAAGACTAACAACAGAGTAGTAAAATGTATATATTAAGCTAAACGTTGTGTCTTCTGCCCTCATCAGTAGCTGTGTTGTTAAAGATATAATGCCAGCCTTCTCAGCTTATTTGGGAAAAGTTGCTAAGAAATCATGTCAGTTGAGTACCTATGTAGTATGGGTGTAAATGGTAAACATATGAGGGATGACCTTCACTTACATGTCTGGATATCTTTCATGGAGGCCGTATTGGTCATCCTACAACCAACAGTGACCCTGTTCAGATGACACACTAAGCCACAGTGGTTAAGCATTTTGAGCTAAACGTTATGGTTTAGCATGTTGTGTGAAGCATGACTTAGCATGTCATGTGAACCATTCCTAACCATGGTGGCTACATAACCACTGTTTAAATATGCCAACCAACCATTTGCTGCCAAAGGGTTAGTGCCCTAACCATGGCTTAGTGTGTTGTCTGAACAGGCCATTGTGTTGTCAGGTAATGGCACATAAACCAATCTTCTTTGTAGTAGCACTCACCCTCTGAAACACTGTCCTACATGTGGTTTGAGAGGCAGGAACTATGGTGAGTTTAAATACCTCTTGCAAACATGTCTATTCACCCAGACTTTCCCTCACTGATATTTGACCATGACACCAGTCTATTTTACTGCTTTTGTTGCAATGCTATTAATTGAGGTATTGTGTGTATGTGTGTGTGTATGCAACAATTGTGCACTTTTTTTTTAAAAAAAAGTATGCATTCTTCTTCCATTGATCAAATAATGTTTGTGTCTATTTTTCAAAAGAACACATTTTTTTTTCATGCTAATTTGTCAATGTATGTGTTTTTAAATGCTGTTTGTTTGTTTGTTTTTTGTTCCGTGAATTGCATCACAAGAAATATATAGACTTCAACTGCAGGTCTATGAGGTGGGGGGTTGGGAAATACCAATCAGACATGAATGGAAGCCTGACCCTCTCCCAGCCAGAATAGCTTGGGGGGGGGGGGGTCAGAAAGAAGAAAAGAGACCGGTATGCATGCATATCACGTGAACAGCCTCATGCGGGGGCGGAGCCAAGCCTCTGAGTGGCTCGCCCTGATTGGCAGGCTAGTGGCCTGAGATAAACGAGCTAGATTCCTGCATGTTCACGCTCAGATCCATGGAGGGGAGAATCTCCATGTTAAATAAAGAGGCCCTAGTTTAACCCCAGCTCTGGTGTCTGTGTATTATTTATTGTGCTTTCTTCTCCACTCGCAAACTAATTTGTCATCCATCCCTAACCACCTTGGTCAGCTGCACCCAGTGAAGAAAGTGACAGCGTTATGACAAAAGTAGCAAGTGATGTTGCTGGAGTTGGCTCTAATTGTCATAAAGCTCGTCACCGTTGCAATATTTATCCAGTTGGGGGAAAAAAGATATGGAAGTAGTTTAACTTATCTCTCTTTGGGGTGCAGTTAAGTCCCTCCCCCCCCCCCCCCCCGCTACTATCTGGCTCTTCCCTGCTTGCTAGCAAAGAGGAAGGGGGGCGGATGAGTTCTCTGGCTTTTAGCCACACAATTTCTAACCAGGCTGACGGAGAGTACTGCTGTGTCTTTAAAATTAGTGTCATCTTATTTGCCTTTTCAGGTTCATTTATGTCACTTGCCACAGGAGCCAGAGTGCAATTTCTTTTTAATCATTTCTTCATTCCCCCTTGAATGGTCCCAGCCTCAGCCGGCATGAGAGTGAGACAGGAGAGGGGAAGAAAGCCCATCCTCCGCTTAATTTGGTGGCCTTTCATCGGGAACTTCACTCGGCTCTGGAGTTGTTCCGTTGGGCCGCAGATGCCGATGCAGCTTGTGACATGGGCTGTCAAAAGCAGCACTCCCTAAACCACCTGCTATTTGCATGCAAAACATGCCTCCCCGTTGAGACTCAAACTGTAAACACATTTTTTGGGGGGGGAAAAACAACCGGATTCGTCTTTGAGAGACAGGGCTCTTTTGTTTTTTTTGTTTTCAGAAGAAGTCGCAGGAATGGGAGCGGGGGATTTCCACTTGGGAAGATATTGTCCTGCCAGAAAACTGAAATAAAAATATATTGTGATTTTATGAATTCAAGAGGCTTTGAAGCATCCCCGAGTGTCTTTTAGATCATGACGTTGCATTATACTGAGCCAGATCATTGATCCATCAAGCTGGGTATTGTCTACACTGGCTGGCCTGGCAGTGGTTCTCCAGGATTTCAGATGGAAGTCTTTCTTATTCAGGTATTGAACTTAAGATCTTCTGCATTGTGCTTTACCACTGGGCAACCGAGGTTATGCCCTAGAAGGCCCCAGACTCCAGGTACCTTAGTCCCTGGGATGCCAGAGTAGCTTGTCAGAAGAGGGAGATACTCAACCATCCTCTCTTGTGTGGGTCAGCCCTAAAGTCTGAAGGCACATGATGGAGAGCCAGTGTGGTTGGGCTTTCAGTTGGGCTGAAACTCGAGAGACCTGGGTGCTAGTCCCCACTTGGCCAGGAAGCTTAATGGGTGACTTTGGGTCAATCACAGGAACACAGGCACTTAGTAGGTGAGAATCACTGGTCCATCTAGCCCGGTTTTGTCAACACTGACTGGCAGTAGCTCTCCAGAGGTTCAGACTGCCCTACCTGGAGAAGCCAGGATTGAACCTGGGACTTTCTGCATGCAAAGCAAATGTGTACCACTGAGCCATGGCCCTTCCCCACGGTTCACTGACTCTTGGTGTTACTTATATCACAGAGTGTTTGTGGGAATAAAATTGAGTGAATGGGTATCATGTACCCCATGTTGTGCTCCTTGGAAGAAAGATGGGATATAAATTAGGGTTGTACACGAATCAGGAGCGGATCCAGAATATGGAGCAGATCGGGCCATTCTGGACCTCCCAGATCTGGTTCCAAACCAGATCAGGGGAAGTCCAGATCAGGCCGGAGTAGATCCACAATCCAGATCCACTCTGGATCTGTGCAGAACCCTCCCATCTGGTAGCCCCGCTCCCTCCCTCTTCCCAATTGCCCTGCTTACCTTCTGCCTCCTCAACGTAGTCCTTGGTATCGCCCTCCCTCCTCGATGTTGGCCTCCGGGCGTCGGAGGGCGATGCCGAGGACTACATGGAGGAGGCAGAAGATAAGCAAGGTGATTGGGGGGAGGGAGGGCTCTGCATGGACCCAGATCTGATCCAGATCTGAGGTGGATTGGATCAGGCCCGATCCGGACCTCCCAGATTGGGATCCAGATTGGATCAGGAGGTCCATGCACAGCCCTAATATAAATGTAATACATTTACATAAGGTCTGATATAAATGTATAAATGAATGCCCTTGCTGTAACTAAACAAATATGGAATACTTCATGAATGTTGCCTTGATTTCTATCATGGAAAAAAGGCAGGCTATAAATATAATACTTCTCAGTGAAGTGATGGCAGAGTTGACCAGGATAGGCAATGGAGCAATTGTGGAGGTGTAAAAGATTCAAGCTGTTTGGTGTTCCATTAGAATCGAACTGGAAGTGCCCCTCCAGTTTTGGGATGCCAGGCCTCAAAAATGGAGAGGAACTTTTTGCAGGGTTGTTTTTTTGAAGGGGGGGGGGAAGAGAAAATTGCTACATGTTTCAAATCACTTGTCTCATCACATTGACTTTTGTAAAGTACTGTTTGCTGCAGGGATCAGCAGCAGCAACATTCTTACTGTGATCCAGAGGTTCTTCTCCCCCCCCCCACTCAATCTCATAGAAAGAACATGTCGCATCTTTCCAGAAGCATCATTGAGTCAACAATGGGACCCAATGGGACAGCCTTCCCCCACTACAGAAAGTACCCAGCCCCCTTCTGCAGAGCCATTGTAGGGGGAAATGGCCATAGATCTAGCGCATCTGTGTCTTGGAACTGTTCTATTTTTTAGAATAGAGTGGTTTATGTAAACACTAATTCTTGATTACTTCCGAATTTTCCTTCTTTCTGTACAACACGCTTATTGGACTCAGCACTGTATTGCCACTCTATTATCCTGCATCACTTAAGGAGCATCTGTAAACGCTGACAGTGTGACAGCATTTCTTTCCCCTGTAAATTAAGGGAAGACAAATGAACCCCTATCTAGGAAAGCTGGAATGAATAAAGCAGAGAACAACTGCCTTGAAAGGTTGAATGGGACCACCATGGCACAAATCAGCTTTTAGCTGCCTTTTTGTGTGTGTGTGCTGTTGAAGCCTATACTGACATACTGCCTAGATAATTCATACTGACTAGGAAGTCAGTTCAGAGGATCAACATTTCTACAAAAGAGCAGATATCACCCCCCCCACACACACACATGCCCATATCCAGCTCTGCCCAAATATTTTGAACCTGCCCATCATTGGCCTCTGAAAGTGTTTAGTCTCCTAACTTATTGGTTCAATGTTTCCACATGTAGCAAAGTCTATTTACCCATCGTCAATGTTTGGTGAAACTTGTGGTTCCTTGGGTGCACTTTGGATAATTCAGCCCCTAACCATCAATTGGGTGGTGTAAGGACTGGGGGTGCACCTACGGTTGATCACTTGACCATTGAATATATGGAAGAACCCTTGTGAAGGTTTTCTGACTATAATGCTCAGAGAGTGCGCTAGCTGGATAGCCATCTCTCTCCAACTCCCTTGTCCAATGAAAGATTGGGTAGCCCAGTCTCTCATTGGCTGAAAATGATGCTCTGAGAATGCTAGGGATGATGGAATCCAGCCTCAATATCCACACATCAGGAACAGACCCTCAGAGCATAATTTCTTATTATTTCTTATCATTTCTTATTTATTACATCTTTTATATTGTTCATCAGCAGAAGCTCTCTGGGAAGTGCACAATTAAAAGTCATAAAACAAGTACAGATAAATTTAAAACATTAAAAGTTTTTTTTAAAAAAAATGATATAAAACCCAGCTAAGTTAAAAATCAGTGAAAGACTGTGTAAAAATGTATATTTTTAGGAGGCATTTAAAAGATGTTACATTTTCTACCTCCCAAACTGCACGAGGGAGGGTTTTCCAGAGGGTGGGTGCTGCTACAGAGGAGGCCCACCACTGAGGTTCTTCATGGCAGCATTCTGGGTGTTTTGTTTTTTTTGGAGTAGCCAGTAGGACCTCCTCTGAGAATCGTAACTGTCGTCCGGGTGTATATAAGTGAAGGCGGACTGCTAGGTATGCTGGTCCAAAGCTGTTTAGGGCTTTGTAGGGTAATAGCATAACCTTATTGAGACTTTCCTCTCTTTTCAGGAGCTTCCTGCTACCCCATCCCCATTCTCCAAAGCACAGCCTTTTCCCCCCTTGGGGATGGAGAAAAGATATCAAGTGGGTAAGGGAAAGGTATTGAATGAACAAATCAAGGTACCCACTTTGATTCCGCTCATTGCCATTTGAGCAAGGGTGCTAGCATACTCAAACACTTTTATATCAACTGTTCTTCCCAGCCTTAGTTAGTATCCTGCAAGAGCAACAGTGGGTGTAATTTCAAGTCAGTTCTGCCTGCAAACAGCTGGGATAGCCTCCTTCCAAACCTTTGTATCTAGTTCTTTTCTAGCTCTAGAGTGACCATATGAAAAGGAGGACAGGGCTCCTGTACCTTTAACATTTGTATTGAAAGGGGGATTTCAGCAGGTGTCATTTGTATGCATGAAGGAACTGGTGGAATTCCCTCTTCATCACAATAGTTAAAGTTGCAGGAACCCTGCCTTCTTTTGTATCTGGTCACTCTAACATAGCTCCTGCAGTTTTAACTGTTGTGATGAAGAGGGGATTTCACCAGGTGCTGCGTGCATACAAATGACACCTGCTCAAATTCTCCCTTCAATACAACTGTTAAAGATACAGGAGCCCTATCCTCCTTTTCATATGCTCACCTTAGTCTTGCCACGTCTCTGAACTTTTAGGTATTAGCTGAACCACACCATTGGCTTCATGATAAGTCCCACACTGGACTCTTCAAACTTCCAGATTCTAATAAAATTCAATTTCCCCACAGTGGGTCTGTCATGATTGTAACCCCAAATGTACCACCAAAAGTTCCTATGTTCCCATTTCACAGTTTAACTTCACTTCCCATGATTTCATATTAAGACCAGCTCATCACATAACATCTCTGGCCACTAATATTCTTGTATGCATAATCTAGTATAGGGGGGTTGTGATACTGTATGTTGACAGTCTCAAAGGCTCCCCACCCCTAGATTTGGGTGGGTGGATGGCTGTCAGTGCAATTCCATCCCTGGAAATGTTATTCACATGAGCAGATGCCTCCCATTAAAGAACAAACTGCAGAAGAAGGTTTTGCTCACATTGAGTACTGCACATAGTTAGAATTCGCTACCACAAGATGTAGTGATGGCCACCAATTTGGATGGCTTTAAAAGAGGGTTAGACAAATTCATGGAAGAGAAGGCTATCAGTGACTACTAGTCCTAATGGTTATATGCTACCTCTAGTATCAGAGGGAGTATGCTGATGTACACCAGTTGATGGGAACATGGGTGGAAGGGTGCTATTGTACTCAAGTCCTTTTTGTGGGTTTCCCATGGGCAACTGGTTGGTCATTTTGTGAACAGAATGCTGGACTAGATGGACCCTTGGTTTCATCCATCATGGTTTTTCTTATGTTTTGACGACTTGCTAAATCTGTACCCATTTTTAAAGAGATTGCATAACTTCTTAAGGGGTATTGCAGAGCTGGGGAGTGAAGTGTGGACTTGTTATCCATACATGCAGAGTAGTGGAAGTTATCATACATGACCTGGCCCAGTAGTAATGGGTGATATCCTACAGTAGGTGCCAGGACCCCATGTTCTGGCAAGTCTCACTGTTAGTGTCTTGAAAACAAAACAAAACCTCTTATTGGCTCCAGAGGGTGGCCCAGAAAATTAAACAAAACAAAAAAATCCCTTTAGTTCCAGGTTGTTACCAACTTAGGTTTTAATAATGCCCTGGAAGATGAATCAACCTTCTAGTCATGGTGAGGAGAGGACAAAGACCCCTGCCTCAAATGGACAAACAACAACAGCATGGTCATTCTAGCTCACCCCCTACAATGTCCTGAAACTCTAATTGTTTTCAATGGAATTGTGGAGGGAATGAGGCCACTACCTGGGGTTGCCAGGGCCACCAGGACAAGTGCCCATAGCTCCTCATAGACCCTGGGGGGGGCACAATTATCAGTCACATAGCACTTTGCTGAAGGCCGCTCTACCATACAGCTGCCCCATCAGAATGTACCTGTGGCGATACCCCACATTTATGTCCCCTTAGGTATGTCTGGTTGAGTATGTTTAGAGAGCTAGGAATGTTAGACTGAGTGGGTGTGGCTAATGATGCTATAAAAGGGTTTGGACAGTCAGTTAGTTGTTAGTTGGGGCTTGTATGTGGGTAGGTGTGGATAGAGTAGGGAAAAAAGTAGTCTGAGAAGTGTGTGTGAGGAAAGAATAGATATAAGATTGTAGGGATTTAAGATTATTAGTATTAGGATTGTCATTACTGGTATTATTAAGAATAGGCAGGTTTTATATTGAATTTGAAGAAACTAAGAACTGTAAACAACAATAAACATTTTCTTTATTTTGCTACCATAGAACCACACGTCAGGTTGGCTTTGTCACCTGCTCTATTGGTTCAAAAATCCACAAATTACATTAAACCTTTAGCCCAGTATATCCACAAGCAGAACCTATTTCACAAAGTCTTTGCCTTGTTCCCTCACAGAGAGGGGAAAGGTAGTGTTATTTTGCCCTTCCCTCAGGCTTATTCAAGTGGTGGTGCTTGTCTTGAGAAGAGGTGCTCACGACCAGACCAGGCACATTACCCTTCAACTGTTTTGGGATGCTGGCAATTTGGCAAGAGGAGTCTTTCAGCATCACTGTATATAAATGAACAATCCTACATATGATGTATGGCAATTTGAGATAAAACCACCCCAGAGTGATCATTTTCAATCCTACACCATTCAGTTGGACGTGGGATTGACCAATATATGTATTGTGGAACTACAGCCAACACACAAGCGTAATTAGAAAGCAACAAACTAGGAGGGATGGGAGCCCATTCACAACTTAGTCTTCTTAAAATGCATACTCCTGTTAAGAGAGTTAACCAAGTAATTTATCTCTACATAATCACTGCAACAGTCTTCCTGGAAGGAGGGTAGGGGGAAACCCCTGCTAAAGCCATAATTTGAAACCAAACAAGCATAAATATTGCAGCAGTTTATTTTTCAACGTAAAAAGGGGGGATCAAAGCAGAAGGAAAATGTTGGCAAAGCAAATATTCTCCTTCCATCTTATTTTCTGTGATGTAAAGACCCTGGGTCATGGATCTTGCCAATAAAAGGCCAGACAAAGTTGATGGGAGGAAGCTAGGTGTTTGGCCCAATCTACACCTGCAGCCCTATCACAAGAGAGGAGGGGTGATTACTACTTTTCCCGCTTCCATGACCGGCACTCATGGGGCACACACCAGCAAAGTTCCCCACAATGACAGGAGTGCCATTGCAGGAGGGCACGTGCCCCGTGATGGTGCCTCCACATGTAGGTTGGCAGAAGTGGGCAGAACTATGCAGATGATGCAGCTACGGAGCTGGTTTTTTTAAAGATACATCAGATATGCACACGAATACACACAGCTACACATTGGGTGGATAGGCAGTCCATCGACTATGCGATGCTGCACAGAGATAGGTTTGTGTTTTTTAAAAAATACACTCTCTCAGCACCAAAACACAGTGATACACATCCAAAACATTTGATGAAAACGGCAGCCGGGTCCACTGCAACACACACCTCTGAAACAGCTGGGCACACCCCTCACATCTGTTTGGCTGTTTGCTGAGCCAGAAACTCACTCTGAATAGCAATAGCCTCGCAAAGCAGGGGGCATACCAGCCACGGACCTCGGGATGGTCATGAAAGAAGGGGGGTGGGAAACATGACAAATCCAGTCAGGGTTATCCCAGAATGACTGAGAGGTGGACTTGAGATCACAGCGGTATCAGCTGCGCATCGTGTGGCCTGGTAAGGAGGGCTTTGGTATTATTCTGGAATAAATGGCCGGTGTAGACAAGGCATTTGTATCTCAGTTGGGTTGAGTAGTTTCTCGGAGCTTTTCAAACAAGCTCAGGGAATTCGCAGCTCCTTCTCCCCAGGTTTCCAGAATTCCCCTAGGTTTGACCGCTGTTCCATGGAGCGTTAATAGATCACCCTTGGACAGTATTTACACAACTCTGTATTGTGGACTGTGCCCATGAGTTGGACAACAACAACAACAAAAAAAAAGATTAAAAAGATACAATTTTCAGTTAAAAATAATAACAGAAGTATGATAAAGTGCATCTAACTTTGTGAGTCAATGTAGAAATTAAAACCCGCAGAGACAAATGAAAATACAGCACTTCCCCCCCCCCCCCCCGAGCATTCTCCAAATATGCTCATAACTGTTGAACCAATGCTGAATTGAGCTGATGTCATCCATCACTAAATGGGACCAGAGTTAGGTAAATTCTAGATAGATCCTCATGAGGGTGAAGTAGAATCTAGAATCATTTGTAACTCTAGCTCTGTACAGGCATTATGCCTAGAAATATTATTTATTCACTAGAGTAGCCTTTCCCAGGTAGGGGAAGGCTACTCTATATGGCTGGGGTAAAAATCTAAGCAGGATGGGTGAGAAGGACCCCCCCAGCTCATAATTGTTGAACCACTTCTGAGTTGAGCTGAACTGTAAGGTTCAGTTTGTTTGGCAGGCCCTTCTGACAAGATGCCCTTGATGAGAGAGCCAATTGGGCCCAATCTACATAGAGAGAAGATGAGCTGCTCCTGCCGTTTCTAGCTCACTCAGAGAAGGTAGGTGAACAGGCAGCTACAGAACCGATAGGAAGAAGAGGCAGAAGTAGAAAGAGGGACTTGAGCAGTTGGTAGTGGACACCTGGGCACCTGGCAGATGCCCAATGATGCTAGCCCTTAATGCTGGCCTTGAGTTCAGGCTTTACAAACAGAGTGAACATTAGTCTTTGAGTCGGTGGACCCTGGGTCCAAATCTCAACTTGCTGATGACATTCGCCAGCTGTCCTGTTGGCCAGTTCCTGTTTTCCAGCCTGGCCTACATCACAGAGATGTGGTGAAGATAAAATGGAGGACTGGAAATAACTATTGTGCCCTGAAGATATTGGACGAAGGGCAGGATGAAAAACATCAAGGGCCTGTTCAGAAGACACTTCAGGCTCTGTGGTTAGTGAAACTGTGGTTCTCTGGGGTTAGCACTGACCAAAAGCCATGCAATTGCACAAAACACTTTAAGACACGGTTACAGCAGCAAATCCTGCTGCGGATGATCTGACTCTGGTTAGTGAGTGAGCAAGGTTTAACAAAACACACTGCACAAGACATCTTAAACTAGGGATGTGCACGCCCGAAATTCTCATATCGTATCGTTATCGGGATTTCGGGCCAAAAAAATTATCATCTCCGATAATATCGTAGGTGGTCCATATCATATCGTATCAGGTTGAGGTTGACTCTTTGGAAAATAAAAAAAAGTCCCGTTTTGGGTTGAGGTTGGCTCTTTGGCAAATAAATGAAAAGTCCCCTTCTGGGTTGAGGTTGGCTCTTCAGCAAATAAACGAAAAGTCCCCTTCTGGGTTGAGGTTGGCTCTTCGGCAAATAAATGAAAAGTCCCCTTCTGGGTTGGGGTAGGCTCTTCGGCAAATAAACAAAAAGTCCCCTTCTGGGTTGAGGTAGGCACTTTGGCAAATAAACGAAATGTCACCTTCTGGGTTGAGGTAGGCTCTTTGGCAAATAAACGAAAAGTCACCTTCTGGGTTGAGGTTGGCTCTTTGGCTGGAGTGGAGGGAATGCGCCTATGCGTGCGTGTGTGGCACAGTGAGAGTGAGTGGATACATTCTTGGATGGAATACAATGAACTTTCCAAACTTGTGGATAAACCTGGCAGTGCCTTCCATATGCAGTCACATGGATTGGGGGGAAGGGAATAGCACAGGCATAACATGTATAGCCTTAGCAGGCAGGGCCTCATTGGGCCAGGAGAGGAGAAACCCAGCAGGAGGAAGCGAAGAAACCTGGAAGATCCCACTAGTGCCTACGCCTGGCACAGTGAGTGGATGGCCGCATTCCACTGCAGTAGCAAAACTGCTGCCTGCCTTGTATCAAGATTAGGCCACATATGTCTAAGGACAACAACAAGGATTGGGGGGTAAGGGAATAGCACGGGCGTAACAGTTATTATTTTAGAGCCAGTCTTAGCAGGCAGGGCCTCATTGGGCCAGGAGGGGAGATACCCAGCAGGAAGAAGTGAAGAAACCTGGAAGATCCCACTAGTGCCTATGCCTGGCACAGTGAGTGGATGGCCGCATTCCACCGCATTAGCAAAATGATCCAGGCTGCCCGCCATCCCCATGCAGGCAGTGGTGGTGGTGGGCATTTCTTCATGCCAGAGCTGCACACATTGGCTGGAGCAGTGGCAAATAAAAGAAAAGTCCCCATTGGGGTTGAGGTAGGCAGGCACTTTGCCAAATAAAAGAAAACTCACGTTCGGGGTAGGCACTTTGGCAAATTAAAGTCACGTTTGTTCGGGGTAGAAGGAGGCACTTTGCCAAATAAAAGAAAACTCACTTTGGCAAATTAAAGTCACGTGAGTTAGGTATATTTTTATGAATACAGTGAACATTCAAAACCTGTGGATAAACCTAGGCGGCAGTGCCTTCCATATGCAGTCATAAAAGTAAAATGCCTTGTCTCATCCACGCATGTTGATAAATTAAAATGATTGGGGGGTAGGGGAATAGCACGGGTGTAACAGTTATTATTTTAGAGCCAGCCTTAGCAGGCAGGGCCTCATTGGGCCAGGAGATACCTCGGAAGCATGCCAACCTGCAGGATCCTCATCATCGTGCTTAAAAAATGACCCAGTCTGCCCGCCATCCCCATGCAGGCAGGTTGGCATTTCTTCATGCCAAAGCTGCGACATTGGCTGGAGCAGAGGCAAATAAAAGTCATGTTTGGAATAGAGGTAGGCACATTGCCCAGTTCATAGAAGATGGGGTGCTACAGGTAGGCACATTGCCCAGTTCATAGAAGTCCCCTTCTGGGTAGGCACATTGGCCAATTGATAAGAGACCCCTTTTGGACAGGCATAGGCAGGCACATTGCCTGCAACAAAAAAATGCGTGAGGGGGATGCTTCTGCAGTCCCTCACTAACGAACTCCATGAGGAGCAGACCCAGGGGACGTAGTGACGAAAAATAAAAATACAAGAATCTCTCTCAAGGTTCCCTGAAGCAGTCCCTCCAGTCCAGACTGGAACCATTGGCTGGAGCTGTGTCTTTCAAAAAGAAATAAAAAATGTATGAGAGGGAGAGACAGGCACCCCAAAACTGCCCCCAGCAGCAACAGCATCTCTCCTAGACCCAGAGCCACCTCACCCAAGGCGCGTCTTAGAGCCACGTTTCATACTGCCATGAAGTAGAAAATGATTGCAACAAAAAAGGATGCTTTGCCCACAGTTTGTGACTTCGTGTGCTGCTTTGACCACACAGCTCCTGTGTAGCAGGCTAGACACAGCAGCAGCAGCACACTCACAGTCAATCAAGCAAACACACACACCCAGAGAGAGAGAGAGAGAGAGAGAGAGAGAGAGAGAGAGAGAGAGATAAATATATTTTTTAAAAATATAATATATTTCTGTTTTATTTTTTGAAGAAAGTTCAACAGGGCAGAGGACAAACACCCTCCCCTTCAGTCACAGTAACCCCACTCATGCTAAGTACCTAACCCCAACCAGAAAACGTACAATAAAAATTATAACTCAAACTCTAAAATACACAGGCAGCAACACACAGCCAAACGAACCTGAGACACAAAGATGCAAGAGATTACAATGAATCTCCAACAATTCGCCACCAAGACCAGGAGCCAGGACAGAGCTCCAACAAATCCACTCTTCTCCCTTCAACGCCTAACTCCCAACAGAGCCTGGAATACCAAGTGTGGGGGGTTTATGCGGGGATATCTGCCCTCCTCCAACATTGTGATTGGCTCCTGCTGGAATCCTTGCTGCACGATTGGTCAGTGAAACCGTCAGTCTCATCAAGCATACCCCACCTTCTAGCTCCGTTCATGTGGCGGCAAAAGAGAAAGCGCCTTCCGATAACACGATAAAATACAATATTTATTGTTGGAATTTCTATCGCTTCCGATAATTATCATTGTATTCCTTACGATTTCCTATCGTATCATTATCGTTAAATGGAGACACGATAGAGAGCATATTGTATCGTTATCGACGATTTTAACGATATGATACACATCCCTATCTTAAACCCTGCTGCTTAACCAAAAATCTTAACCAGCAGAGTTTAAGGTGGCGTTCAAACTTTCTTTTTTTATAGGGAAGGGGGGGGAAAGGGGGATTTCTTTCCCCCCACCCTCACAAGAAACAGTCACTACATGGGGCTGGAAGGATTAATAGACAAACAGGAGTAAAAACCAGCAATGCAATTAATTTCAGCCCAAACCCAGCAGGATTGGAGCCATAAACTATGTACTCCTTTCAGCGTTCAAAATGCAAACCCATGTATTTTCCAGGAGATATAAATTTCAGATCTGTTAAACCTGCCGTGCCCTTTCAGAATTTACACAGATGTTGGGCGATTTATGCATTCATAAGCTGGCATGCAAAATTGAGCAAACACCCAGACCGTTTCTGTTGACTTGTTGTTTTCCCCCCTCCCCAGAGGCACAAATTAGGTTGAACATTTTCCTTCTCTTCACTTCTACTGATTCCCAAGGTTGAGAATAAATCTTTGCAAGCCACACACATAAGATGGGAAGTTCAGTCCCATGCTGAAACCTCTCTGCTATTTTCTTGCCATGTCCACAGGCACAAAAAAACCAGGGTATTTTTGCTGATTATTTCTCCCATGCCCATTGCCCGCCATTTTCCTGACAGGACCAGCTCTGAACTGCAAAAGCCCTCAGAGGAGGACTAATTGCTCTCCCTGGAACTGATGGGCTTCTGGGGAATTACTAATAGGCCAGATCTAGGCCAGATCTACACCAAGTAGAATATAGCACTATCAAAGTGGTATGAAAGCAGCATATGGAGGCAGGATCTACACTACTGCTTTAGAGCGGTATTGAAGTATATTGATAATTGTTGGGTACAATTCGCATTCCATATACCACATTCATAGGGTTATATCCTGCCTTTTATTCCACATTTGTAATGGTTTGACACAAGGTGTAGATCTGGCCATAATCCTCCTGATGGAAAAAAGACACACTGTTGGATTATGGGTTCCTGGTCGACAGCTGGTTGGCGACTGCGTGAACAGTAGGGATGTGCACTGACCCCCCGGATCGGATCGGATAGCGGATCGGAATCGGACCTGGGGGGTCGGATCGGATCGGATCAGAAACTGGTCGGATCGGATCGGACCAGATGTCCGATCCGGATCGGACGCCATTTTGAATGCTTTTTCCCATAGCCAAGTATTGTTTTACAAAAACGCCTATAACTTTTTCATTTTTAAAGCTAGAAGGATGAAACTTCGGGACATTGTAGACTGGTTAGGGATAGTTATCTGTGAGAAATTTCAGAAAGATTGGTGCATGCGTTTTGTGGCAATTAATTTTTTAATAAATACCCAGGAATGCTTATAACTTTGTCATTTTTAAAGTTACAAACATGAACCTTTGCCACATTGTAGGAGGTACCTTGGGACCTATGTGTGTGAAATTTCAGAAACATAGGTGCTTGCCTTGTGTGGCAATTAATTTTAGAAAAATGGGTAGTAGTGGGGTAAATACATTTACGCCTTCCATTTTTTTATTTTTTAAGATACAAACAGGAAACTTGGGCACATTACAGGTACCACTTGCCTTGATATGTGAGTGAAATTTCAGAAACATTGGAGCTTGCCTTGTGTGTCAATTAAGTTTTGAAACAATGAGGAAAGAAACACCTATAACTTTGTCATTTTTAAAGTTACACACATGAAACTTTGCCACATTGTAGGTGGTACGTTGGGACCTATGTGTGTGAAATTTCAGAAACATAGGTGCTTGCCTTGTGTGGCAATTAATTTTAGAAAAATGGGTAGTAGTGGGGTAAATACAGTTACGCCTCCCATTTTTTTAGTTTTGAAGATACAAACAGGAAACTTGGGCACATTACAGGGAACACTTCACTTGATATGTGTGTAAAATTTCAGAAACATTGGTGCTTGCCTGGTGTGGCAATTAATTTTTGAAACAATGAGGGATTCATTGGACAGCACTTGCCCATAGGGATTCATTGGACAGTACTTTCCCATAGGGAATCATTGCATTGCACTTTCCCATAGGGAATCATTGCATTGCACTTTCCCATAGGGAATCATTGCATTGCACTTTCCCACTGAGAAATACAGTTATGCCTCCCACATTTTTATTTTTGAAGATACAAACAGGAAACTTGGGCACATTGTAGACTGGTTAGGGATAGTTATCTGTGAGAAATTTCAGAAAGATTGGTGCATGCGTTTTGTGGCAATTAATTTTTTAATAAATACCCAGGAATGCCTATAACTTTGTCATTTTTAAAGTTACACACATGAAACTTTGCCACATTGTAGGTGGTACCTTGGGACCTATGTGTGTGAAATTTCAAAAACGTAGGTGCTTGCCTTGTATAGCAATTAATTTTAGAAAAATGGGTAGTAGTGGGGTAAATACAGTTACGCCTCCCATTTTTTTATTTTTTAAGATACAAACAGGAAACATGGGCACATTACAGGGAACACTTCACTTGATAGGTGTGTAAAATTTCCGAAAGCTGGGTCCAGGCATGTGGTGGCAATTAATTTTTGAAACAATGAGGAAAGAAACGCCTATAACTTTTTTATTTTAAAAGTTAGAAGTCTGAACATTGCTCACTTTGTAGATGGGTTAGGGGTAGATATGTGTCAGAAATTTCAGAATGATAGGTCCAGGCATTTGATGGCTATGGAATTTTTAGATTAAATGTTTCAAAAAATGTTCCACAGAGACCAGGTCTTCCTTTCCTCCCCCTCCCGCTTCCCGCGAAGAAAAGGAAACACTGTCTCGTCTCGATCCCTTTGATCCTTGCTAGTATCCATTACAGGGCTCATGTCTGCTTTTCTACTTTCACTTTTTACTCAAGCAGACAAAGTTATAAGCATTCCTGGGTATTTATTAAAAAATTAATTGCCACAAAACGCATCCACCAATCATTCTGAAATTTCTCACAGATAACTATCCCTAACCAGTCTACAATGTCCCCAAGTTTCATCCTTCTATCTTTAAAAATGAAAAAGTTATAGGCGTTTTTGTAAAACAATACTTGGCTATGGGAAAAAGCATTCAAAATGGCGTCCGATCCGGATCGGACCTCATCGGATCGGATCGGATCGGATCGGAGTTTGGTCGGATCGGATCGGATTTTCCCGATTTTGGGTCGGATCGGATTCGGATCGTGGATCGGATCCGATGCACACCCCTAGTGAACAGAGTACTGGACCAGATGGACCCTTGGTCTGATCCAGCCTGGCTCTATGTTCTTAAATATTCCACCCTATTCTTAAAGTGTAAACCCAAGTCCAGTGCCCTCATTACCATCTTTATGTCCTTCTTATATGTTTCTGGAACCATTTGACACACTGGTCTTGGAAACACAATGCTAGGGTAGATAGTTCTTGGTCTGATCTAGCAAGGCTGCCTCACATTCCCATGTTCAGATATTATCAAATAACGTTTACCCAAGGTGATGCATTTTTCTTTTTTCTTTTTGCCTAATATATTAATTTGTTTTGGGCATCCATCTTCCTAATATAATGCATTTTTGAACAATGTTTTCACTAATGAAGTTTTGATTAGAGTACTTCTATTGCAAAAAATAAAATAAAAATAAATGTGGATTCTGAAGGGTACTGGAGCATTAGTTCATATAATGGTTAGACAGTGCAAAATCAGGTGTATTTGCATTAACATTGAATTGAACAGATCTCTCTCCCGTCTCTTCCTTGAGGTTCTGGTCTGTTGCTGCAGAAGCTGGTAGTGTATGGCAGCTGAGCAACCACTGAAGTGGGGCGTGCAGATGGGACATAAGCAAACAGCTATAACTCTCACCACAGCAGCATATATTCATGCCAAGGTGGGGTGGTGGTAATATTATTATTTCTTTCTTTGTTTATTTATATAGTACCATCAATGCACATGTTGCTATACATAATAAAACAATAAAACAGCAATGCCCTGCCACATAGGCTTATATCATGATAAAATCACAATAAAACAATAAGAAAGGGAAGGGAATGCACCAAACAGGCACAGGGGACAGAGTAAGATCAAAATCAAGTTCTATAAGCTTTAGGAAAAAAAAGAAAAGTTCTCAAATGAACTTTAAAAACTGTGGCCTTTATCACACCTATCCGGTTTGCTTCTGCGGGTTCCCCCTCCGTTTCCTATGCGAGTGTAGCCTTTTGGATCACACGTGGTCGGTTTTGCTCCGATACCTCAGCTCAGCCTGCTGAACTTGCCTGAACTTGCCTGAAACGGGCTTTGTCCGTTCAGGGTTAAATCGAAACAGAAACTAAAAATGGAGCACTCAGGGCACAAGAACAACACGAGGGGGATGATGTCATGCGAGTCCCTCGCTGGAGATCTGGATCAAAGTCGCGGTGAGTGTGCTTAAAACCGCGTGTGTGAAAATGGCCTGTAATTGAACTCGTGGTCTGCAAATGCTCTGGAAGAGAATTCCAGGCATAGATGGCAGGGAGAGGAAATGGACGAAGCCAAGCAAGAGAAGTAGAGATCCTTGGGCGGGTAAGAAACATAACATTTGATGAGCGAAGAGCACGAACGGGGCAATAATGTGAAATAAGAGAAGAAAGGTAGGAAGGAGCAAGCCTGTATATCTTGCCAAAGGCCCATCAACCTACACCGCAGATGTATCCTGTTCTTTCGATGGCACTGTCCTCCAATGAGATCAGTGTCTACTGAAGCACCCTAGAAGTCGGGGAGTCAAGGCAGAGCGATGATGAGAGCTTTCTTGGAAACAAATAGGGGTTGTTGAATTGCAGGAATTTGAAAATTAATTTTTTTAAAGAGTGCTTTTCTTTCATACACTAACAGTGGAGGATGTGGGAAAGAGGATCTTAATGGAGAAACTCGTTTCCATGTCCCTGTCTCATTATTCTGAATACATTCAAGAAGATCTATGAAGAAGCAATATCAAGAATGCCACTGTGTAGGTAGTGAGGAGTGCTTGAATGTACCCTTAAGGCAATGTTTGCCTTGACTGAGAGGTGATGGTTCTATTTAGTGACTGTGCTTGGTTGTTTTTTTGTTTTTTTGTTTTTTTTTGCTGTTATTCTGTAGGATCTGGGCATATGAGAAAGCTGTCGATGAAACAGAATAATTATTTTTCCCCTAGTACTTGCTAGAATTATATCTACCTTTGGCCAGCAATTCATCTTCTTTCCAGGTACATATGTCCTTCCATTTGAACACAGACATTGTTTTCTGCCCATAAGATCGTGGAGGGGTTAGGAAAACCTGCAGATGTATTGTTTCAGTCCTACTTGTATTTCATGTGTCATTCACTCTGGTGCAGGCTGGTTTAGATGGAGAACTGAGCAGATGAGTCTTCAAGCCCATTAGCTTGTGTGTAGGATCCTTAAAGTAACAGCAAGCACTTATTGGAAGGATAAATGCTCACCTCCCATAGTGCAATGGATTGTGGACTTAATAACCTTATCAACATTTGAATGGGTGATATAGAGGCACAACTTGCTATATGGCTATATGGTCTGATTTTTTTGAAACCTATGTATAATTCTCTCTCCTTTTTTAACATTCAATGAAAAATTATGACATTGTTGTATATGTAATGTGTTTTTTTCTTTTTTTCACTATTTGTTTTTGTTTTTATTGTTCTGTATTTTTTTTATAGCTGTCTTAAACTGTCTTAAACTCAGAGAGAGTTCAGTTGATAAACCTCCTCCGGCAGGCCGTTCCACAGTCTGGGGGATGACAGAAGAAAAGGTCCTCTGGGTAACGGTCATCAGCCTAGTTTTAGTTGACTGAAGTAAGTTCTCTCCCCAGGTAGAACAAGGGGAGAGTCATATAGTTGATACTATTTCCCTCACCAGCATGTGAAGCCCTTTTGGAAAGCCTAAATCAGGCCACATCCAGCCACCGGTACTCCGTCCCTCTTCCATGCCGACCTCTAATTTGCCGTTGAGCAGAGGGGATGAATTGCATGTGGCACTGATTGCAGTACCGCACTCTAACCTGTTCATCCTCCCCCTTCAAAATGGTTCTCTTTCCCTTTCCATAGTCCAGTTAATATTATTCACACGTTAACCCAAAACATGCCAAGTGAGGCTGAAAGAAGCTTCTAGCACAGGGGTGGGGAACTTTTGGGGTTCTGGGGCCTAATACCAACGCCCTGGGGGCCATGTGGTCATTGCACACCAACCAATTTTGTGCAAACCATTGGTGGTTCACCACTAAATGTTGCTGTGAACCATGATGGCGATATAAAAAGGCCAAATTTAGCTGTAACAACGCAGTGTCCGCTTTGTTTTGAAACTTGGTTTTTTTTGGCTTTTTAGGCCACTGTCCTCGCTTGCTACCAAATTTTTTTTTGATGATGCCACTGCCACTGGATCAGCAAATTCAGGTGTGGCAAGGGATGCACTTAAGGCCACGAGAGGGCACATGTGGTCTGTCGGCCATGATTGGCCATCCTTGTCTTAGCATAATGTGTGAACGTGCCATCAGCTTTCACTTATATGAACCAATTACCAGGAAACTCTACAATCGTTCATTAAACAGTTTTAGCTTCTATCATCACAGCTGAAGGTCTCAAATTGGACAAATTCCCTTGATCTTTTTTTAAAAAAACACCCTGTGTAGATGATGCGTTAACTTAAATGAAGGGATTACACCTTATTATTTCTGCTCCTCTTGATTCTGGAAGCATTTGAATAATCTACCGTACTTTTCCCACCTCTCTGTGTTGTAAGCTATTGATTACTACTTCTTTTTTCCTGGAGAGCTTTGCACTCTCAAAATGTCTACCAAACACGTGCCCTGCTGTTCTTCACTGTTGGCAGACAGTCCAGATGCATTGCAACATCCATTTCAGACTATTGACATGGGGAGAAATAAATGAAAAGTGATCAGTTGGTATCTGGGCTCAGGAATGACAATTATCTGAAAGTAACAAGGTAATTAAGTGACAAGAGCTCTTTGAAATAACAAGGGAAAGTGAGATCTCATTCTCCCATGTTATAGCAGGAAACATCTTCTTGGCAGGTATCTCTATTTGAATTCCAAAGGTTTATTTGGAAAGTAGAAATGTAGTGCTAGGCACATCATTTGCTTTATCCTTAATTTCCCTCTTTGTATTCTTCCTCCTGCTTGTCACACAGTTCATACATTTTATCTTGGAGCAGCTGTCTGTGGGAATATCTCCTCATACACTCTTGCCCTCCAATGTGTGGCAAAATACAGCAGAAAGCCCTACCAGGCATTCCGTTAATTGTGTATCTAGCAGCTATGTCTACTTTTTAATTTTTACTCTAGAGCAGGCATGGGACAAATATTATCAAATATTCTTGATAAGAAAAACAACTGGAATTCCCTAAAAACAACCACAACTGATTATCCCACCCCGTGTGACTCTCATAGCTGTCCCACCACCATAAAATGAGTCAGTGATCCCAGTCCCTTTGGCCTGCATGTAGAGATACGTACCCCCTAGAAGCAGTTTCATCCAGTGATATCTGGTAGTACATTCCTATGGGGCATCGGCATCTATTTAAATCCTGAGCTTGCTACAGGTCATGTCAGGGCAGTGAAATTTGACGGGTATCATGAGCTTTTTAAGGGCCGAGTAAAAGTTTATATACCGAGAATAAAGAGAATATTTGCATATCAAAAGCGTTCCTTAAAACTGTGGCCATAGAAAATATTGCCTGTCTGATCAAACTTTAACTTCTCTTTCAATAACTCTAATGGTTCACTTTAAGAGGAATCACCAAATGCATGTCGACATTTCAATTTAGTTGACATCCAGTGAAATATGCGGATATGTGCAACCTTTAGCCTATCTACACTACTGCTTTAAAACGGCTTATAACAGTTTTGGGAACTGTAGGGGCCCAGAGCATACTCCATATACAGTTTTCAAAAGATTTTCAAAGTGTTTTATCCTACATGTGTAGATAGGCTACTTGTCCTGAGAATTTTTGCTACTCTTTGCCACTCCATGTGGCTTCCTTGGAAATTCCTATCAGGAATCAGCCAGTTCCTTTTAAATTTCCTATGAAGCAAAATTCCAGTGGAGCCTCTGCTTACGAAACATGCCCTTGTGGAATAATTTTCAAGGTTTTAAAAAAATAATCCTTAAACATGATCCAATAATTTTGCCTTGAGGTGTGATTCCTCTAGTACTGTAGTGGTTTTCTCCATCCCTTGGGTACCAGTTTATTGCTTCATTGAAGATGATGTACCTGGGAGGTGTAGGTGATTTTCTTCCCTTGACAATTGTGGCACAATTGGAAGAGCCTAGAGAGTTTGCACAGGAAAGCAAGACACAATGTTTGCAGAACACTGAACAGACACACTACCAGGGGAGATTAATACACAGTTGGCAGCATCTCCATTGAGACAAGACATGACATTTCCAAGAAATCTCTATATTAAGGTATGAGATGTGTGTGTGGGGGGGAACCTATTTTTTTTTGTTTGTTATTGGTGTGGCAGACCCAGTGTACAGACTTCTGACAATCTTGTCACTGTTCGCAAATCAAGTGAACATGTTTCGTTTGTAACCCTGAATGCATAAGTGAATGGGAACATAATGTTTTGCAATTTCCCGAACTTGCATTCATATTCAAGAGTGCACACTTACCCAAGTGTACACTAACAAAAATATGACCCCCTCCCCGTATACATTTTCATGCTTTAGCCTAGGAAGGGAAAGGGTAGATTTACCAGGGGTGGGGGATTCTTGGAAAAGCATAAATCTTTTGTGTTTGAAAATGCACGATTTTCCTGTTCGGGGTGGGGGGGAATGCTCATGTTTCAGAGCGAGAACAAAGCAAAACAAGCATCAATGTGGAAAATGCAGAACCTCAATGAGCTTGAACATCGCTTGTTCTCCCAAATCATGTCTGGAGGAGCTAGTCCCTGAGGTCTGGAGTAGGGATAGATGAATCTATCAGTTTCACTTCCTCCCAAATTCCTTTTTCATTGAATTTAACAAAACAGTACAGAAAAAATATCACAGGAAAAAAAAGAATAAACATTACATGCAGAGGAATGTCATTTTTTTCATCACCATTCAAAACCAAAAAAAAGCTTTGTGTTATGCATAGGTTTCAGAAAAGCACACCAAATATCCAGTAAGTATCCACTCGTAAGTGGTGTCTATATACCACCTGTTCAAATGTTGATCGTGTTATTAAGTCTTCAGTCCATTGCATTATGGGAGATGAACATTTATTCTTTCCCTTTTTTTTAAAAAAAAATCTTCCCTGCTGATCAAGAAATTTGCATATTTTGGAATGTTCTTATCAAACAATGAACAAAATTCTCACCCATCTGCCACAGCCAAATTAAATAGGTAGGGCTATTCCCAGTATAGAGAGGGTCATGTGGTACCTGAATGTCTTGTAGCTAAGAAATATGAGAAGTGTGCCAGAGCAAAGAGAGGTGATTGAAAGCTAGGCTTTCAAGAGCTAAGCACGCAAAGCCTTGGACCTAGATGGACAAATCTGTCCATTTCCTCCCCCCCCCCCTTTTTTTTTCTAGGGATGCATAAGATATCAGCTCCATCAGATATTTTGGGGGGATGTTCCCAATCCATATAATGAGGACTAGATGCAGTTTGTGTTCATAAATAGGGATGTCGGAGGAATCTGGTTGGCGGTGATGCTCAGTGAGTTTTCGCTGCCTCAGCCCCGTGGACAATCAACTATGAGTTGGCCCAACTCAGCATTCAACAATGCAGGCCAGATCACAGGTTCTCAGGTTTGTTTGTAGGGATATTGTGGGAGGTGGGGGGGGGTGAGGTCAGATGTGGTGTCCCATCCCCCTACTCAGCCTCCCAGACCTATTTGTGCAAGTACTGTGTGGTCTGCAGCTGCCGAGTGGTTGTCTGTCCCCTTAGAAAACCTTCTTCAGGGGGCTGTAACATCAAGAATGCATTAAATTATGCTTATGGGGATAACACATAACATTAGTATATCAGTTTAGGGATTAGTTAGGCATATTGCCTGAAAGTAGGGTGACCAGATCGCCCTGGATTTCCCGGTCCTAGCCGGGAAACCTGGGGCAATCCGGGCTGACAGGGGGGCGGCGGGGGCAAACCGGGGAAAGGATCAGCTCTCCTCCTGCCCTAAAATGCCCACGCTGCTCCCCGGCCACAGCAAGAAAGAAGTGCTCAGCCTTAGGGAGCGTCAACAAATTCCTTGTCTGGGGGCTAACTGCTTTAGCCCCCAGACAAGGAATTTGTTGACGCTCCCTAACGCTGAGCACTTCTTTCCTGCCACGCTGCTCCCCGGCCTGGGCAAGAAAGAAGAGCTCAGCATTAGGGAGCGTCAACAAATTCCTTGTCTGGTGGCTAACTGCTTTAGCCTCCAGACAAGGAATTTGTTGACGCTCCCTAACGCTGAGCACTTCTTTCCTGCGGAGGCCGGGGAGCAGCGCTGGCATTTTAAAGCAGGCTTTTCCTCCTCCTTTGCTTGCTGCTGCTGTTGCTGTTCCTCAGGTACCTCCAGGGAGCCCAGGAGCAGGGCAAGAAGGGTGAGGGGACTGCAGGGGGTCACGCGGCAGTGGAGGAGATCGGCGGTGGCAGGACCCGGTAGGTCCGGGCTGGGTTTTTTTGGGGGGTGGGTGGCTTGGTGGGGGTGTTGTTTCGGGTGGGGGAGTGGTGGGGGGGTGTCTGCTTGTTAGCTGTATGGCGGGCAGCCTTTTTAATTTTTTTATTTTATGTTGGGGGGGGGCTGCTTTGGTGGGGTGGCCATTTTGGACTGGGATTTTGCTTTCCAAAATCTGGTCACCCTACCTGAAAGGCCTGTGGCCTGTGCCCATATGTAAGTTTCTTTTTAAAATATATATATATATATATATATATTATTACAATATGAAGGTTCTGGCGCCAGTAATTAACGTAGGAGACTATCGTCCTGTTAAGAGTATTTCTGCAGACATCTCTTATCAAGTAAGAATCTGTATATTATTTTTTTGTTAAAATGTTTTAATAAAACAATTTTATATGATTTATATAAGTTTTAATGTGTGATGTGGACAGGCCCCAGAGCCTTCATATTGTAATAATAATAATAATAATAATAATAATAATAATAATAAATATATATGGAACTTATATATGGAACTTACATATGGGCACAAGTCTTTGAGGCAATATGCCTAACTAATCCCTAAACTTATATATTAATATTATGTGTTATCCCCATAAACATATTTAATGTATTCTTGATGTTACAGCCCCCTGAAGATGGCCTTTAAAAAACAACATAGGCTGAAACACGTTGGGCTTGGAAATAATGTATCTTAGCATTCTGAGAACCTGCTTCTCTTCCTTTTTTTTGCCCTCAGTTGGATGCTCTCCTCCTTTTGGTTTTTTCCCCCCTTAGAAAACCACCATTTTGTGTGAAAATGGGCATCAATATGTAATGTTACGTAAATGGCAGCCATAAAGGGGCCGTTTATGCAACACTACAGGTATAAATGGTCCTTTCATGCCTGTAATGTTGCGTAAATGGCTCTTTTATGGCCGCCCTTTGCACAACATTACATTTTTGGGAAACCCTGAGCCGCCATTTTCATGCAAACGGCAGCTTGCTGAGGAGACAGGTGGCCCCACGGTGCTTGTCAGGTGCTTGCCAGGCCATCCAGCAGCTCGCACAGTGCACCAAGGTGGGGTGGATGGTGGCAGCAGAATCGGTTAGTGCCTGACAAGGATAGACAGTGGAGAGTCCATCCATCCCTAGTTCTTTGTTGCTCAGATTGAAATTTGGGCAAAAGGGTGGCCATAAATAGCACACTTTGTGCGACTAGATACAAAAGAGGGCAGGGCTCCTGCAGCTTTAACTGTTGTGATGAAGAAGGAATTTCACCAGGTGCTGCATGCATTCAAATGACACCTGATGAAATTCCCTTTTCTGTACAACTCTTAAAGATGCAGAAGCCCTGTCCTCCTTTCCATTTGGTCACCCTGCTCCTGGTTCTCTTCCGCCCCAAGTGGTCCCCCCAAAAGTGTTTTTCTATTCTGCTCACCCCTGGAATAGACAATGCTGGGATTGATTCTGTCTTCCTTCCTTCCTTCCTTCCTTCCTCCCTTCCTCCCTTCCTTCCTTCCTTCCTTCCTTTCAAAAACCAGCTCATTTTTAATTGAGCATTTTGTCAGCACTATAGCGCCAAGACCATAAAACCTACAGACCTGAAACTTGTCGCTGCACACTATTGAGATCTTAAAGATGCAGGAGCCCTGTCCTCTTTTCCATATGGTCACCCTAGTAGTGTAAATCTAGCCAAAGGCCAGGTCTACACCAAGCAGATATAGTGGTATGAAAGTGGTATATAAAAGGCAGAAGCCACACCAAGCAGGATATAGTGGTATATGGTATGTGTCAATGGGCCCAACAGTTGTCAGTGCACTTCAGTGTGGCTCCTTCATACCACCTTCATAGTGCAATATCCTGCTTGGTGTAGATCTAGCCTAAGTTTCCCTTTGAAGGTCTATGCCTACTTAAACAAGACTTTGCCTCCAGGCAATCTAACCTTGACACAATCTGCAATATTACGTATTGGATCAACACTGGGGTAAAACAAATCTGGCCTCTTGAGTGGAAAGGAACAAACCCATCAGCCAATTTGCTCAGTTGAACTTCAGCTCTGAAGCATCCCTTAACAAAATCCCCCTGCACAGCTCCACCCAGTCTAATTAAATTGCACCTATGGCAGCTCGTCCTCCTCCTCTTAATGTATTTTGCTTCCATTTTTCTCCTTCAACTGCTCTCGTTACTCGTGGAGAAAATCGGGACCCCACGGTCCAATTAATATTAAGCACCGGCATAATGGTAATTATCAAGTGCATTTAATTACAACTGTTTTAGTGAATCTCCTGATCTTCAAAACAGCAATTTGTACATAATTGCTGACTCCACTCCTCCCAAGCAGGATGACAATTAATTCATCACAGGAGTTTGCAGCCAGGCTGCTGAAACTTTTTTCCCCTTCCTCATACACATCAGTTTTGTATATTTAGTATTAATTAGCCTGTTTGACAAAGTAACAAATTAAAAGAAAGCCTTAATGATAAAATCCACAGAAATGCAATAGAAAGCATTGTGTCTCCCTTCACTGCAGCAAAAAATATTTATAGCACAATTGAAGATATAAAGCCAGTGTGGTGTAGTGGTTAGAGAGTTGGACTGGGACTCAGGATATCCAGGTTTTTCTAGTCCCTCCTTGGCCATGAAACTCACTAGGGTGACTTTTGGCCAGTCACAGGCTCTCAACCCAATTTACCCTGCAGGGTTGTTGTGAGGGATAAAAATGGAGAGGAGGAAGACTATGTAAGCCACCTTTGGCTCCTAGCAAGAGGGGAAAAGGCAGGGCGTAAGTACAATAATAAAAATATGGATATTGTATTTATCACCTGTTTTTATGCTCTTTATGGTTTTAAATTTTGTATAATGGTTTTTTAATGTTCGATGTTTTTAATTTGTAAACTGCCCAGAATGCTTCGGCTATGGGGTGGTATATAAATACAATAAATAAATAAATAAATAAACGTATGTGATTGACGAGACCAGATGAAAGGTCCAACTAGTACAGCACTCTATTCACATAGAGGCCAACCAGCTGTCAACCAGGGACCCTCGAGCAGGACATGGTCCAACAGCACCCTCCCACCCATTTTCCCCAGCAACTGGTATAAACATGCTTACTGCCTCTGATACTGGAGGTAGCACATAGCCATCAGGACTCCTTCCTACAGTCAGTGAAATTTTGATGTGCAATTCCAAATGCTAAGGTAGAGTTGCAAGCAAGTGTGATACAGGGGGTGCATCTGCTTCTTCAACTAATGTGTAGCTTTCAAAGAGGATGTAGCTTTAGCTACTCCTTCACCATTCCTCTTTTGGCTTCTCTTCCTCTTCCCCCCGTCACCAGCTATGGACTAACACGACCGATTTTCTATACAACAGGCGGAAGAAGTTGGATGGCAAGATGAGTGTAGAAGAAACTGCAGCTCCATCTCAAAACCTGCACAAAAGAAGACGTGATCTCTGCTTTGTGACTTGTCAACCCTCTTTTGCGGTGGTACAGATAATGAAAGAACTGTGCCACATTTGGGCAGGTATTTTTTGAATAAAGAAAACTGAAAATGGGGCAGCACCAGAACTTAACATGTCGAAACCAGAGGCAAAGGCTCAAAATAATGCTTAGCTATTTTGAAAATTTAACAAGAGCTATAAAAGGCCCAATTTGGGGAGGGGAGTATACATCATCCCCATGGGTAAAGGGATATACACATAAATCCAATTCCTATTGTTTATGTGCTGCCAAAGTGCATTGATATCAGAGCCAAAGTCCATCCTCTCCAGATAGGCCTAAGCTGGTAGAATGCAACTACCAGAGCTTCCCCAGTTAGTATAGTGTTCAGGAGAACCCCCCCCCCCCGACCACACACTTGGTCTTTTAGGAAGGGGAGTAACCCCATCTAAGACCACTTGTAGACCTCCATCCAGAGTTGTTGGTTTCCTTACCCATAGTACTTCCGACCTGTCTGGATGAAGTCTCAGCTTGTTCACCCTCATCCATCCCCAAAACAGTCTCTAGAAACCATTTTATGTGTTCCACCGCCTCCTCGGGATGTGTAGATGGAAACAAGAGGGGGAGCTGAGTATCATACACATACTGATGATGCTGAAGTTCAAACTCCAGGTGACTCCCACCCTCCCCAGTGGTTTCATGCAGACGTTAAAAAAAGCATGTGAGAAAGGGTTGAACCCCGTAGCTCCCCACGGACTGATAGCCATCATCAGATGCTTGCTGAGCCACAAAAAGTGAATATGGCACCACAAGGGGGGTGAATGGCAGTGGGGTAAACGTCTGACGAGTTCGATTCTGGTGACTTCACCCATTCCTAGCTGGATCCCTCTTGTTTTTTGTCAGGTGAAATATCACTGCTTCCTCCTCCTTTCCCTCCTCCTCCTCCTCCCCCTCCTTGCCACTACCACCACCACCACCATCCCATTTACAGGTGGGCAGGATCTGGGATTTCCAATTGCTAGCTTTTGTTTACAACCCTCCCTCCTCCCTTCCTGGGACCGGCTGGGATGAAAGGGCGGCGGTGGCAGCGCGTGCAGAGCCTCCGAGGCTTGAGCCACACGAGACGAAGTGCAGCGCTCCAAAGCGGCTTGTGGCGCAGGGAGGGCACATTGAGGATGACGTGTAGATCTGTCCGTGGTCTGCCTGTTGCTGGCAGTCAGGATGACCGTCATAAAAAACGCACAATCCCAGCATCAAACGCTAGCAGGCAGCTTTACAATATCCTATCTTGCCTTGCTTTCCAGAGGTGAGAGTAGTCAGGAGAAGGATCCTTGACAGCTTCCCACTGAAATATGAGGCAGATTACAGACACCCCTGCTGACCTTGTTTGCAACTGCAGTGTATATTTACTAGTGGCAGTGAAGAGCACTTGTGCAAACTGCTGATGCATCAGGATTGCTAGGCCATGCTCTCCGTTCGCTCAATCAGGCCAATTTCCCCCCCCCCCCCCTCTCTGTGGTGGTAGGGAGCTTTTTTAGCAGTTACAAGTAAACTGTTGCCTTTTTCACAGCAACAGGTAGCACCGTGGCACCGCCGCACACTTTGTAGCTACAAGCAAAATACAAAGCAAAAACCAGCTTCGCCATCAGCTGTCATTGCAATCCCTCACCCGCCCGCCCCCCCCAGCAGAGCTGCTGTACGCATCATGAAATTTTCACAAACTTTTTAACTGCTCGGTGCAATGCTGTCAGGTGTAGAAGGCCGACAGAAAGTGCAGCTTTTATGAGAGGCTGGTATCACAGGGGGGAAGGTGGGGATCACACTGGGTTTTTGGGCAGAGAATTTGGTGAGGAAGGAAAGGACAGGATGTGAGTCGGAAGTTTAGCAAGCAGAGGCTCTAATGCCACACAGTGGGGCCTTTACAGTAGAGTGGCCAGATAAAACCCAGGTCAGGGCTCATGTAACTTTAACAATTGTAGAGAAAAGGGAATTTCAGCCAGTGTCATTTGTATGCAATCAGTTCCTGGTGAAAATCCCTCTTCATCACAACTGTTAAAGGTGCAGGGGCCCTGCCTTCTTTTGTATATGGACACTCTAGTATAGTGCCTGCACCTTTAACTGTTGTGATGAAGAGGGAATTTCTTGCATACAAATGACACTGGCTGAAATTCCCTTTTCTCTACAACGGTTAAAGTTACATGAGCCCTGACCTGGATTTTATCTGGTCACCCTACTTTACAGCTTCCATTTATGTAATGAAATTATCATCATCATCATCATCATCATCATCATCATTATTTACATTTATATACAGCCCCATAGCTGAATTTCTCTGGGCAGTTCACAAAGATTAAAAGACTGAACATTAAAAATCAATATACAAAATTTTAAAACATTAAAACATATAAAAAAACAGCTAACATTTTAAACAATTTTAAACTCTCAGCCAGGCCAAAAACTCGGTTAAAAACTTAACATAAGCTGTTACATACCTGTGCATTTCTGGATCTATCCCAACTAACTCCAGGTGACGTTGTATTTAAACGTGCAGCAGAATGCGGTAGTTGATGTGAAAAAGTCCAATTCTTTCAGGTAGAAAGCTAGTCTAGCAGAGAGAAGGCTGAATTAGACCCCTCCCCCTGCTACCATGCACTAGTTTTCTACTTGAAGGGACTTTGATTCATTTTTCTCCCCTACTTGGATAGAATTCAAAAATAGGACACCCCCCCTGCATTTTGAAATAGTACTTCCTAATCTACCATTCCATTACTCTACCAACTCATCCACCACACACGTTGGACTGACCTAAAAAGAAGGGATGCGCTCTAAGCTGCTCAAAAGGCATCTTCAGAATCCCAGATAACCTATCCTACACAGTTCTGCTTATAGAAGTATACAGGGTAAAAGCGAGCCTTCTGGAAGCAAGCAAATCCATCTGACATGGCACATTTGTGTCTTGGCTGTAGGTCAGAACAGCTCTTGTTCTTTTTTCCCTGCCCTTTCTAGCTTGAAGAACACATCTCAACCATAAGCCGAACAACCGTTGCATTTTTATGATAGACTACCGCGTTTGTGGAGGGGTGGGATGGGGAATAAAACAGTTACAATTATCTGCACAACAAATAAGACTTGTCAGACACCAGACATGCAGAACTAATGCAAGTGTCCAGCTCTGAAAGACTGTCAAAGGAAGACAGGCTGGAAGAAATAACTTGCCACTGCCGTCTGTCGACTGTACAAAACAGCTCTTGTTCTGAGCTCACATCAAAAGAGGGAAGGCGGCATGTCCACTTTGGGCCTCCTCCACCTCTTTGAGAATTCCGCTCCTCCTTCCAACATAGACCGATGTCAGGGGAGGAAGGAATTTCAACTGGCTTTAGCATGGGTCAGGGTGCGCTAGGACTATTGTGATGGCAGGGATGGGTGGTATCTTGGTTTCAGTTTGGTTTTGACAAGAATTTACCAAAATTTGAAAAACTTGGGAGAGAGAGAGCAGCCCTTTCTACACCACAGGGGTGTAGCAGGCCCAGAGTGCCCAATCCTGGAAGTAACCACTTCTGGGTTCATCGTGAACAAGCCACATCACCAGCGTGACAACCCGGGCTTCTCCCGGGCTGTTGTGCCCACCATTTTTTTTAACAGAGAAGAGCTCAGTTGCGCTCCAGCAACAAGGTAAGTGGGGGGAAAACCACACAAAATCGGGGGCTCTCCCCCCTCCATCCTGGGGATGGCAGGCATCCTTTTCCTCCCTCCCCTGATGGGTCTGGAGCCACACGGTGTGGTTCCGGGCCCATTTCGCTGCTGCGCTTACTAGCACATAAGCACGGCAGCATGGGGCGGCCAGCCACATTCTTCCGCAGTCCCAGGAAGTTACCAGGAATGCAGAAGAATCTGGATTTTTGTGTTTACTGAGAACCAGAAAAAATCCCATGACCACCCCCCCACCCCTGCGACTACCTGTGCGTCATTAGGACACATGGGGAGCAGCCGGGGGCCATCCCAGGTATTTTAACTAGGGGTGTGCAATGGATCGGGTCCGATCCATGATCCGGATCCGATCCAGGGGAAATTGGATAAAATTATCTGATCTGATCCCCAGCACCCGGATCGGCCGATCCAATCCGATCCGATCCGAAAAGGACCTGATTTGGATCGTGTTGGATCAGAGGATTGGACCCCCTCCCCCCACTCATGCCACTCACCTGCCGGGGCCATCCACAGATGGCCCCGACAGGTAAGGAGCGCAAATGCGGGGAGGGGGCTTACTTGCCGGGGCTGTCCGCAGCGGACGGCCCTGGCATGTAAGGAGTGTGAAGGGGAGGAGGGGGCTTACCTGATGGGGCCTTCCGCTGCCTTCCGTGGGCACCCGCGCATGGCAGCAGATGGCCTGGCAAGTCAGGTGGATCACAGGGAGGGCCCCCCACTTACCAGCAGGGGCATCCGCTGCCTTCACCTGTCGTAGATCTACTGAGCATTAGGCTTCGTGGCCTAGTTCTCAGTAGAGTGCCAGATGATGATGTCAACACCTGGTGCTCTACTGAGGACTACGCTGCGAAGCCTAGTGCTCAGCAGATCTATGGCAGGTGAAGGCGGCGGACGGCCCTGCAGGTAAGGAGGATCACCAGGGGGGCTTACCTGCCAGGGCCCGTCCGCTGCCAGCCACTGCTGCCCAGGTGGCAGTGGATGGCAGTGGATGGGCCCCGGCAGATAAGGAGGATTGCAAGGAGGGAGGAGGGAGGGGGGCCTAACTTACCTGCCGGGGCTGTCCGCTGCCGTCCGCTGGTGCCCGCGGGCACCAGTGGATGGCAGCGGATGGCCCCGGCAAGTAAGGAGCACGAAGGGGAGGAGGGGGCTTATCTGCCACGGTCTTCTGCTGCCGTCCGCTGGTGCCCGCAGGTGTCAGCAGAAGGGAGCAGAAGGCCCCTGCAGGTAAGAAGCACAAGGGGGGAGGGACAGGGATGGGGGAGTTCGGCCCCCACTCACCCCCGCTGCCATTTTTCCCCATAGACTTGCATTGGACGAAAGCTTTCTTTCCCCCAATGCAAGTCTATGGGGGAAAATGGAGGCCAATCCGAAAATCGGACATCCGATTTTCGGATTGGGATCAGGTCCGATCCGATCCAGGGGACCTCCGATTTTGTTCCAATCTAATCCGGAACAAAATTGGAGGTCCTGATCTGGTCCCGATCCGATCCGGGGGGTCCGTGCACATCCCTAGTTTTAACTGGTGTGGAAAGGGTCAGAGAGAGAGAGAGAGATTGAAATTCAAAAGAAAACAAAATGAACATAGCAGAAACTAGGGGTGTGCATCGGATCGGATCCGATCCACGATCCGAATCTGATCCGCCCCAAAATCGGGAAAATCCGATCCGATCCGATCCGATCAACCTCCGATCCGATCCGATCCGATCCGACGAGGTCCGATCCGGATCGGACGCCATTTTGAATGCTTTTTCCCATAGCCAAGTATTGTTTTACAAAAACGCCTATAACTTTTTCATTTTTAAAGATAGAAGGATGAAACTTGGGCACATTATACACTGGTTAGGGATAGTTATCTGTGAGAAATTTCAGAAAGATTGGTGCATGCGTTTTGTGGCAATTAATTGTTTAAAAAAATACCCAGAAATGCCTATAACTTTGTCATTTTTAAAGTTACAAACATGAAACTTTGCCACATTGTAGGTGGTACCTTGGGACCTATCTGTGAGAAATTTCAGAAACTGAGGTGCTTTCCTTGTGTGGCAATTAATTTTAGAAAAATGGGTAGTAGTGGGGTAAATACATTTACGCCTCCCATTTTTTTATTTTTGAAGATACAAACAGGAAACTTGGGCACATTACAGGTACCACTTGCCTTGATATGTGTGTGAAATTTCAGAAACATTGGAGCTTGCCTTGTGTGGCAATTAATTTTTGAAACAATGAGGAAAGAAACACCTATAACTTTGTCATTTTTAAAGTTACACACATGAAACTTTGCCACATTGTAGGTGGTATCTTGGGACCTATGTGTGTGAAATTTCAGAAACATAGGTGCTTACCCAAGTTTCCTGTTTGTATCTTCAAAAATAAAAAAATGGGAGGCGTAAATGTATTTACCCCACTACTACCCATTTTTCTAAAATTAATTGCCACACAAGGCAAGCACCTAAGTTTCTGAAATTTCTCACAGATAGGTCCCAAGGTACCACCTACAATGTGGCAAAGTTTCATGTTTGTAACTTTAAAAATGACAAAGTTATAGGCATTTCTGGGTATTTATTAAACAATTAATTGCCACAAAACGCATGCACCAATCTTTCTGAAATTTCTCACAGATAACTATCCCTAACCAGTGTATAATGTGCCCAAGTTTCATCCTTCTATCTTTAAAAATGAAAAAGTTATAGGCGTTTTTGTAAAACAATACTTGGCTATGGGAAAAAGCATTCAAAATGGCGTCCGATCTGGATCGGACATCCGGTCCGATCCGATCCAACCCGACCCCCCAGGTCCGATTCCGATCCGCTATCCGATCCGATCCGGGGGGTCAGTGCACATCCCTAGCAGAAACCTGGCACTCTACTGAGAACTAGGTCGCAAAGCCTGTTTCTCAGTAGATTGGAACAGCGGACAGCAGCGAACGGAAATGGGTGCCCCGACAGGTATGTGGGGCCCTCCCCGCACTCGCGCTCCTTACCTGCTGGTGTCCTGCGCTGCCATCCGCTGCTTCCATACTACTGATAAGTAGGCCATGTGGCCTGTTTATCTGTAGTATGGAAGCAGCAGATGGCAGCGCAGGATGCCGGCAGGTAACGGGGGACCTCCACCTCCCTGCCCCCTCCCCCCACTCACGCACCTTACCTGCTGCCTCCTCGCTGCTGTTCACTGCCGCCTGCTGCTTCAGTACTACTGAGAAACAGGCCGCAAGTCCTGTTCCACAGTAAAGCGAGGGTGCGCCGAGTGATGACATCACCCAGTGTGCCAGCGTTCTATTGTGGAACATGCCGCAAGGCCTGTTTCTCAGTAGTACAGAAGCAGCGGGTGGCTATGGACGGCAGCGAGGAGGCAGCAGGTATGGAGTGCAAGTGGGGGGAGGGGGGAGGAGGTCCAAGGTCTGATTCTCTGATCTTTTCCGATCCAGATTGGGTCCTTTTGGATCGGATCAGACTAGATCGGATGATCCAGCTGCGAGGATCAGAATCAGATAATTGTATCTGATTTCGCCCAGATCAGGTCCAGATTTTGGATCGGACCTGATCTGCTTCACACTACTAATTCTGAGCCCTGGATCTGGATGGATGGATCTTTCAGTTTTGATCTCTCTCAAGCTTTGCTATATGGGGATGGGGAAAGTATACATTTGGGTGCAGTTTTCTGTTTTGAAAATGTTTTCCCCCCCATTCAAAATTTACCCTTCCCCATTCAAACAGAATGAACAAACAAAAAGAGCACAATGAGATGCAGGGCAGGATTTACACTGCTGCTTTATAATGGTTTATAACGGAATTGGCAACTGTTGGGGCCCAGGATAGGGTGACCATAATTTGAAAACCAAAACAAGAGGACACTCAGTGGAAGGGGGGAATGGCGTGCTTTCTGAATGCTCCAAAGGAGGGGAAAGCATGTCATTCCTGCCCTCCCTTTGCTCCAATTGTGGCCTTTTCTTTAATGTACGGCAATGACTCACTTTTCCCTTTAAGGCCCGATTGGAGCTGTGGGGGGAATGAAGGCCTTAAAGGGGAAAGCATGTAATTCCAGGACATTATAGAAAATTACATTAAATCCCCCCCGACACCTAGGATAGAACAAAAACCAGGACAAATCTGGGGAAATCCTGGCAATTGGTCATCCTAGGCCCCAGGACACATTCCATATACTGTTTTCAAACCACTTCCAAAGTGTTATATCCTGCTTGGTGTAGATCTGGCCCAGGAAGCAAGTCGAGGGTCACTTTTTGGCCCATCCCTAATCTAAACAACACTAATTGTGTATTTATTTTACTGTCTCCAGCAGCGCACGAGAGCCCAGAAACAGAAATCAAAGTTAGCATATTCACTTTTATGGCTCCTTTTTCCTTGTTTGTTATTTTCTCCAAGGGAAACTCAACTATGCACTTATTTATTTTTAATAGACACATATTCATGCGCAATGTTGCTTGCTGCTCTCTTCAACCCATTCTACTTCCTAAGCTAGCAGGCAGCAGGTTGAACAGCATTCTTTACTTAACTTCCTACAGTCACAGTAGCTGTAGGCTGTGTCAAAGATGATCCTTCTCGCGGGATTCGTGAGAGACAGAGATGTATTTTGAAGGGGGGAAAACAGCTGGTGAAAATGTTTCTTTTTTATGTTTGGGAACATTTTTATACATTAAGAGAGCAGATCCCCTGTTATTCTGTAAGATATCTTTTGATTTGAAATTCTGGCATCCTTGGGGCTTTTAAAAAGACAAGCGGCCTCAAATGCCACTTAAGATTCCTCAAGGGAGTCCTGAAAACACAAAAAATTGACACACAGGCCCAGCTTTCAGCCACAACATTTATTTCTTTAATATTTTAACATGCTTCCAAATATATTTCAATAACAATGTTATAACCCTATTCTTTGGTTAGGAGGGGCAGCAGTGGGAATGTCTTCTTCTTAAGTGATGCTTTCTGGAGATGGTCATATTATAAAGTTACTGCGGTCTTGTTCTCACAAACATCAGGCTGTGATATCTGGGCTGCACTGGTTCAGTCTGCAGCAGGCGACAGCTCAAGCGACTGAACATTCCTCCATTCAAAATCAGCCACTGAATGGATTATTGAACAGCCACTGTTTGTGCAAAAGGGCCCCTTGCAGAAAAAGACCGAGCCACCATTTTGTGGCTCAGTTCGAAGAGCTGGGCCTGCTGCAGCCGTGCTTGCCTGACTAGGCACACTCTGAGTTGGGCAAGCAAACAGACTCCAGTCTGTGTGGCCAAACAGACGAGAAGTCACCGAGCTTTGAGCCCTGGATAGGGTGACCATATGAAAAGGAGGACAGGGCTCCTACATCTTTAACAGTTGTATGGAAAAGAGAATTTCAGCAGGTGCCATTTGTCTGCATGCAGCACCTGGTGAAATTCCTTCTTCATCACAACAGTTAAAGCTGCAGGAGCCCTGCCCTCTTTTGTATCTGGTCACACAAATTGTGCTATTTCTGGCCACCCTTTTGCCCAAATTGCAATCTGTGCAACAAAGAAATAGGGATGGATGGACTCCCCATCCTTGTCCTCCTTTTCATATGGTCACCCAACTTCTATTTAACATGCTGTGACTGGTTTTAAATGGTGGCGCTTCCAGTCACCGGAGCTCATTTGTGTCTATATTTTCATTTCTTTCTCATTTTTGAAGCAATTGCATACCCCTGTCCTTTAGATTCAACCAGTTATGCACTCCCCCTGATGATGTTCATTGCAATTTAGTTAAGACAGCTCAGCAGCCAGATTCCACAGATTGAGCATCTGCTTCCCTCGTTGTATGGCAAGAAGGCAAGTGGACCAATGCTATTTCTTAGGCCAGAAGGAACTGCAGTGCTATCATAACGCTTGAAAACCAGAAGAATGCACTGTGGTCTTCTCAAAGGAGTGTGTGCTGTTCCTCCTGGCTGCAAATGCTTCAAGACGTACTGGATACCCATTTTTGAGATGCTCTTTCTAGCAATAGCAAAATCGGTTCCCTCCCACCCTGCTATACAAGCCTAAAAAAAACATTCTGGTTCTATTGCAGATGTCTCTCCTAGCTCTCTAAGGCTTGTGTGTATGGAAATGACCCTTGCACAACTCTCAGTTGCACAACTCTCACTTGTCCAGAAGACACCGGACCTGTTCAGACAACACTTCAGGCTCTATGGTTAGCAAAACTGTGGTTCTCTGGGGTTAGCACTAACCACAAGCCGTGCTGTCGCACACAACATTTTAAGCCATGGTTCAAGCCACTAACCCTGCTGCAGATGGCCTGACTGTGATTAGTGAGTGAGCAGGGTTTAGCAAAACATATCACACAACACACCTTAAACCCTGCTGCATAACCAAAAACCTTAACCAGCAGGGTTTAATGTGTCTTCTGAACAGGCCCACCTTAAACCCTGCTGGTTAAGGCTCTTGTTTAAGCAGCAGGGTTTAAGGTGTCTTGAGTGATGCATTTTGAAGTGAGTAGGATCCATGTGATGGCTCCCCCATTCTCTTGAGCAGTCCCCATGCACTTCAGAGTTCACACCAGAGATGACTAAGAGATGGCTCCAGGTTTGAGGTTGCCTTTGGGAAAATGTCCACTATGCCCCCACCCCCATATTGGTGGTAGCATGGGTGACTATGAGCCACCATTTAAAATTCCCCACAATAACAAGAAGTAACTAAATGTTGGGTGCACCAAACCATTATAGTAAATGTCCAGTGGGGGCTCATGTCCGCCCCCTGTCTGTGTCCCAGGACAGGGGGGGGCAGAATGTGGGGTCTGAGTAGCTGCCTGTCATTCTCAGGTGTGGACACTGGACTTTCTTTTTCTCTCTCTCTGAACATGTGACCTTCCATGATCACATGGGATTGTGTGCCCATTTGTGAAGCTGCCCATGCTTTGATATCATTTGAAGAGGCCCCTGCTCTGGGGTGTCCAACATGGAATGTGTGGGTCCAATATCACCCAGTGAGCATCATGGCTGAGTGCAGATTTAAATCTGGGTCTTAACCACTGCATCACACCGGCTCTTCACCCCTCACATATTTATAAGTTCAGCCATAACACTGCCTTGTACTGAATTTGTTGGATAAGATTATTTTATTCTCACCCGTTTTTAATGCTTTCATTCATCCTGGCTTTGGGTGGCCTCATAATTTCTGCTGGTAGTATTGATGTATGTGTGTGTGTATATTTTCTAGGTTGTGTCTTGTTTCCTTCATTTGATGTCTTGTTTGGCTTTCATTATGATTGGTATTGGTTTTATTGTGATTATAAGCTGCCTTGGGAGCCAGAAATACAGAAAGCATGGGTTAGAACTGTTTTCCATTACAATCTAGAACACACTTAGGAGGAAAGAAGTCCCATGGAAGACATTGGGAAGTACTCCCAAATAAACATGCCCAGGATTGCACTGTTAAATAAATGATTCCATAGTTCTGTGACTTGCAGAGTTTAAATAATCTATTTGTTTCTTTGCCAATTAACTGAAGGAGAAATAGTCATGCAAATTTGGCAAATTCTTTTGTCTTTCTACTGGGTTTCCTAGCTTCACATTTTCATGCTGGAGAAGAGTGCTCAAATTCTACTCCTGCAGAAACATATTATTTTGACAAGTCTTTTCTCTGTCTTGTTGACAAGAGACATTGTTTAAAAAGCTGGAATCATTCTGTCACGAAAGCCTGTATTGCTGAACAATCTTCCTTGTTGACAAATGTTCTAAAGAGGTAGAAATATCGTCAATTATCTTTGGAATGTTTTGTCCAGCGGCTTCAGGTGCATTTAGTGTTTGGCAATGAGAAAATTATTTGACCAGTGGAAAGGATGTTTAGGTCTTTGGAAGATAACTTGACATAATGAAAGAAAACGTGAGCTGTAACCTGCTTTTATATTGGACTGTGGTGTTGTTTTAGGAGATGGTTTTGGCTGGATTTAGAGACTTGTGTAGTTGATTCACATCTTAATGGACTTGTCAGACCAGAAACGTAGACAGGTGAGTGAATTCGGGAGAATTTGAAGGATACAACATCTGTTGAAAAGGATTTCGTTTGTTTGCTTGTTTCTTTTGACAGGACCCATCACTTGTATTTACATCAAGTTATCAACCACTTGAATCAAATGAAGAAAATTGGTCAAACAAGTCTTTGTGAAAAACAGACGTGTATTTTTATTTAATATTTATTTGACATGTACCCTAGCTTTCTACCAAAAATGACACTCAAGTTGGCTCATGACCACTAATAAAACTTGGAAAAACAAGGGCCTTTTCTGCTATGGCACCCTGGTTTTGGAACGAGCTCACTAGAGAGGTTTTCCTACGCTATACTCTTTCTGAAGCCAGGTGAAGACCTTTGTATTTTCCCACTATTTTAACATTTTCCCATCCTAGTCTTTAAACTTGCTGTTTTAAAATCTGAATTTTAAATCTCTGCATTGCTGCTCAGTCTTATTCTGGCTGTACTTTTTATATTGTGGTTTTATATTGCGGTTTGAGTTTTATACTTGTTTTTACTTTGTGGTTTTGATTTTTGTGAACCGCCTGGAGAGCTTTGACTATTGGGCAGTATAGAAATGCAGAAAACAAATAAAATAAATAAAGAACAAAAGAAATACATTAAACAGAAACACAACCGGAATAACCTCCGACCCGACAGACTCGCTCACACACAAAAGGCCTGCTTGAATAAAGCAGTCTTTGCCTGCCTGAAGGACACTAGCAGTGAGAGGGAAAATCCAGCCTCCCTCAGCAGGGTGTTACACAGCCAGGGAGTCGCCACCAAGAAGTCCCCCATTTACGTCACCACCAAATGGATCTCTAAAAGCAGCCATCTCGAAAGAAGGATCTCTCCAGAATATCTTAAGAACCTCCTCATCTGGGAGAAGGCAGTCTTTCAGGTAGCCTAGTCCAAAGCCATCTAGCACTGGTTAGAGGTTATAATCATCTTTTTGAATTTTGCCCAGAAACAGACCAGTAGCCAGGGAAGCTGCTGTTACAAGGTAGTCATGTGCTCCATGTAACTAACCTAGTCAACAGTCTGGCTGCAACATTCTGAACCACCTTTCTGTTTCCGAAGGCAGCCCCATGTAGAGTGCATTACACGCTGAACCTGCTCATTGACAAAAGACGATTTAAATAGAAGGAAATGCATGGAAACTATGATGATTTAAAACTATATATATATATATATATATATATATATATATAGTTTGTTAGAAGAGTTGTACATCACAGGGAAAAAATGGCCTTCTACTGAGTTTGACCTTGGTCCAGCTCACTTAATATTGTAACACTGACCAAATTGCGAAATTGCGCTATTGAGCATCAATATGTTTGCAAAAGAAAAAGAAAAGAAACAGTTGGCGATGAAACATGGTGATGCCCATGCAGATTCCCCTGACAGTGGGTTGGCTGTTCGCTGAGCCAGGAACTCACAAAGGGGGTGCACACCAGCCAGGGACTTCGGCATTGTAGCAAAGATGGGGAAAAGCCATTACAAAACCAGTCAGCGATATTTCGGAAAAACTAAGTGGTCATCCCAAGAACACCATGGGGTAGGTGAACGTCATGTGGCCTGGTAGGGATGACTTTGATATTAATCCGGAATAAACGGCTGGTGTAGATGGCCCCAACCTCTCCTTCTACAATAGGCATCCAAGAAGAACTTGCTACAAAAAGCTTCTTTGCGAAGAACAAATGGGACTTTTTGGAGCTTTAGAAAACACTTACTTGAGCTGTGCTGTTGCAAAGAAGAACAGCTCCAGAGGTCCTGACTCTCAATTACTCCTGCTTTGCAAAGAAGCTTCTGCAGCCCCAAAGTCTTTCCTGAATGCCTAGGGAAGAGGATGAGGTTGGGTGGTCTCCTGGGAGTTCAGAAAGAGCTGCCAGGCTCCTGGAAGTTCAGGGGGTGTTCAGAAGAGCCTTCAGCCACTACCTATACTTAACAAGTGAAGCTGAAATCCTTTCGTCCTCCCTCAGCCAAATTCTCACCTCTCTCAGCCGCTTTCGCCGGAGTTTGTGTCCACCTCTCCCAAAGAAATTCCAAAACTGGAAGAATCCAAATTTTTGGCACAGCACTAAATTCTTAAATCTAAAATGTTTACCTTTGTTTATTGTTTTCTTCTTCCCTTCCCTTACAGCCCTCAGAAAATCTTTATTAACTCTCCTCCTCCTATTTTGGAAATCCAAACCTTCCACAACCTCTATATTTATTCTGTAAATGGTAAGTCCAATAGAATGTTCAATACATGCTTTGTTTGGAACAGAAATGAAAGAACACAATTGAATCTGTCTTTAGATGCCTGATCCAATTCCGCTGAACAATTCTGAAGCAATCTTTATTCTTTAGACAGTGTTTGATGTTTTAAATTACCCTTTCCTATTGTTTACAGCATTTACCTATGCAAAACAGATCTTTCTTTCCCCCCTTTTTCTCAAAAGATAATCTCATTAGTTTACTTATTCATTAGTTTGCATTATTGTCACTTGTCTAGATAGCTTTCATTCCCCTGAAATGCAGGATTTGTTTACTGCAACATTCTTTAAAAGGATGTCATTTCACCTGATTTCACATGAGGTGTAATTATACTTACCAATACGATCCTTCTGGTGGAACATGTTTGTTCTACATTCAAAGATCAAAGAGCTAAAGAACAGGTTTTTGTTGTTATTTTTAGATATACATGATTGCAGAAGATAGCAAAAATGAAATAATCAAAGGTTATTCTCAGCTGAATGGTTTATACACATATATTTTCCCCAACTATATCAGAAGTTAGCAGAGATTGAATTTTTGACATCATGATTCATACCAGGGGTGGGGAACTTGTAGCATTCCATATGTTTTGACTAGTCCAGTAGAAGTGTGGTTTGGGGCATGGCATTGTGTGCTGAGTATTGAGTTTTAACAAATGAGACTTGGCTTATGTCCGTTTGGGGATAGGATTCAGCACTCTGGATAGCTCCATTAGAGTTTTGGCTGGTTTTGACTGAAAACTAAGATGGATTCACAGCACCACCAAAATTGGAGCCGCCAGCCTTCACTGGTCCCAGCTCTGCCCTAGGCTCACATGGTTACCTTGTTCTAATGGGTCAGTTCATACATGCATCTATAAAGAAAAGACTAAACAATACACAATAAACCAAAATAAACCAATTATACCAGTTTAGTATACCAAAACTGTCGTATTACAACAGTTTTCAATCTGGGACTTTAGCCAAACCCCTTATCAAAGTATGTCTGGGACAGACGCCAGAACTTATTCGTTTGAAGGTTTTTATTTATACTCCAGAGATTAACCCCCTGGTCTGAGTCAAGTGTTGAACTTACACTGAAATGCAAAGCAGTCCACAAGGTCCATTTACCAAAGCAAGGGTCACGTCAGAGATTCAGTCAGTCCAAATGTTGAAGCCGAAGGTCAAACCAGATATGAGCGGAGTCCAGGGTTCAGGGTCAACAGTCACGCCGGTTGTTCAGTCCACAGGTTGCAAGCCAGAAGTATGCGGGAGTGTCAGGAGCCAAATACGTTGGTTGTTCCCAACGAAAACCTTGCTTTCTGTTTTCCCCTTTTATATTCACCTGAGCCTGTCCTCGCCCCTTTTCCACAGCTGTTCCACATTCCTTTGCAATCTCATTTAAGGCCTGCATCAGCTGTGCTCTGTTTTCTCAGTCTCATGCTTCGCCTTGTGGGCTTAGCTTTCTCCGCCCGTTTGAGCTGCCACCTTTGCTGGGGAGTTACTGGACAAACTCCTTCAGGCCCCGAGTCTTCCTCATTAGAAACAGGGGGAGGGGAAGAGGGTGGCTTTCCTGGGGCTCTTCTGAGGACCCTCCCTGCTGTTCCTCCTCCTCCGGTAAGTCCTGGGGAATGGGCGAGGCTGCAGTCTCTGCCACTTCTTCCTCCTCAGAGGAAGATTCTTCAGACTGCCTCATGACAAAAACTATGTTACAGCTGCACATCAACATGAAATTAAGCATGTTTTTAGGGGAAGAGATTTGGAAATTAGTTCCTATTGAAATGAATGCATTTTCATGGTTCCATGTTTATATATCACACTGATTTCAATAGGACCTAAGGGCAACTAATAAGATCCAAATAAGAGTGTTTGACCTGGGACCAAAGCTTAAATTCCAGTAAATCCATGGATTCAGTGGATAGCCTGAAGAAAGTCCCTTTATCTGAGACTTGGTCCAAAATTTATAATATAGACATAGGAGCTGTCTAGTGAGAGGATGCCTGAGATGCAACTCAACTTTTTTGGGTTCTGAACAATGTTGGCAATCTAAGACACTGCCTTGGGCACAACCACAAAATGGCTGTCATGGGAGGCAGGGCAAAAGTCAAGCTATTTGCCCCAAAGAGTGAGTACAATGCAGAGGTGAGGTCAGAGGGCAGTAATCAAGTCTTCCCTTGTGCCAGCAGAACCCACCGCTACCCAACCAGAAATGAGAAGAAATGCAGGGGAGCTTGCAAAAGGAAACTCCACTGACCTGTCCCAGTCTGGAAATAAGTATTTGTTCAGGGGGGCTCTTTTTGAACTGCTAGCTTTCTAATAATAATAATAATAAAGTTATTTGCATTTATATACTGCCCCATAGCCAAAGCTCTCTGTGGGGGTTACAAAAATTAAAAACACTAAACATTAAAAAACCGACATACAAAATTTTAAAAGCATAAAAAGCATAAAACAGATTATAAATACAATAACCACTTAAAACAACTATTCTGGGTCAAACAACAACAACAAAACCCTCAACATATGCTGTTAAATGCCTGGGAGAAGAGAAAAGTCTTGACCTGGAGCCAAAAAGGTAACAATGTTGGTCGCCAGGTCAGCCTCATTGGGGAGATCATTTCATAATTGGGGGGCCACCACTGAAAAGGCCCTCTCCCTTGTTGACATCCTCCGAGCTTCCCTCAGAGTAGGCACCCGGAGGAGGACCTTAGATGTTGATCGTAGTGTATATAAGTGGTGCAGAAGCTCAGCAGCAGCAGTAGATACTGCCCGAACCCCCAACACAACTTATTATTATTATTATTATTATTATTATATTTATTTATATCCTGACTTTTTCCTAATACTAGGACCTAAGGCGGCTTACAAATTAAAACATGTACAGTTAAAACAAATAGCAATATACAAAAAATAATAATATAATTAAACATGGTACAATTTTAAACTATTTAAAACATTTAAAAGCACTTTCAAGTAGGGATGTGCACTGGATCGGACCCGATCCACGATCCGAGTCCAGTCCAGTGGGAAATCGGATAAATTATCCGATTTCCGATCCCGCAGCTGGATCGGCCGATCCAATCCGAACCGGTCCGAAAAGGCTCCGAACCGGTTCGGCGGATCGGCGGATCAGCGGATCGGCGGGCACCCACTGGCGCCCACCGCCACTTCCATTGGCGGGCGCCAGCGGGCGCCCGCCGATGAAAGTGGACAGCGGGGGGGGGAGGAGGGGGGCGCTTACCTTCTCGGCCCGTCCGCTCCCGTCCGGCACTAGCAGCTACTACCAGCGGGCTCCGCGGCCTGCTCTAGGGTGGCGCGCCGGGTGATATCATCACCCGTCGCGCTACTCTAGAGCAGGCCGCGGAGCCTGCTGGTGGTAGCCGCCGGCGCCGGACGGGAGCCGCCGGGCCGGGAAGGTAAGGAGGGGGTGCGTGGAGGGGAGGAGGGGGCGCGCGGAGGGGGGAGGGGGGCCCTTACCTTCCCGGCCCGGCGGCTCCCGTCCGGCGCCGGCGCCTACTACTACCAGCAGGCTCCGCAGCCTGCTCCAGGGTGGCGCGCCGGGTGATGTCATCACCCGGCGCGCTACTCGAGAGTAGGCCGCGGAGCCCGCTGGTAGTAGCCGCCGGCGCCGGACGGGAGCGGACGGGCCGAGAAGGTAAGCAGTGGCGGGGAAGGGGGCTTACCCCCCCCCCGGAGCCGTCCGCTTCTATCCGCTGGCGCCCGCGGGCGCCAGCGGATGGAAGCGGGCGGCCCCAGGGGGGGTAGGGAGCGCGGGGGAGGGGGCTTACCTGCCGGGGCCGTCCACAGCGGACGGCCCCGGGGGGGGAGGGAGTTAGGCCCCCCCTCACCCACCCGCCGCCATTTTTTCCTCATAGACTTGCATTGCAATGCAAGTCTATGGGGAAAAAAATGGCGGCCGATCCAAAAATTTACGATTTTTGGGTCGGGATCGGACTCGATCCGGTCCGGGGGGCCTCCGATTTTGTCCGAACCGGTCCGGGACAAAATTGGAGGTCCCGATCCGGGTCCCGATCCGATCCGGGGGGTCCGTGCACACCCCTACTTTCAAGACATATAATTAAAAAAATCCAAACTATAAGTAGAACATCCACAAAGGTCTGAACTATTCCCCAAAGGCCTGCCTCCGAAAGCACACCAAGGAGGGAGCCAGTCTAGCTTCCCTGGGAAGTGGCTCCTTTGAGTCCAGAACCAACAGAAATCTATTTCACAACAATTCTATGCACTGGGATGTAAACCCTTTTGCTGGAATGGACGGCGAGATTAAAGAGATGACATGATAAGTTGGATTTAAACAAGGGCCACATTAATTAACACACAAGGTAGATGGAGGCCTAAGCGGGCATCCAGTCTTTGGCCAACGTCTTGGCCATAATTGGGATCGGGCGAGCCATTCAATATCCTGGTAGGTGTAACTGGTGTGTCGACACCTCCCAGGATTCCCCATTTGGCATAGGTAGGCCTTCCTATGTCACCTTCCTTCCGGTTGCAAAACTCAGAGTGAGTGAATAAGGTTGGCCTCAGAGGTAACCCTTATCCCCACACCTGGTGCCACAGGACTCCCAGTAAGGGCCTCAGATGTCACCAATCACCACAATGGTGCCTGGGAATGCTCATCAAACTTGTACTTGCTCCCAATGCCCGCACACCTGTCCTCAATTATATGTGACCAAATTCAACCAACTAACCTATTTAGCACTCCCCCATTGTCTTCTAGTGTGAAGTAGGTGGGGAAAAACAAAAACAAATAAAGTTTGGAGGTAAAAAAAAATCCTACTTGGCTCCCAAAAAGGCAGCCAGCAAGCCCACACTGTCTATAGGGAGGGAGGGAGGGTTCCGAACAACAAACAAAGATGGGAAGAGGAGCCACGGAGGCTGGTTAAATAGGCCTATGGCTCCACCCCCAGATGGTGGCCCCATACGGAGGCTGCCTATGGCTGGCCTCCATGCATCCTCCTCACTGCCACCCGCAACTGCCTCTGCTCGCCCAGGTAAGCTGGGCATGGCAGGAAGGGCCTATATGTATATATAGCACCTGGGCAGGCATCAAGAAAGTTATATGAGGGTGCATTGGTGCCTGCAAGCATCATTGTGCCTACTGCTCCTGCCTTTGCTCTGTGTGTGTGTGTGTGTGTGAGTGAGTGAGTGTGTGTGCGTAGATAGATAGATAAATAGATAGAGATATATATGGAGTTTGTCCTGGACTCAGGGGGCGGGGGGGGGGGGGGAGAAGCAGAGATGGAAATTTGTAACAGTTCAGAACTCAAAGCCCTCAGCCTAGACAGACAAATTCATCAGACAAATCTTTTTTGCACATTCATTTATTAAAAAATGAATAAATGAATCTCGAGTTCTTTCCACGCTGAACGTGAAGAAATTTGCAAGTGTTTTGAAATTATTGTGTATATATATATATATATATATATATATATAAATGAACTGAATCAAAATTCTCACCCATACATAGTCTGAGGCCAGATCTACACCAACCAGGATATAAGCACTATGAAAGTGGTATGAAAGTGGTATATTGAGGCAGGATCTACATGACTGTTTTATAGCTGTATTGAAGTGCATTGACAACTGTTGGGTCCCCTAGACACATGCCATATTCCGCTTTCGTACCACTTTCATAGTGTTATGTCCTGCTTGGTTTAGATGTGTCATGGGCCCCAACAGTTGACAGTGCGCTTCAATACTGCTATAAAGCAGTAGTGTAGATCCTGTCTGAACTTCCACGGCAATGTACAATGTCCATATATATGCACAGACACACACACACACACCCCATCACTGTATATAATTCCTTTTTTATTCTTTCTTTCTTTCTTTCCTTCTTTCCTTCTTTCCTTCTTTCTTTTTCACAAGTCTGTCTTTGTTTTTGTGAAGAGGCATGTTGTTATTACATTAATGCAGGGGTCATCTGTCATAAAGGGTGAAGGCACCGAGAAGGAATGAAAACACTTCTTGCTCTAGCGGATATAGAAATTGCACACTGAGTGTCGTTGGAGGGTCACATCACAAGGTAAAGCTATTGTGGCTTTAATGAAAGGGGGGAAAGGAAGCAAAATACATTATTTAAAGCAGCTGTTGTTACTAGATCCAACCGACTAAGTATCTGCGATGGAATAAGTGGAGGCAGCTTTCCATTATGCTGTTAACCCGCAATAAAACATAAGAACGTTGAATAATTAATTTTACAGGCGTTTCGAATGCCTGATACGATACGAGAACACGTTGTGAAGATTTCCTGTTTCATAGAGGGCTGTTATTACTAACGGCAAATGCCATTGCATTACAACAAAAAACTAAAGGCAGAGGATTGAACGCTTAACAATGTACACTCAGGGCCCAACTGTACGTTGTTAAGCATGTACACTGGAACCCCCATCCAGCCCTTTCGGGAAGGATCTTCAAACAGTAACCTCTGGCGAATGGCTAGCTTAGCCACTTCTCATATCTTCTCATCTCTGCCTACTTGAACCTGCGGCGGACTCTGGGATCTGTCAATTCTGATGTCCCCTCCCCCTCTTGCAAAGACTGAGTTCCCTGGGAGGGGAAGGATGATCTCTGAGCCTTGGTCTCCTGTCCGATAAGCTCCTGGAGAGATTCCTCCTTGACTCCTGAAGAGTCTTGGAGAATTTCCTCCTCTGCTACTCATCTTGGCTAGTCTGCTTCTTCTTCAGGCCTTGGTATCTGTAGTCAAAACATCTAGAGGGCACCATGTTGAGAATGACTGGTGTAGAACATGGTTTTAGGACATTTGTTCACTTGGATTATATGCATAGATAATATAGTCATAGATCTAATTAGCCCATCATTTGGTGCTTTTCTGATCAATGGGGGTGGGGAGAAGAATTGTCCAAAGCAATGTATTTGTCAGAGTCTATAATGAGTTGTTATATTTCTCTGACGCTTATACAACACAGATGTCATTCCAATGCCTTTCAAAAACAGGTTTTCTTCACAGGTGCTCATTTTTTTTTTCCTGTCATAATGTTAGAAAAGCAAACATTTCACAAATTAAGCAATCATTTTATATGAAACATTACATATCAGACACAATTTGGGGGTTTCAGAGGAGGATAAGCTTCAATTTGATCCAACATCTGGATCTTGTTATTTCAATAGCTTTCCCTCAGTGGCAGAAACATTGTCTAATATGTGCCTTCTGTCATTTTGATTGGTTTAGTTGTTTATTGGACAAAAGATGTCTACTGTGTGGTGCTGTACACGAAGCTGTACATGAATCTTCAAGATGGCTCAGCAACGCTGAAATTGAATCACATGCCTTTAAAGTCCTGAGGAGCAGATGGCTCTCCAATCATCACAAACCTAAAAAGACAATATGCTTCCGGAGACAATGTAGGCCAAAAGCAGCTATTTGTGTGTTAGATCTTGCAGGATAAATTAAAAGTGAACGGGGAATAAAGATGGCCAAGAGCAGACAAAAATAGTCCCTGTACATTCTAGTTTGCATTTCATTTTGTGCAATCTCCATAATAATGATCATCCAGATCTCTGAGTGACTATGTTAGTGATCATCTCCTCCTCCCAAGCTTCTTCATTGTCATACAGAAGAGCAAGGCCATGAAAAAGCCTAAGGAGACAGACAAGTGATAGGATCTTGTTTCGGGAACGTGTAGTTTTTAAACTGGGAGAAAGGGCCCCTCCACACTCATGCCCCCATCCTCCAAGAGACAGCTGTGATAAATCTCTCTCTCTCTCTCTCTCTCTCTCTCTCACACACACACACACACACACACACATTGCATTTTTTTATTTAAAAACATCATGTCTGCAAGCGAATCCTCTCTGTCTGCCCCCTCTCTTATTTGCACATCTGGCAATTCTGAGCTCTGAATGGTGTACCTACTCACTCAGCTAATTTTTATGGTCACATTTCCCTAAACATTTTTTTTAGTGGGGGAGGGGAACTCAGCTTTCTTTCCCCCTCTGTAAACAACACCTTCAGGAGACTTAGGCCTCATCTACGCCAAGCAGGATATTGCACTATGAAAGCAGTATGAAAGCAGTATATAAAAGGCAGGAGCCACACTACTGCTTTATAGCGGTATTGAAGTGCACTGACAACTGTTGGGGCCCATTGACAAATACCGTATACTGCTTTCATATCACTTTCATAGTGTTATATTCTGCTTGGTGTAGATGAGGCCTTACTTAGACATCTTGCACATTTTGCAAATCAGTGAAGTGTACATTTTAAAATGAACCAGGCGATGGCACAAAATTGCCATCATGACGATGTCATTTTAAATCCCTCTGTGGTGGGGCTCTTTCCATGCACGTAGTCACTGAAATGCTGTTAGCTGCAAAGATTGGGGATTTTTCTCTCTCTCTATAGTACTGCAAAGCTAAATAAACAAATCAGTTGGAGCGAGGGAAGCATTGGGAAGGCTGGGTAATAGCATCCAGAATGTCATCAGTTCTACATAAAATGCTAATTATGGCTGACATTTTACGCAAATCTCAATTTATGTACGTATTGTATCCATGATTTTTATGCAAAATGGTGATTCGCAGGAAAAAGAGGAGCTGGGGAACTGTGACCTTGCCCAATTCACCATGAGCTGAGTCAGGCAAGTTCAGGGATCCACTCATGATACAAATATTGATACTCCAGTATACCCTGTCTCCCTTATTACCCACTGGGCTGTTATCAGAAGCTAAAAATTAACACTTGCAGTAATGGGACAGCCAACCTCCAACTGCTAGATTTGTCCTTTCCCCCAAATCAAATTCCAAAACCAAGATATGACCATGCTTGCTACCACAAATTAGGGAGGGAGGACAATTTTGCTTGGTCTACATTTTTAAACTAGGTGACCTAATTTCATACTTCCTATACTAATACGTGGATTGGGACACAATTTTCCTTTGGCTTTCACACTTCTCTGAATGCAGTTCTCAGCTAAAAATTGTGTACACACACAGGCATATAGTAGTGACGGACCTGTACAAAATGCATATCTTAGAGCATGCCATGTACAAAAATAAATGCATATGTGTTCTAAATTGCAGACTGATGTGGGAATCGATGGGAAAGACTTATGGTCAAGTGGAACTGCCATGGACCAGATGTTATCCCTACCACAAAAGTGCACGCATACTTCAAAAACAAAGAAGTATTTGTCTTGCTTCAGAAATGTAGGCAGGATCTACACTACTGCTTTGGAACGGTTTATAACAGTAGTCACAGCTGTTGCGGCCCAGGACACCCTCCATATACCGTTTTCAAAACATTTTCAAGGTGTCGTATCCTGCTTGGTGTAGATCTGGCCACTGGTTTACCCACATATGAACTGATGTAAATATAATTGATAGAATAATGGTTAAACCGATTAATACACATGTGATAAATTGATTGAAATGTCTTTCATCAGGTTGGAGCTCTGCAAACCAACTGGCATGATCCTGAAAGACATGCACGTTCACAAAGAGAGAGATTATTGGCATTGTTGAGGGATACAAATTGAAAGTCACAGGGGACACGAGAGTTGTAAGATCTTCTTACATACACAGCAGTAGCTCAGAATTCAAGACAAGAAAAAAAAACCATGAAGAATGGAGCAATTTGCACATGCAAGAATAATACTTATTGGTCAAACTGAATGGGAGGCCTGAAGTTAGGTCACTGGGGTCTGTAGCTGGATATTTTCTCACAAAGAAGCCAGATGTGGTAATAATGATGACACCACAATCAAGCTGAATTACACATTAAGCACTGAATTGCACCACTTACAGTCTTATCTGCTATTTCTTGCACATGCACAGCAGGAGGTTATGAGCGCATGTGTTGGGAGGAGGAATGGGACTTGAATTGTCTTTCAGAAATGTCGTGTATTAACCAAAGACTTTGAAGGTGCAGCTTAACTTCTGATTGTTGCTGTACAATGCATTTGTTTCTTATGTCTCCAGATGCACAAATTATTTCACAAGGAGAATAATCATTGCTTTAACTTCCTGTGCTGCAAATATACATTCCAGGGGAAGATGTGCAAAGAGGACTTGACCATCTGCTTTTGCTACTGAGCAAAGTGAGTTAGATGGAAATTCTAAAATCCTGGGGGTGGGGGAAGAGAGAGAGAGAAAGAGAGAGAGAGAGAGAGAGAGAGAGAGAGAGAGAGAGAGCAAGCTGCTCAATCCACTTGGGTTTATCAGACCTATGCAAGACCATTGAAGGCCTTCCAAAGGTTAATCGAGATGCACATGATTTTTGAAGGACACTGAGCTACTGATAGCTTAGCCCCATCTACCAGATGGCTACCAATGTGGTAAAGCTCAAGAGCGGGAGGGGAGAAATTCTAATCCTGCTGGAAAACCTGGAGGGTGGAAACTCAACCTTTCTTTGTCCCATCAAATGGAGTAGATGTGGGGAAGAAAAAACTGTAGGTTTCAAAAACTAATAATTATGGGACTAAATATGGTGCTCAAGTTCTGTAAGATCCAACTAAAGCTTGAACCAGAAACCTTCTGGTCTGCGCATTGGTACCCTTTGTGGCGTACCCCTCCCCAAAATGCTTGGTTTTATCCTGTTTTTTTTTTCTATATTGTATGTTATTTTGTGTTTTTAGATTGTTGTTTGTTTTATATTTCTTAAAATGATTTCATGGTTGTAATTTTTGTGAATTGCCCGAAGAGCTTTGGGTATAGGGCAGTATAAAAATGCAATAAATAAATAAAGTGGTATCTCCTGCCTCTGTGACATCTACTTAAACCTTTCCTTCACTGTCACCACCCTATTCTTCATAGTGGCAGCAAAGGAGAGGTCTAAGTAGATGTCACAGAGGCAGGTGATGCCACGTGTAACATTATCATTCTCAGTTCTCAGCACCCACCACTACAGACTATTAGTTCTCCTTTACCTGGTTTGACATTAAAGGTCAGGCCAAGGTTCTTGCAATTTTAAGCCAAGAACTGTATTACAACTTTGAGATAAGTATTTGAAGTATAGTTGTGTTCCAATCCAATGCTAGTTCAGGAACTTCAAATCTTGTCTTTGCTTGCTTGGCTTCTTAAAAAATTGATCTGACTGCTGCATCACATTTAACAAGCCCTTAAACAAAACCTCAGCTTGAGCCCTGGCCATTGAATGACTCTGCTTTGGGCTACCCTTTCTGCATGATGTTTTCCATCCATGGAATGCTTTGGATATCTCATAAACATTTCCTGGAGCTCTGAGGCAATGCTGTCCCCCAAACCTTCAGGTATTCAGTCTGGATCGGCTTTAGGAGCCCATAGTTTAATTCACTGAAGAATTCTCATTTCCTCCACACCACATTCCTATCAGATAGTACATAGGCCACATGAAAAACAGTCAAGGAGGAAAATAGCCAAATCTGGGATTAGCTCACTTTAGTTACATGAACCATTTGGAGAACTCTCTAATCTGTACTGCTGTATGCTGCACTCAGTTTCTTCCTAATCTACTTCTGATACAATGTAATGTGGATTATGTGGTTATTCTAACATCTCATTTATATAGTCCTGTGTGTTGGGGATGTCTGTCACTAGGAATCAGTTTCCCTTTTGGATTGGTGGAGTTCTGCAGCATGTGCAACTTATTAGGCAAATGAGCTGTGGGCTATTTCCCCAATTCTGGGAACCTTTTGCACAATTTTTGGAAGGTTCTGCAATTACAGCTATATTTGTGCAAATCCTGGCCGAATTAGCCAAAGAACGCAAATTTGGCTGCAATTCATGCCGATTCGACCAGAATTTGTGCAAATTGCTCAGAAATTAGCGCAAATTGCAGAACCTTCCAAAAATGTGCAAAATTCCTAGGAAATCCATGAAGTGGCCCAGCTCACTTTAGATGAAGTTGGACACCACAGCAGGAACTGAGATGAGGTCCAGGAAATCCTAGAAAAAGTCCATTCCTGAAACAGATTTCTCTGAAATCCTGAGTGTGTGTATAACCAGTTCAGCTATCAAACCTGTTAAAGAGGATAGTGAGACAGCGGATTTGCATAGAACATGAGACAAACAAAAGGCTTAGCACTCCCCAAATGTAGCAATTCTCACATTGCATCAATCACCCAAGAAGGTTAGAGTCACTGGAAAAGATTTTCAGCTGCTGCCTCTTCCAGTGAGAGTCCCTTGCCCGATGGCCAGCTGTGGATACTATCCAGTTGAATTTTGAATCTGCTTTCTTCACCATGGTAGTGCTGTGGGATGGGTGCTGAGGTAGGTGAAATTAAACTACATTTCTAGTTGGGGGCCATGACAATGTTCATGCATGCAGCCACATCAGTGTGTATGTGCCAGCATTACAAGCTGGAAGAGAATTCTCAGGAAACAGCTGAGCTTTTCCAAATGCTCACAGTGAAGGCTTGTAAATACTGGGCCATTTCCAAAGTAAACTGATGAAAGCTCAGCCATCTAGGAAGTTCCCAAAATCTGATTATCCCACCCACTCCCACATAAGTGTACACAGAAAAGGAGCTGGGGGGGGGAATGAGTGAAAATGGATCTCATCTCCAACACATGGCAATTTGCATTGGCTTAATTAAAAAAAAATGAGACAAAGATTTATGAGAATTTCATTCCAGTTCTCATATTATGCAAACTTGTCCCATTCACAACCCCAAAAGTGAAGATGAGCAGAACCACAATTGCATTCACATTCACATTCAACTGTGCCCATCAGTGCAAATCCCACATTTTCACTTATGGATGAAATTCTAAATGATTTTCCAATTGGGGGAAAATGTACATTTTTTATTTTATTTTTTTAAAAAAGCACATTTTTTCCCCAATGAAAATAGCACATTTTTTTCTTGCTTGGAAAAATAAAAAAAGACTATTGTACTGAGGAACACAAATTAGGTGAAATTAGCTCTGAAGAAGAATTTGGAGAACATCAAGAGCCCCAAAATTGTATTTGCCCATCCCTATAGTTAAATACTTTGCTGCATTTCCCCCTTTTTGCTACTGAAAGGCAAAAAAAAAAAGCCCATATTTCCACGCAGCTCACTTAATGCTTTAGAATGACCTGGCTGGCACCACAGTTGTAAAGCACTATTTTAATATTTAATAATTAGGGCAGCTGTACAACTGGAAGGGGGGAAAACAGCAGCAACTTGAAATATATATTTAATGCTTGGAACTGCTTGGAAGTTTCTTGCAAAGTATATTTAATGGCTAGGGCACTTTAGTTGATGTAGCAGAATTTTAAAACATGAGGAACGGCATAAGTACCATTGTCTGAATAATACGGTCATTTCCATGTACAGAGATGTCATTTTTTCTTTGTCAGGCTGCACTGCATTTGGCGGAATGTGATGTGCTTTTAACTGCTAAGAGAGATTTAATAGACTCTTACATAGGATATTCCTCATGTCGTAAGTTATTGCTAAATGACAAAGAAAGCTTCAAGACCAGTAATCAGATGGAGAGAAAGAGAAAGAGAGTGTCTTCTTAGTCTATGGGTTTTCCCATTGTTATGGAGGAGGTAGGTATTTCTAAGGGAAATAATCTCTTTAAGCTTTAATCTTCCAGCCACGTACTTGGAAGTAACACCCATTGAATTCAATTGACTTATTTCTGAATAGATATGTATGGGATTCTAGGGATAATCAGAGAACTACTGGGTTCTGACCATGAGATCTTCTAGAAGCATCCATCTTGCTATTTGTTGTGTGTCTAGCTACATGTAAAGGAAAGCCATGGAAAAAACCAGCAGGACTTGAGATGCAACCTTATCATATGATTTCCATTGGCAGGGGTGATGGAGAACATCTTGGAGCGTCCAACAACGAGCACAGATTTGTAGTATTTTCATACCAAAACATCTTGTATCTCTGACTTGGTCTTGGCCACTGTGATGCCCAGAAGCAAAGGAGGTCTACAATGAATATCTCATTTTATTTTATATATTCAAGCTTTGAACATTTTTGAGTGGCTAGCTTATGTGTCTCACATCCCAATGTGATTAGGCAAAGAAAGGCTTTGGGATTTCTATTTGTCTGGAGAAGCATGACTGCCATACTTAACAGACAACCAAGGGTAATTTTTATTGGTGTTTTTTGACATGTTGAAATCACCCTGAGGTGATTTCTGATTGTTCTTTCAACATGATGAATTTGGAGATTCACACTAATCAGGGATGGGGGAAACAAAAGCCAGAACTTCCCATGTCAAAGTAAATGCCACAACTTGCTCATACTGTGCAACATGGATGCTAAACAGCTCCATATTTACTTACATGTGTCCATTAAGAAGCCAAGGACATCTTGGACAAGTTCTTTTGTAATCCTGGTAATGTCTAGATTAAACTACTGAGAAGTATTGTTCCTGGGACTGCATTTGAAGACTTCTCAGACACTTTAGTTAGTCCAAAACCATAGTTTCAAGGTTGTCCGTGGAGCCTGGCCAAAGAAACAGCTCCTGTCATTTTATAAACAGCTATAATGGTCCTGGCCTGATCCAGTAGGGCTCTTATGCCTCTTTCATGCTCCTTGTTTTGCGAATAGGGCAGACAGGTGGTGGCAGAGTAAAAACGAAATTAGCACTCCTAGCCAGCTAACAACAACAACAAAAAACTTCTCTGTGCATTGGCAAAGATTCTTGGAAGTGATGCACAAAATCTATAAGACCTTGCTCTATCCTTGCTGCATAAACCTATTCACTGTTATGACGCCACAGAATTAGCATCAGGTAGGAAAAGTGTGTGCTAGGCCTGGGCCATGTCTACACCAGCCATTTATCACAGGATCACATCGAGATCGTCCCTACCAGGCCAGATGATCCCAGGGTGATGTGGGGATGACCACTCTGTTTTCCTGGTATATTGGTGACTGCTTTTGGCACAGTTTCCCCCCTGTCTCAGGACAATCCCAAGGTCTGTTTGTGGTGTGCCCCCCTCTTGAGGTCGTCACTGTTCCTCATGAGTTGCAGGGCTCAGCAAACAGGCAAGCAGCTGTGCAGGGGGAGCCCATGGGTATCGGAGGTGAGGGGGAAAGCATTTTCACCATGTTTTCGATGTCTCTCAGCAACTTCCAGTGCCGGGTGTGTGCATATTTTTTTTCTTAAAGAAATCCTATCTTTGCGCAGGATTGCTCTTCTGCAACTTTCTCCTCTTCTTTACTGCCAGGAAAACTCACTGGCCCCTGGCCCCTGAGGGACGATCCTGGAAGTACAATACTTCTGATCATCCCTCCCTCCTCTCAAAAGGGCTGTTTGTGTAGATGAGTTCCTGCTCTTACCATCATAGCACCAGCTGCATATACGCTATCCCATGAGCTCAAACTCTGATTGTGCAGAGTTTTAGCTCACAGAACCAGTCTGCATATGTTAATCAGGGTTCCACCTGCAACTCTGTTCATGCAATATTAATCTGGGGATGTGCAAATCAGCAAAATTTGAGGTCATCAAGTGAACATAAAAAGAGCCATGCTTGGATCAGACCAAGGGTCCACCTAGTCCAGCACTCTGCTCACACAATGGCCAACCGGGCACATTTTTTAAAAAAATGCACACAGTTTTCTCCCAATGGCCAGATCTTGGATGTGCACATTTCCCAGAATGATGTAAGTAGCTAAACAAAATTTGGTGTTGGTGTTGGGGGGTTGTTGTTGTTGTTTGTTTCCAAAAATCACATTAAGGTGACTGAAATGTGTCTGGGAGCACCAATAGCTGTTGTGTGGGGCAGAGGGAGATATGGCGATAGCAGGGCAAAATGCGGTTACAGGGGAAGGAGAGATGGATATCTAACACCCATCTTACCTTCCAGTCGCCCTGCTACCCCGGGGATCTTGGGGAACGATCCAGGCCACCCACAGAACCTTTCCTTGCTCCTATGCAATGCCAGATCGGTTAAAAACAAAACAAACATAATCTATGACCTCCTCAAAGAAGAGGAGGCCGACCTGGCATGTTTCACAGAGACCTGGCTGGGAGATGACAGTGGCCTGACATGGGCTCAGGCTCTCCCAGCTGGGTACTGTGTTAGTGAGCAGATGAGGGAAAGTGGGCGGGGGGGGCGGAGTAGCTGTGGTCTACAAAAACAATCTTAACCTGACCAGACATCCTGTCTGGGAATTGAATCACATCGAGTGTGTGTACCTGAGTCTGAAGGCCAGGGATAGACTAGGGATTCTGTTAGTGTACAGGCCACCCTGCTGCCTATGAGACTCCCTGGCTGAGCTCACAGAACTGGTCTCAGAGCTGGTGTTGTTTTCGCCCAGGCTTTTGGTCCTGGGCGACTTCAACATTCCATTCGAGACTGGTTTGTCAGGTGGAGCTCGGGAGTTCATGGCATCCATGACAAACATGGGCCTATCCCAATTGGTCTCTGGACCCACACATTCAGCAGGCCACACCCTCGATGCTGTTTTCAGTTGCGAACAGACGGATCTGTGGGCCGAGGTATTGAATACCTCCGAATTGTCATGGACAGACCATTTTCTGGTCAGGGTTAGTATCACGGCTACCACCCGCCCCTGCAGGGGTGGTGGACCTATTAAGATGGTCCGCCCTTGAAGGCTGATGGATCCTTCTGGATTCCAGAAAGACTTGGAGGGTTCTATGGCTGGTATCGTTGACGATCCTGTAGAAGCCCTGGTCAATAGATGGAATCAAGACCTAACTAGGGCTCTCGACACGATCGCCCCCAAACGTCCTCTCCGGCCCGCTTCTAATAGGGCACCCTGGTATACAGAAGACCTCAGGGAGTTGAAGCGGAAAGGACGACGACTGGAGCGCCGATGACGGAAAACTCGACTTATATCTGACAAGACACGACATAGAGAACATCTTCATTTCTATGGGGTGGCAATACGTGCAGCGAAGAAAGCTTTCTTCTCTGCACGCATTGCGTCTGCGAATTCATGTCCAGCAGAACTGTTCAGGGTGGTGAGGGGTCTAACCCAGGCACCTTCTCCCCTGAATCCGATTTTAGAGCCTTCGGTAGTTCGCTGTGATGCCTTTAACGATCATTTCTCAGATAAAATCTCTCGGATAAGAGGTGACTTAGATGCCATTCTTATAGCAGAGGCTGACAGTGGAGTGTCCAGTGACTCCGCGAGTAGGATTACACTTGATCAGTTTCAGTTGGTGAGTACCGAGGATGTGGACAAGGTACTTGGATGTGTGAGGAGGACGACTTGCCCTCTCGATCCCTGTCCTTCTTGGCTGGTTGTCCAGGGAGGAGATGCAGTTAGAGCACATCTACAACATATCATTAATGCATCTCTCAGGGAGGGGAGCTTTTCATCATGTTTAAAAGAGGCGGTGGTAAGGCCGCTTCTAAAAAAGCCCTCCCTGGATCCCCTGGACCTTAATAACTACAGGCCAGTATCAAATCTTCCTTTTTTGGGCAAGGTGATCGAGAGGGCGGTTGCCTTTCAACTCCAGGCAGTCTTGGATGACATTGATTTTCTAGACCCATTTCAAACCGGCTTCAGGGCAGGATACGGAGTTGAGACCACTTTGGTCGCCTTAGTGGATGATCTACGCCTTAGTATCGACAGGGGGAGTGTGTCCCTGCTGGTACTCCTGGACCTCTCAGCGGCTTTCGATACCATCGACCATGGTATCCTTCTGGAGCGCCTGGGGGAATTGGGAATCGGGGGCACTGTACTTCAGTGGTTCCGATCCTATCTCTCGGGCAGGTTCCAGATGGTGATGCTTGGGGATAGCTGCTCTTCAAAAAAGGAATTGCTATGTGGTGTACCACAAGGTGCCATCCTTTCCCCAATGCTGTTTAACATTTACATGAAACCGCTGGGAGAGATCATCCGGAGGCATGGGGTGGGGTGCTATCAATACGCTGATGACACCCAAATATATTTCTCTATGCCTTCGACAACATTGGCAGCTAAGGATAGTGTGTCTCCTCTGAATGAATGCTTGGAGGCGGTAATGGGCTGGATGAGGAAAAACAAACTGAAGCTGAATCCAGACAAGATGGAGATGCTCGCTGTCAAAGGCCCCAACCTGAGTTTGGAGGTGTGTCAACCAGTTCTGGATGGGGTTACACCCCCCCCCCCCGAAAGACTGTGTTCGCAGCTTGGGGGTAATCCTGGATCCATCGCTCCAAATGACAGCTCAGATAGATGCAATGGCCAGGAGTGCCTACTATCAGCTTTGGCTGATATGCCAGCTGCGCCCCTTCCTAGAGTTGGAAGACCTAAAGATGGTAGTGCACGTGCTGATAACTTCGAGGCTCGACTTCTGCAATGCGCTGTACATAGGGCTACCTTTGTGCCTAGTCCGGAAACTTAAACGTGTTCAAAATATGGCTGCCAGGTTGGTCACCAGTACACCTAGGGGTGACCACATTCCACCAGTTTTAAAATCACTTCACTGGCTGCCGGTCAGTTTCCGGGCAAAGTATAAAGTGTTGGTTATTACCTTTAAAGCTCTACATGGTTTGGGCCCAGGCTACCTACGGGATCGCCTTCTCCCGTACAATCCGCCCCGCACTCTTAGGTCCTCTGGGAAGAACGTACTCAAGCCAGCCAGAACTAGGCTGGTGAGTGTTACCCAGAGGACCTTCTCTTCTATGGCTCCCAGAGTATGGAATGGTCTGCCGGAGGAGGTTAGACAAATTGACAGTCTTCATGAATTCAAGAGAGTCATGAAGACTGCTCTCTTCCGGCAGGCCTATCCGGATGAATTTTAAGATGAATTTTAAGATGTATTTTCTCTTGTTTTTTTTTTAAAAAATTAATTGTTTGTGATTCTTGTATTTTACATTGTGTTCCCCACCTCGATCTGAAGGGAGAGGCGGGTTATAAATAATAATATTATTATTAATAATAATAATAATTATTATTATTATTTCAAGTTCAGAAATTTATTTATTTATTTATTCATTTCATTTGTAGCCTGCCTTTTTTTCCCCTCCAAGGACACCAAGGCACCATACATAATCCTCTTCTCTATTTTATCCTCACAACAACAATCCTGTGAGGTAGGTTGGGCTGAGAGTCTGGGACTGGCCCAAAGTCACCCGGTGAGCTTACATGGCCGAGTGGGGACTAGATCCCAAATGTCCTGACTCCCAGTCCAATGCTCTAGCCACTAGGCCACACTGGCAATGTACTGACTTAAGCCCCACATTTAATTCAAGTTCACGTTTGGGTCCAGGAGGCCATTGCAGATCTTTTCCATGATGGAATGCCTGATAAGTTTACAAGCATCCTCAAGGATATCTGGAAGAGTTTGGAGTGAGACTCTTGGACAGAAATGCCGCTGAGCTACACAACTGTCATACTTAGGGTCAAAAGCTGCTTGTTGCTGCCAAGTGCTAGCATGTCATGAAACAAAAATAGGCTGACCATATGAAAAGGAGGACAGGGCTCCTGTCACTTTAACAGTTGTAGAGAAAAGGGAATTTCAGCCGGTGTCATTTGTATGCAATTAGTTCCTGGTGATATTCCCTCTTCATCACAACAGTTAAAGTTGCAGGCACTATACTAGAGTGCCCATATACAAAAGAAGGCAGGGCCCCTGCACCTTTAACTGTTGTGATGAAGAGGGAATTTCACCAGGAACTAATTGCATACAAATGACACCGGCTGAAATTCCCTTTTCTCTGCAACTGTTAAAGTGACATGAGCCCTGTCCTCCTTTTCAGATTGTCAGACTAACTAAAAGAGCAAGGCTGTGTACTTTGAAAGCACACTATTATGTATCTGTTTTTTTAACCTGAACTCTGACAGCTAGTGGAATGATTCCCTGTTTCATGGCTTTGGGGTAGAATGACCAGGAGAGTGTATGATCCTCCTCCCACAGAGATATGCTGGAGCACACAATCAATAAAATCTATTTTAGCACTTAAATGGGGCACTGCACAAAGCAAAACTGTTTACCCCACCCTCTAAAAAAAAAATTGTGCTGTTTATAATGTGAAAATGCCTTGTCATGTTTCATTACTCAATACTAGAGCTCAGGGGCCTTTTTATGAGTCCAGATCCATGTCAATAGGACATTTTATGTAGAAAAGAGGGACTTCTGGCCTTTTGAAAGTCCTAGAGGTAGCTTTGATTGAAAGGATAAAGGCTTAAAAGTTCAGTCGCTTGGAAATTGGCAGGCCACATCTAAGGCAGGATCTACACTACTAATTTATAGTGGGGTTGATGTGCACTGACAACTGTTGGGGCCCATGACACATCTAAACCAAGCAGGAGATAACACTATGAAAGTGATATGAATGCGGTATATGGAACGTGTCCTGGGCCCCAACAGTTGTCAGTGCACTTCAATACTGCTATAAAGCAGTAGTGTAGATCCTGCCTTTATATCCGCTTCCATACCACCATCATAGTACTATATTCTGCTTGGTGTAGATCTGGTCAGAGTTTAGACAAAAACTTGATTTTAATTATCAAGCTGGTGCTGGTTTTGACCTTTAAACCCCTGACTTAGAAGCAGGCTAGTTGAAGAGCAACCAGTCTCAATATGCCCCTTTCCGTACATTAAGATCTTCATTGGAGGGCTTTGAAGTGCCTCCGCTTCTGGCTGCAAGAGTTAAGGCTTTCTCAGTGGTGGCACCCTCACTTTGGAATCCTCTCCCCAGAGAAGTTTGCCTGAAGCCTATCTTGTTCTCTTTCTGATACTAAGCAAAACTCATTTTCTTCCTAATTCTTATAGACCTTTTAGATAGTCTGGCCATTGCGATCCATGCAAGATTAATGGAATTGGAACATGTGAGGATGTAAGCACTCAAATCCCAGGCCTGGATAGATGAATTTGTCAGTTTCTGTTTTTTTCTGTCCTATTTTTTTTAATATCTCAATTTATTTTTGTCCTAAATATGTAGAAGTTTGCAAATTTGAGTAATTGCATCTCAAAACTGAACTGAAATGACATTCTCCCTCATCCCTGTTCCTTCTGTAGAGAAAGGGAAACATTGCTAGAGAAAAGTGACCCTGTGGGTCTGACTGATCATTTGTACAGCTTTGCAGCATGTTGCTTCAAGTAGCCTCCAAAATGGGTAGTTTTCAGCAAATGGCTTCTTCTCATTTTAAGTGTCGCCTTGTTGGATATATTGCAAGACTGTTCACGCTGGGAAAAATACCAGTCTCCTGGGGCTGCAGACATTTATATTCAGAACAAGATGGCATATGGAAGGAATACAAATCATCCACAAGTTTTTGTGTTATGACATTTGAGTGGTAGGGGGAAAAATAGTATCAATCCCTTTTGAAGATGCAGCTCTGTCTGTGACCTCGAAGATTTCTATGGAATGAAACATTGTTTTTTTTAAAAAACTCCAATGGTTCTTGACATCTACCCCACACATACTTTTTTTAAACTTGAAAATCCTCCACCCCTGTATATTCAAAGACTGCTGTAAGACAAAACACATAGCAAGGGACAATGATCTGCTGGTTTCACAATATAACCACACCGGCCTTTGGGAAGGTCCATGATTCCCCAGACTTAAACCAAGATTTCTTCTCTTCCTTCAACAGCTTCTTATATCTGGCCATCCTAGCAATGTGTAATAATTAGGGGTGTGCATCGGATCGGATCCGATCCACGATCCGAATCCGATCCGCCCCAAAATTGGGAAAATCCGATCCGATCCGATCCGACCAACCTCCGATCCGATCCGATCCGATCCGACGAGGTCCGATCCGGATCGGACGCCATTTTGAATGCTTTTTCCCATAGCCAAGTATTGTTTTACAAAAACGCCTATAACTTTTTCATTTTTAAAGATAGAAGGATGAAACTTGGGCACATTATACACTGGTTAGGGATAGTTATCTGTGAGAAATTTCGGAAAGATTGGTGCATGCGTGTTGTGGCAATTAATTGTTTAATAAATACCCAGAAATGCCTATAACTTTGTCATTTTTAAAGTTACAAACATGACACTTTGCCACATTGTAGGTGGTACCTTGGGACCTATCTGTGAGAAATTTCAGAAACTTAGGTGCTTGCCTTGTGTGGCAATTAATTTTAGAAAAATGGGTAGTAGTGGGATAAATACATTTACGCCTCCCATTTTTTTATTTTTGAAGATACAAACAGGAAACTTGGGCACATTACAGGTACCACTTGCCTTGATATGTGTGTGAAATTTCAGAAACATTGGAGCTTGCCTTGTGTGGCAATTAATTTTTGAAACAATGAGGAAAGAAACACCTATAACTTTGTCATTTTTAAAGTTACACACATGAAACTTTGCCACATTGTAGGCGGTACCTTGGGACCTATGTGTGTAAAATTTCAGAAACGTAGGTGCTTGTATTGTGTGGCAATTAATTTTTGAAACAATGAGGGATTCATTGGACAGCACTTGCCCATAGGGATTCATTGGACAGTACTTGCCCATAGGGATTCATTGGACAGTACTTTCCTATAGGAAATCATTGGAAAGCACTTGCCCATAGAAAATCATTGGAAAGCACTTGCCCATTGAGAAATACAGTTATGCCTCCCACTTTTTTATTTTTGAAGATACAAACAGGAAACTTGGGCACATTGTAGACTGGTTAGGGATAGTTATCTGTGAGAAATTTCAGAAAGATTGGTGCATGCATTTTGTGGCAATTAATTTTTTAATAAATACCCAGGAATGCCTATAACTTTGTCATTTTTAAAGTTACATACATGAAACTTTGCCACATTGTAGGTGGTACCTTGGGACCTATGTGTGTAAAATTTCAAAAACGTAGGTGCTTGCCTTGTATGGCAATTAATTTTAGAAAAATGGGTAGTAGTGGGGTAAATACATTTACGCCTCCCATTTTTTTATTTTTAAAGATACAAACAGGAAACATGGGCACATTACAGGGAACACTTCACTTGATATGTGTGTAAAATTTCAGAATGATAGGTCCAGGCATTTGGTGGCTACGAATTTTTTAGATTAAAAGTTATTAACCTTTTTTACACAGAGGCTGGGGCTGTCAATTGCACCCTCCCGCCTCCCGGGAAGAAGAAGGAAACACTTTCTCTCATCTCTTTGATCCTTGCACGCTTGGCTGCAACTGAGCTAGTATCCATTACAAAAGGAGAAACAAAGTAGCACTTGGCTCGTGTCTGCTTTGATACTTTCACTTTTTACTCAAGCAGAACGGCTGAACCTAGGATCACTCTCTCTCGCTAGGATCGTTACAGGAGAAATTTTCTACAGTCTTCAAAGTGGTGTGTGCCCCACTACTACCCATTTTTCTAAAATTAATTGCCACACAAGGCAAGCACCTAAGTTTCTGAAATTTCTTACAGATAGGTCCCTAGGTACCACCTACAATGTGGCAAAGTTTCATGTTTGTAACTTTAAAAATGACAAAGTTATAGGCATTTCTGGGCATTTTTTTAAACAATTAATTGCCACAAAACGCATGCACCAATCTTTCTGAAATTTCTCAAAGATAACTATCCCTAACCAGTGTATAATGTGCCCAAGTTTCATCCTTCTATCTTTAAAAATGAAAAAGTTATAGGCGTTTTTGTAAAACAATACTCGGCTATGGGAAAAAGCATTCAAAATGGCGTCCGATCCGGATCGGACATCCGGTCCGATCCGATCCGACCATCCTCCGATCCGATCCGATCCGATCAGACCCCCCAGGTCCGATTCCGATCCGCTATCCGATCCGATCCGGGGGGTCAGTGCACATCCCTTGTAATAATGACCTTATGACACCATTAGTGTACATTTACTCCATATCCATCATCGATAGCTTCCGGCCTAGTTTTCATCATCATCACCAGAAAATATTGGATGGAATGTTGTTGCCACTGAAATTTTGCTGTGGGCAGGAATCAAAGTAAATTTAGGGTGTTCCTCCTCCAACAAAACTTCTCTACTATAGTAAAACAAACAAGCAAGCACCGCTCCTCCAAGTGGAAAACTAGCTGACGGGTTAGATAGGGTGACATTGTGTCCTTTTTTCTTTTTTTTACAGAGGACTGTTCTCAGTTATGAAGGCATCCTCTATTTGAAGGGCTATCTAATCAAAGTCCAGTTTAAAGATAAAAGACCATCAGATAGAAGAGCTGTGCCTTGAAGCTGTCCATCAACAGTACCTGGACAGCACACTGAGCAGTAGTCAGACAGGTCACTTGGACAGAGGCTTCCAGAGTATGGTGAAATGTACTGTCCCTCTGTTGAAATTGCAATAATTATTTATTTCTAGATCTGCACCTTAGCATCTAGATTTGTATCTGTAGCATATGTACATTTTGTGTAAGTTGGTGTCCTCAGTTTTGGTGTTACATTTCTTTTATTTTGGCAAGTCATAAGTGGCCATCCTTTTAGAGAACAAGTTAGAACTAGTATATCTCCAGTCCACTAGGTTTCACTCTCCTATCTATCATCTATCTATCTATCTATCTATCTATCTATCTATCTATCATCTATCTATCTATCTATCTATATCTATCTATCTATCTATCTAGGCTGATCATATGAAAAGGAGGACAGGGCTCCTGTAACTTTAACAGTTGTAGAGAAAAGGGAATTTCAGCCAGTGTCATTTGTATGCAGTTAGTTCCTGGTGAAATTCCCTCTTCATCACAACAGTTAAAGGTGCAGGGGTCCTGCCTCTTTTGTATATGGTCACTCTAGTATAATACCTGCAACTTTAACTGTTGTGATGAAGAGGGAATTTCACCAGGAACTAACTGGTGACAGGAGCCCTGTCCTCCTTTTCATATGGTCAGCCTAATCTATCTTCATTTCCAGAGAATGGTTACATAAGGAAACATTTTACAAATTGTGTATTGCATTTGTGTTCATTTTGTTGCATGTGCAGACCAGGCCTTAGTTTGTGTTTGATTGGAGGTGGAATCACATCTTCACAAAATCTGGACCTATATTTCTTTCTGAAGCCTGGGGCCTCAGCTACACCTTGAGGCCTTCTGGGACTCTGGGGTGGGGGGGAGGATCTCGGGCTTTACTGCTTCCAGGATAGTCACCCTGGGTCCATACACCAGTGTGTCATCCAGGAAGACAAGATCGATGTTCCAGCATGGTGGGGTGTTTGTGTTTTATTTTGAAGGAGGAGCAAGTTGCAAAGTTATGTGGCCCCAATCCTGCACAAAAAGTAAGTTTTTTAAAAAAACTAAAAACTCGGTGCAGAGAAGCGCCGCTAGCCAATCCGACAATGGAAAAATTGTTCTCCCCACCCCCGATGGGTACAGAGTCACCCCTTGCAGCTCCATGCCCATTTGAGGAGCCTCACTACTCGGTGGGAGGAGGGAGAACCCGGAAGACTGCACCACACTGCCTGCGGTCCTTGGGCAGTGTAACGCTGGATCATGGGAAAAATTGGAAAAAGTGCAGAGCCATTTACCCCAGGACAACGGAGGGGTCATCCCCAGTTGACCACAGGAACAGTTGCATGTTATTTGGATGCACAGGGATGACCTCAAGCTGACCCAGGGATAAATGGCAAGTGTAGATTCGGCCTGAATGAAGCCTTCCTGATACCCACCCCTTTCTTAGAATGTTTAAATTTCATGAGAACATAAGAAGTGCCATGTTTCCCAGCAACTGGTGCATATAGGCTTACTGCCTCTGATACTGAAGATAGCGCATAACCATCAGTGATAGTAGCCACTGATAACTTTCTCCTCCAGGAATTTATACAACCCCATTTTAAAGCCATCCAAATTGGTGGCCATCATTACATCTTGTGGTAGTGAATTCCATAGTTTAGCTACATGCTGTGTGAAGAAGTCCTTCCTTTTATTTATCCTGAATCTGCCACCAGTCAGGTTCATGGGAACCCCTTGGGTTCTAGTATTATGGGAGAAGGAGAAAAAGGATCTCCCTATCCACATTTTCCACATCATGCATGATTTTGTACACCATCGTTTGCTGTTCAGGCAAAGAATGAAAAAAAAAAGTTGAACAGAATTATCCCATTTATTGCTATTAAACAGCCTCTTCTCATTTCCTTCTCATAATCATTTAACTGACCACTGAGTAGTGAAACCAATCCCCCAACAGATGGGCTAGAATTCCTAGATGGCTCTGCAGGGATCTAGGCCACCTGCTTGAGACCGGGGCAGTGTTTAATGTTAGGGCTTGAAATGCACCCAGTGGGCAGGAAAGCGTTGTCCTTGCAGTCTGGGGTGGGAACAGTCTTTTCCCAATCAGTATGTTGTAATTCCTTACTGTGAAGTTTTCCCGTTTGCAAAGCTACCCATACATGCCCTGACAGAAAGCACGACCGCTGCAGCGTGAAGGATATCAAGAAACGGAACGGAAAATAGAAGTGAGCAAGATTGAGGACCCACCAAATCAGCAAAGAAAAATGCCTTTCTGCTACAGAAAGCAAGAAGAATGCAAGGGGAAGACATGCCCTGCTACAAAAGGAAGAAAATATGATGTGTGTGCTTGGGTGGGGAGGGAGGAAGAAGCCACAAGAGGAAACTATGTTGCACAGCCAGGATATTAATTTCTCTTCTGGGTTATTTATTGCAATTTGTCTCACAGAGATCAGCCATTATGGGTTTGTGGATGCCATATGTTGGATTCCTATAATACCACTTCCCATGCAGGGAGAGTAGGGGGAAATACAGGCAGGTTCTTTAACCAAGAGGTTCAGTACCTTAGGCTGCAGGCCAAGGCCCAATCTACACCAAGCAGGATATAGCACTTTGAAAGTGGTATGAAAGCAGTGTATAAAAGGCAGGAGCCACACTACTGCTTTATAGCGGTATTGAAGTGCATTGACAATTGTTGGGGCTCATTGTCAAATATCATATACCACTCTCATACCACTTTCATATCCTGTTTGGTGTGGCTCCTGCTTTTTATATTCCACTTTCATAGTGCAATATCCTGCTTGATTTAGATCTGTCCCAAAGTTGGCCCTCCTGGGGTCTCAATTTGGCCCCCTGGGTATCCCCAGATAGCCACTCCCCCTTCTCATGTCCCCACCTCTTTTCTCCAGAACATTGATCATTTGGTGTTTTTCCAATTTTTACACCATTTCCCCACATGTTATAAACAGGATGGAAAGAACTTGAGATGGGGAAAAATGAATGCAGGAGAAATTAATAATAATAATATTAACAACAACAACAACATAAGAACAATATGGCAACAGGGAAAGGTCACAATTATTCCATTAGTCACATCAGTCACCGGCATCACATCCCCTCTCTCCCAAAAAAACCTGTATAGAAAACCTTCAGAAACTGGGCCTGCCAAAATACATTCATATAGGGTGACCATATGAAAAGGAGAACAGGGCTCCTGAATCTTTAAAAGTTGTATAGCAAAGGGAATTTCAGCAGGTGTCATTCGTATGCGCGCAGCACCTGGTGAAATCCCCTCTTCATCACAACAAAGCTAGGATCCCTGCTGTTAAGGCTGTAGGAGTGACCAGATATAAAGAGGGCAGGGCTCTTGCAGCTTTAACTGTTGCGATGAAGAGGGAATTTCACCAGGCACTGCATGCATACAAATTCCTGCTGAAATTCCCTCTTCTCTACAACTGTTAAAGATACAGAAGCCTTGTCCTCCTTTCTATATGGCCACCCTACATCCATACCAACATCCAGAAAGCAGTCTTACTTAAAACATGCTCAATTGACAGGAAATTCCTGAATCAATAAAAGATAGCAAGACCTGGCAAAGCCCATCATGACTGTCTAGGAAAACTGCCACGAGTGAGAAAAGAGATTATGATAACGATATATATCTTACCTAATTTATATAAATGTGAACTAACAAGCCCAATTTTTGACTGCTCATCAGTCATTTGCATTTCATTCCCTAAAACAGAAGAATATTCCCTGAACCTGGAGCTGTCTTCCCCCATTTTATGAATAAGGATAACACTGGGATTCAATTAAGGCTGCAATCCTATGCATATTCACCTGGAAGTATATCCCATTGCACTCATGGGGGCTTACTTCTGAGTAGAGTCAGACTTCTGAGGACTTTTGAGTCTGTGCTGCAGTGCTGTGTAGTAAAATATGAAAGCCGTATGTAGATCAAAATGTGTTCAAATACCCATCAACTAGCACTTGTAAGAGCTTATAATGAGCAAAAGGAAATTATTGTCAAAGTGCATAAGAGCCTCTCCTTCAAAACAAGTGTAATATGTTAAAGTGAAGTGACAAAAATATATTAGTGGAATGGTACCAGTGCCGCAAGCATCACTGTATATGTCTGTCAGTGTTTCCATTATAATTTTCGCTGTAAGTCAAGCAGATAATTCACCTTGGGGCAAAACGTACAGGTTTTAAGCCAGAAATAATGTGTGGTAGCATGTTTTAAAATAGATTTACACAGTTGGTTACCAAGTTAACATTAATAGCAGCTAACATTTATATAGCAGTTTCCAGTGTTCAACGTGTTTCACATACACAGGGTTTGATCCAGGCATAGTCACCCTTAGAGCAGACATCAGGATATCAGCTAGTCACGACCCATAATCGCTAGTCATGATCCATTACCTCTTCAGCTAGTCATGAACCTGTGGGGTACATTACGGTGTGAGACAGTGGGTTCTTTACCACTACCTATCAAATGAATAGAAGAGACAAGGTACAGACTCTTGATTTGGAATCACTGTAGGAACAGATGGATTCACCTCCATCTGGGGTAGTTGGTTGCTCACCATGCCACCGATGCTGTCCATGCCCACTCGCTACACCACATGAGCCCCTGGATGGGTTGGTGAGACACCAGTAAGTGTTGTATGGCTGCCTATCCACACCCCCAGCCACCAAAATGGTAGCTTAGTTTTTTTCTGGAAAAAGTAATGTTGCATGGATTGCAGCCATAAGGGGGCCATCTACACAGCATTACAATCCAGTAAGTATTTCACGGCCCGTGAAGGGCGGGGGTGGGTGGGCTGGAACCATCTCAGATGCCTGCTTAATCCCTAAATCACAGTGCTGGAGGGATTCAATCCCTGCTAGTTTGTCCAGTATGTTCTTGAACAAATCAGGAAAACATGAGCTCACCAACATTCTCCAAATCCCATCTCAAAGCTCATGCCAACTCATGTCTGTACCCAATTGCAAGCTTTCTTTCCCCCTCTTTGCCTGAAAATCCATGCATATTTTTACCTCAATTGTCCACCTTTGAAATTATGAATTTTCCTGCCATTGATTAAAATGTATTACTGTGCATTTTCAAAAGGACTCATACCATTGAGTACAATTTTTGAGCCTGTGAATCATGTTGCAAGCTCAGAAATGTATGGACTTAGATTGCACATATTGTCCATTTTCAGTGAGGAAGGTGTAAACTGGGTAAATCCTGATCAAAAGCAAACTGAAACTAATTTCTCATACATCCCCAACCTTCCATGGAGACCATCTTGCCTTGAGTTTATTGTCAAACTGCTCTTGCTGTTAAGACGTTTCTTCTAATGTTCAAGCAAAATCTACCTTCTGGCAACTCTCCTAAGTCCATTAGAACTTGCCCTGCTGTCTAGGCCCTTTCTACTAGGGGTGTGCACCGGATCGGGTCCGATCCACAATCCAGACCAGATCCGGCCGAAATCGGATAAAATTATCCGCTTACGATCCCAGCATCTGGATCATCCAATCTCATTCAATCTAATCTGAAAGGACCGGATCCAGATCGGAAGAGATCGGAGGATCGGACCTCCTCCCCAGTCGCACTCCTTACCTGCCGGGGCCATCCACAGCTGTCCGCTGGTACCTTCTACTGAGAAACAAGCTTCGTGGCCTGCCTCTCAGTAGTGCGCTGGGTGAAGAAGTCACCCAGAGCGTTACTGAGAGGCAGGCCTTGAAGCCTGTTTCTCTGTAGAAGGGGCTAGTGGATGGCAGCGGATGGCAGCAGATGGCCCTGGCAGGTAAGGAGCACGAGTGGGGGGAGGTACAGGGAGGGGGGAGTTAGGCCCCCACTCACCCGCCCCCATATTTTCCTCAGAGGCTTAAATTGGGGGAAAGCTTTCTTTCCCCCAATGCAAGCCTATTGCGAAAACACCTAAAATGGTGTCCAACCTCAAAATTGGACTGATCTGATCCAGAAAGCCTCTGATCTGATCCAATCTGACACGTCAACCCCGGTTCCGATCCTGGTTTCGATCCGATCTGGGGGGTCCGTGTACATCCCTACTTTCTACACCTAATGGTGTAGAGGGAGAGCCTGGGGGCGATCCTGGACTTACTGGCTTCCAGGATCATCACCCAGTTTCCACACAGGAAGCACAATGTCCTGGAAGCAAGCAGGTGATGTTGCACTCATCACACCTGCCATGTTTTCTTTCATATGAGGGAGCCAGGAGTACACTTGTGCTCCAACGCAAAACAAATCCCACTGAAATCGTGGCTCCTACCACCAACCCCACCATCCCATGGATGGCGAAAATGCAGGCCCCCTCTCCCCTGATGGGCACAGAGCCACACCGGGTGGCTCTGTTCCTGATTCTGGTATCGTGCTAACTAGCAAGTAAGCGGGCACCAGGTTGGATGGACGCCCACACCTTCCGCGATCTCAGGACAGTCCCAGGACTGCTGGAAGATTTGGGTTTTCCCAGGATTTCTTCATCCCTGGGAAAATCCGTGCCCATCCCCCCCGCTCCCAGGAATCCCTGGAGCATTCAGGGACAACTCCAGGGGGAAAGGCAGGTACAGAAAAGGACTAAATCAGCCGAGAAGAAGTATTTTCCCTCTTCTGTGTGACAGCCCTTCAGGTACTTGAAGAGCAAACCTGATCCAACTTCTCTACATCTATCTTAAAGCGTGGTGCTCAGAACTGGACCTAGTTCAACTCATCTGCTGCCTGACTCCAGATTCCACGAGGGTCTTTCTCTACATCACGCCTCTTTTGTGCTGCTGTCCCCTCAGCTTCTCCGAGTCTGCTTAGGTTGGGTGAGGTTTCTGACACCTGCAATGTTGTCATAACAACTCAGCCTGACAGTGGTGTTTGCCGAGGTACCTGACAACATCTCTCCTCGCTTTGAAAAAAAAAATGCTTTCCAGCTGCCCTGCAACTAACAGCTGTCAAAGCCTTGTTATACCTACGGGGTAAGGTTTATACCACATATGATGTGAGACATGTAGTTTCAGCAGAGGTTGTGGAGCGGTTGTGCCACAATTCCCCGACATGGTAGCACTAGCAAGGAGGGCTGTTTTGAAAAACAGAAACAAAAAGCCGCGGAGAATTTCATCGCAATTTTGTCGGCCCTGCTGCTGAGAAACAGAGGTCGACCCTACCCCATACAGGAATATTTAGCCAAGCAGTAAACATGCGGTCCTTCCAGGAAAAAAAAAATACTTTAAAGAAGAAGAGATAAAATGCATGTATGGGAGATTTGTCCCTCTGTGTCTCTTAGTATGATAGCTGGTAGAAGACGAGAACCTTTGTCCAGCCGTCTTGATTACCTGATGTTGGGCCGGAATGCCCCCTCCCTGCAAAGTAGAACGGAAATTATCTGTCTTCAAAATGCTCTGCATTTGGGAAGTTTAGCTAGCTGCTGTTATAGATGGACTTTTCTGGAGAAGATTTGCATAATGAAACCTGGGCAGGTCATCCAAACTGCAAACGAAGTTCAGACTGATTGTGTGTGTGTGTGTGTGTGTGTGTGAAATCACCTCTCCTCTTTTGTATTTCAGATCAGGGGTTGCATTTTATTTATTTTTTAAAGGCAATATAAAACCAGCCAAGTTAAAATCCAGGGAAAGCCCATGTGAAAAAGTATGTTTTCAGGTGGCTTTTAAAAGATGCAATGTTTTTCGCCTCCCAAACCACACGAGGGAGGGTTTTTCAGAAGGTGGGTGTCACTACAGAGAAAGCTCGCCATTGAGGTTCTTCATAGACATTCTGTTAGTTTAGGAATGGGCCAGCAGGACCTCCTCTAAGGATCGTAAATGTCATCCGGGTGCATAAAAGGCTTATTGGGAAAAAGGTGGGATCATCATCATCATCATCATCATCATCATCATCATCATCATCCATAGATTGTTTGTCCCCCACAAAGGAGACACCCAGCTGTTACCTGCAAACTTTTGCTGGCCACTCTTGGCAAAAGTGTGACAAAATATCATCCAATCGGAAAGAGCAGGAAGCCACCCTAGCAGATGGTTGTCAGCCCCATCAACATCCCAGGCACGCCTGATGGGTATGTGGGAGAGGGCCTGCTCGGTGGCTGTTCCATGGCTCTGGAACTCCCTTCCCAGGGAAGCTAGACTGGCTCTCTCCTTGATATGTTTTCAGAGGCAGACAAAAACTTTCTTATTCTGGCAGGCCTTTGGTGAATAATGTGGACATCGATCTATGTTCAAGATTTTTATACTTTAATATGTATTTTAAATGTTGAAATGTTTTCATATTGAATCCTATTTAATTATATTTTAAACTTTTGTATATGTCTTATTTTTATAGCTTTTAAATATATATGTTTTGATTTTGTAATGCTGCCTGGAGGCCTAGCATTGGGCAAAAGGAGGGATCATCATCATCATCATCATCATCTGTATATGTTTTAATTTTGTAAAGCCTCATTGAGGCCCAGTATTGAGCAAAAGGCAGGATACAAATAAATATAATAAATAAATAATAAATTGATAAAGAAGAGAGGCCACTTCCATACATTAAACTGATGGCAGAGATCCCAGCTATATGAATGGCAAAACTTCTGCCCACTGCCCACCCAGAGACTGGTACATGTACATTTATTCAATGGAATCAGATGTACACATTTTTTAAAGCTCAGATTCCAGCAGTCACATGTTTAAATGGATATTAGAATGGGATAAATTCCTATTCAAACTCCATTTGCACGGATACAGATTGGGATTTGGGGGGGGGGGGGCAAACCAAGGCAAAAGTTTACCAATTTCATGCATCTAAGCCATGATACAATAATACATAGAGGATTTTTTTATTATAAATTATCATTTTAATATGTTTTTAACTCTGCTCTGAAGCCCTGAACTTTACCCACAATGGGGTTGCTTACTACGATAATTCTTCTTCTTTGCAGTGGTCTGTTTTGAATGATACTGTAACGAAGCCAACAATTTCCTTGAAAACTCCACATTAATTCAAGAAAGAGCTGTTGGTGGGTGGCTAGAATAGATTAAGAGCCCAACACAGGCAGCAGGTTTTTATTTTTAGTTTTAAAAAGGCTTTGATGAAGATCTTAAATATCTCTGTATCCCACGTGATAGGATCCCAATTTGGATTACCCCCCATTTTTTTAAAAACGTAGCTGTTAGACACAGATTTATGGTAAATTCGTTTTGGACTCTAAGTGTCTGGTATATTGGAGATACGAGTGCAGTGGGTTCAAGTAACCAGTAGATTCAAAACATTTTCCCTTCTGATTTCTCTGAAATCTACCGCTTCCTTCCTAAGTGAGAATAATAATAATTTTGATGACAGATAACACCAGCCGACTTCTGACACCGTTATTAGGGATGTGCAATGGATTGGGTCCAATCCACGATCCGAATCCGATCCAGGGGGAAATCGGATAAGTTATCCAACTTCCGATCTCACTGCTGGATCGGCCGATCCAATCCGATCCAGTCCGGAAAGGTTCCAATCCAGATCGGATGGATTGGCGGATCGGTGGGCGCCTGCTGGTGCCCGCCGCCGCTTCCATTGGCGGCTGCCAGCGGGCGGCTGCCAATGGAAGCGGACAGCGGGGGGGGGGCTTCCCTACTGGGGCTGTCCGCTTCCATCGGCGGACACCAGTGGGCGGCCGCCGATGGAAGCGAACAACGGGGGCAGGGGGCGGCGGACACGAGCAGATGGCCAGGAAAGGTAAGCAGGGGGCAGGGGGGAGGGGGGGCGCGGTGCGCTTACTTTCCATGGCTGTCTGCCCCCGTTCGCCGCTGGCTGCTACTGTGAGCGGGCTTCGCGGCCTGCTCCTGTGTAGCGGCCAGCGGTGGACAGGAGCGGACAGCCAGGAAAGGTAAGCAGGGAGCAGGGGGGAGGGGGGAGGAGGCCTTGCGCTCGCCACTTACCTGCTGGGGCCATCTGCTCCCGTCAGCTACTGTGAGCAGGCTTCACGGCCTGCTCCTAGATAGCGCGGCAGGTGATGACATCACCTGGCGCGCTACTCAGGAGCAGGCCGTGAAGCCCGCTCACAGTAGCGGCCAATGGCGGACAGGAGCAGACGGCCAGGAAAGGTAAGCAGGGGGAGGGGGGAGGGCCCCCGCACGTGCGGCTTACCTTCGGGGGATGTCCGCTCCCGTCCGCTGCTGGCCACTACTGCGAGAGGGCTTCGCGGCCTGCCCATAGGTAGCGCGTTAGGTGATCATCACCTGATGATCAGGTGATGATCACCTGGCGCGCTACTGAGGGGCAGGCCGCGAAGCCTTCTCACAGTAGCGGCCAGTGGCGGATGGGAACGGACGGCCAGGAAAGGTAAGCAGGGAGCAGGGGGGAGGGGGGAGGCCCCCCCGCGTGCGCCGCTTACCTTCCATGGCCATCCGCTCCCGTCCGTCGCGGGCTGCTACTGCGAGCGGGCTTCGCTGCCTGCCTGTAGGTAGCACATCAGGTGATCATCACCTGATGATGATCACCTGGCGCGCTACCTAGGAGCAGGCCGCAAAACCTGTTCGCAGTAGTGGCCAGTGGCAGATGGGAGCGGACAGCCACGGAAGGTAAGCAGGGGGAGGGGGCTTACCCCCCTCAGGGCCATTCGTTTCCTTCCGTTGGCACCCACGGGTGCCAGCGGATGGAAGCGGATGGCCCCGGGGGGGTAAGGAGCGCTGGGGAGGGGTTTTACCTGCTGGGGCCGTCCACAGCGGATGGCCCCGGGGGGAGGGAGTTAGGCCCCCCCTCACCCACCTGCCGCCATTTTTTCCTCATAGACTTGCATTGGGGGAAAGCTTTCTTTCCCTCAATGCAAGTCTATGGGGGGAAAAATGGTGGCCGATCCAAAAATCGGAAGTTCTGATGTTTGGATCGGGATCGGACCCAGTCCGGTCCGGGGGGGCTCCGATTTTGTCTGATCCAATCCGGGACAAAATTGGAGGTCCCGATCTGGGTCCCGATCCATTCCGGGGGGTCCGTGCACACCCCTAACTGTTATGCACAATCAAGATCCAGACATTAATTAAGGTTGGTTATTCCCAACGTGTTAGCCTAAGAACTCCATCACACCAGTGTTTTATTGCACTCTTGTCATGCCTGGTTTGCTGTTTTGCAGCATGGCAGTCACATGACATTGTACCTGTCCTGCAGTTATTCTGCTTCTTCCTCTCCATTTTTCATGGTTTTCTAGTGCAGGGAAAGTCTGGGTTTATTTCCTCCATGCAGAATCAAAGTGCCTTCCACCCCATGTATTGGTGTCCTCACGCTATGTCCTTTCTTGGGGGAGTGTGCTTTGAACATGTGCTTGCTGATGAAAGAGGAGGGTGGGGCAATTCTCCTCCTCCAGTACACTGTGTCAAACAAATGGACTTGTGCTAAGCCAGTCAAACAGGCTTCTGCTGTTCCAACCCCACCCTCCTTGCCTACAGAAATGGTGCCCCACCGATTAAACATTGAATAGGGAAAATGCTAGACAACAAAGCCAAAGCAAGGGGGGAGGCTCCCACATCCAACACCTGACAAGAATCAATAAACTAGAAGGGGAAGAAGGAGCACAATAATAGAAGAGCAAACAAGTGACAAGAGAGTCCCCCAGTATAACAATGATTGTGAAAGGGATCGGCGCTTGCTGCACTAATGAAATGGAGGTCAAAATCGCAGGTGCCTACCAGGAAAAAAAAAGTAGGTGTGATGGAGCTCTAAGACAGTACATGAACTCATACCCTTGTGTCATTGACAATCATGGGTCAGTCAGAGGAAGCTACAGTGTCTCTCTGTGAAATTCTGAACTCCATTGCTCAGAAACCGGTCCCAAGGCATGGCCTGAGGATCTATAATGGAACCACTTTGCTGAAGCAAAGCTCACCTGGGTGGGTCTAGTTAGTGTCTGAATGGAAGACCCAGTGCATTCCACCTTGAATTCCATGGTGAAAGAAAACTGGGACACAGTGTTGCCATGGGTTATTGACACCTGCTGTTCATGCAGAGCTGATTAAAGGGTTTTAAATAGCCATGGCCATTATGAAAAGAACTCTCACCCCCTTCCCAGTCCAGATATCTTACCCAGTATCCAATATTTTAGACTAATGTAACCAATAAAAAATGAGTCTGGGCTGCAACATCACGTTCCAAAGCTGGAGCCGCAACATCTCTGTGTTAAGCTGGAAGACTATCCTGAAGCTCAGGGATCAGCAACGTGGTACCCCTCAAGAATACCTTGCCTCCCCACACCTGTGTACTTACTCTAGTCCCAAACAATTATTCTCTGCACTGCCTACTTCACCTCTGAATTGCTCAAGCACTGAGCAAGTGACCGGAAGTCAGCAGATCCAAATCTGCCAATTTCCTTCTTCCTCCTTAGGCATTGGGGGAGGGGAGTGCCGGGGAAGGTGGGGGGGCAAAGTGGAAAAGAGGTTCCAGGCTAGGGGAAGGTGTGAAAATTCAGAGATTTCAGTGGGGGGGGATGAAAAGGAAAGCAGTGGTAGGTAGCAGAAGCAGGTGAAGTGGAGGAAGGGACCAGAAAAACTGGAATTCAGACATGGGGTGCAAGAAAAGTGGGAATCCAGGCAAGGGGGGGGGAGAAAAGTGGAAATCATGAAAATAAATGCCAACAGGACAAAGTGACAAATGTACCCACAGATTATAAAATAAAATAAAATACAAATGTGCCCACGGGTCCAAAAAAGGTTGTCTAACCCTGCTGTAAGTTCTTCAGTATTGCCAGCCAGCCCTCATCGCTAGGGATCATATCACTTCTGGCCTCTGTGCATAGCTTGGGGCTGTTCTGAGTTCAAATCAAGCTTGGGTTGACACCTGGAAGTGACTCAAAGCTTGATGTGGATTTCTTGCTGATTACCCCAGCATAACATCTCGCCCTCCTCCAAGATCCTCCTCTGAGGGAGGCTCAGAAAGTAGAAAGAAGGGAGAGGACCTTTTTGGTTCTAGAACCATCTCCCCAGTAAGGTCTGCTTAGCATCAATATTGTTGTTGTTTCAGGACCAGGTTAGGACCTTCCTTCTGGCATTTGGCACCATTAAATATTAGGAGTGTGCATCAGATCGGGACCGATCCATGATCCAGACACGATCCAGCCAAAATTGGATAAAATTATCCAATTCCAATCCGAGCACCTGGATTGTCTGATCTGATACGATCCAATCCGAAAGGACCCTATCCGGATCAGAAAAGATCAGAGGATCAGACCTCAGACCTCCTCCCCCTCTCCCCCACTCGCGCTCCTTACCTGCTGCCTCCTCACTGCTGTCCGCTGCTTCAGTACTACTGAGAAACAGGCCTTGCGGCCTGTTCCACAATAGAACAACGGCACGCCGGGTGACATCATCACTCAGCATGCCCTCGCTCTACTGTGGAACAGGCCTCAAGGCCTGTTTCTCAGTAGTGCTGAAGCAGTGGACAGCAGTGAATGGCAGCGAGGAGGCAGCAGGTAAGGAGTGCAAGTGGGGAGAGGGGGGAGGAGCCCATTACCTGCCAGGGCGCCCGCTTCCATCTGCTGCTGCCCACTGGCAGAAGGGACCAGCGGATGGAAGCGGACGGAAGCGGGTGCCCCGGCAGGTAAGGAGCGCGAGTGGGAGGGAGGGACAGGGAGGGAGGGAGAGTTAGGTCCCCACTCATCCACCTCATGTTTTTGCCGAAGGCTTACATTGGCAGAAAGCTTTCTTTCCCCCAATGTAAGCCTAGGGCGAAAACACCTAAAATGGCGTCAGATCTGAAAATCGGACGTCCGATTTTCGGATCGGAATCGGCTCCGAACCGAACTGGGAAGCCTCTGATCTGATCCAATCTGAGGCATCGGTTCCGGTTCCAGTTCTGGTTCCGGTTCCGATTTTGATCCGATCCTTTGGGTCCATGCACACCCCTATTAAATATGGATTTTAATTTTGGACTTGGATTTCTTATTGTTGATTGTTAATGTTGTGTATTTGTGTGTGTGTATGTGCTGTCTGTTTAAAATGCTATATATATATATATATATATATATACACATTACAATGTTGCATTATTATGGTTTTTAATCTTTGTAAACTATCCCAAGAGCTTTGGCTATTGGGCATTATAGAAATGTAATGCATTAAATCACATCTATTCAAGCACATACTTCTTCTGTAGGGTCAAGGAACCCTCTCTGGCGAGCCCTGCCTTAACCTCAGGCAGACTCAGCAAACACCTGATTTTCCAGAGGAGTCAAAACCTGGGGTGGGGTGGGGGGGAAGATAAATTTGCATCATCTTCCATCCATTCCTCTTTGTGTTTAGAGCCCACTTTTCTATTATTTCTGACTAAATACAACCTTTGCAGTTTAAATACTGAACTCAAGTGCATTAGGAGGAAATGTATGTTTTCAGGGCCATTGTGATCTCTTACCTTGCTGGGTCTAAGAGAAAGCATTCATTAATTCTGTTCTTTGGCTAAATATTTCTTTCATACATTCCATTTGTGCTTTAAGTGAAACACCTAATTAATTGCAGGGAGCAGCTAAACCAAGGAATGCATCAAACTCCCCTCGTTAGAATTTTTTTTTCAAAGTGAAGGCATTCTTTCAGTTGCTGCTCATTATTGCTTAAACATTACATTCCTACCCGTTGATTGGCTTGCAGTACTACGATGATGCTGGTGATGTTTCTTTGGTTGACGGCCAGGGGGACCTTTTGAAAAGGACTCATTTCAGAAGAATTGCAAAGGATGTAGCTTCGTCGAAGCATTGATGGCACTTTCGCTTCTGTTTCAAGCTCCCTGGGAAGGGATCCAATAGCGATCTGAGGTTTGTTTTGTAAGTACAGACTTCAAAATGCAAAGGCAGTGGAAGTCCAGAGCTCGGCATACCCATCTGTCCAATATTACTCTACATGAAAGTGATCCTCATTGCACTAATTCCTAGGCTGTGTTTGCCCGACAAATTACCTGCCTCCTGATATCAACCCCCCACCTTTTGCTTCCACACACAAAACATTTTCCTTGAAAACTTTTTTTCCCATTGGCTTTGGAATGAACAGAGTACAAGGATGAGCCTGGCTCACTTCATTCTCTAAGTAATCGTTCTTTAATTACACCAGAAGTGGGATCATATGTAGTAATTACTGAAAATATGTCATCTCTTAGATAATGGAGTAAAACATTAGTTGAACAGGACCAACCTGCATCCCCCTGTCTCAAAGATTGACCACTTGTTTTGCAGAGAGTGGCCATCATCCTTATCAGTACTTCTTCTCAATAACTTTGTCACGGGGCTGTCAGTCTTTGAAAATGTTTCATCTATCATTTGGGTAGGAACATAGGTTTGGGTGGTGGAGGTGTTGGTTAGAAAGCAAGTTGTATCTCTCCTACAAAATGTCCCTGTATCTCTCCTAAAAGGCTCCCTACTTAGGTATATGTTGAAGATATCATGGACTGAGGGGAGACATGATAGCACTCTTCAAGTACTTGAAAGGTGGTCACACAGAGGAAGGCCAGGATCTCTTCTCAGTCATCCCAGAGTGCAGGACATGGAAGGATGGGCTCAAATGACAGGAAGCCAGTTTCTAGTTGGACATCAGGAAAAAACTTCCTGACTTAGAGCAGTTTGACAATGGAACTGGTGACCTAGAGGGTCATGGGCTCTCCCACCTTAGAGGCATTCAAGAGGCAGCTGGGCAGCCATTTCTCAGATATGATTTAAGGTGGATTCCTGCATTGAGCAGGGGGTTGGACTCGATGGCCTCATAGGCCCCTTCCAACTCTACTATTCTATGATTCTATGATAGGGTAAAAGAAGTTACATTCTATGACCAAACGACAAATGAGGCTGTACTACGCAGGGTAAACAAACCAACAGAATTAATAAATACCATCAAAAGAAGAAAACTGCAATATCTTGGTCATAATATTCAAGGAGAAAAATACACCGTTCTCCAACTTATTATACAAGGGAAAATTGAAGGGAAAAGATCAGCAGGAAGAAGATAAACATCATGGCTAAAGAACTTGAGGGAATGGCCTAGCTGTACTTCTATACAATTATTTAGAGCAGTGGTGTCAAAAGCAAAAATAGCTGTAATGTTAGCTAACCTCCAATAGGAGAAGGCACCCTCAGAAGACGACTTGGGGTGGTCTCAGTCAGAAACTGGCTTCTCAACCTGTTCACATTTGTATAACTCTTAATGTAACTGATGTGTGTTTTTAAAAGTTCAGAGAAAACATTACTCCCTCATGGCACGTACTTCATGTGGTTTGTATTTATTTTATGTAAAAATAAAATGTTTTTTTTAAAAATGTTTTAGTCCATCTTTCAGGGTACAGCGCTCTCAAGGATAAAACCCTTCAAGAGTAAAACCTTTACAAGGTATTATCTAATGCATTTAGATGCACATTATAATGCGAAACAGAGGAGTTCATTGGAGGCATTGTGTTGTTACAACACCAAATTCCGTGTTTGCAAATCTGTGAATTCTTAATTTCTATATCTGTATTATTAATTATAGACCGTAGCATTATCAATGAAGACACCACTTCCTCCCTGCCTTATACCATGGCCAGATCTACACCAAGAAAGATATAGCACTATGAAAGTGGTATATGGTATGTGTCTTATGGGCCCCAACAGTTGTCAGTGCACTTCAATACTGCTATCAATGAGTAGTGTGGCTCCTGCCTTTTATATACCGCTTTCATGCCATTTTTATAGAGCAATATCCTGCTTGGTATAGATTGGGCTCAGATTAGACTAGGGATGTGTGAATCAGCAAAACTTATTGGAGATCTCCCAATTCCATCTCAGCCCTCATTCTGATTCATGTCTGCATCAGATGACACATCTTCCCACAAGAATATCTGTTTGTATTTTTCAAAAATGTACACATCAATTGTGTGCATCTGTGAATATACACATCCTTCGCCCATTGATTAAAGCATAGTTATGCACCTTTCCCCTCAAACAAAAGTTTATATTTTTTTCATGTGCATTTTTCAAATGTACACCATCTGTTGAATGCATTATTCATTTTTTTTTGGGGGGGGGGTTAAAATCATACTGCCAGCTCAGAAATGTGCAACGTTTGACTGCAGATTGTGTCTGGTTCCATGTTTGATCTGGAAGGTGGAAACTGGGTAAATCAAACAGAAAATAATTTCTCACCCATCTTACCCATTCTCACACATAAGCTCTGTGCATGGATTAAGAATGGCACAATGATGTTATTCAAAGCAGGTGCCATTTTGGTTGGTCAGCACATATTGTCCAGCAACACAGACAGGGTGGAAAAAAAGATGGATGGTGCTCCTGTCTAAGCAGATACACGACTTATATGTTGTCATTGTGAAGTGGGAGTTGTCTCTATAGAGAGCACTCCTGATGGTGGTGGATCATAATACTGATCTTGGGAAGGAGCTCCATCAGGCATCCAACTCATATAGTTCTTCATAGTTGTTACCAGTATAAGGGGTCCATCACACCAGAGTTTTATCACTCTCTCGTCATGCCTGGTTTGTGGTTTTGCAACACGGTACTCACATGACATCGTCACTGTCATACACTCATCTTGCCACTTCCCCTCCCTTTTCCATCTTATTTTGGAGCAGGGAACATCTGGTTTATTTTCTCCATGCTGGATTAAAGCATCCTTCCGCCCCATGTATTGCCATTGTAGGAACTTTTTATTATCTGTTTTTCTGTTACTATTATAGGGCTGGGGCAGTAGGGACACGGGGGTGGGTTAGTGAATGCTGGGATGGGGAGCAAGGGGGCAAGCAAGCATGCACACATAGGATATTGTTTCAAGGATTAGATGCTTTGGTTTGGATGAGGATCTCATGGTGAAAAATTTGGAAATATGATTTGAAGTTAATAATAATAATAAAAATAACAATAATTAAAAAAATATTTCTTACCTGTCTCTCTATTTGGATCGAGGTGGGGAACAACAGTAAATATAAAATATGAAAAAATACATAAAACTGATTAAAAACATGGCAAACATTATTAAAATAGCAATAAAACATCATAAAAACATCTTTAAAACATTCTAAAAATCCACTGGATATGCCCGCCGGAAGAGACCAGTCTTTATAGCTTTCTTAAATTCTAAAAGACTGTTAAATTGACGAGTCTCCTCCGGCAGATCATTCCACAGTCTGGGTGAGGGAGAAGAACAGGTCCTCTGGGTAACTATTGCTTAAAGATGCTGCTATGTTGCTTAATGACATAACTCAGAAAGACATGTGACATGGTGTTATGCAAAGATACTAGTCATATAAATTTGTGACTTATATCAACCTTAGATATTCCTTTTAAGGGAACTAAGTGAAAGGTCCAGGGTTAAGAACAGGTGAAGTTGTGGTTACAAAATCCCCATGTCATAAGAACAGAGAAGTAAATCAGAAAGTTGACCACAAAGAAAAAGGAATTTGACCTTTCGTTGTCACAAAAAACTATATCTGAGGAGGAGAGGGTATATTCTGGGAATAAGGATGGTCTAAATGATGTCATGGACCAATCAGTTTGGCCATTTCAGAATACATTAAGAAGGAGGTCTTTGTCTTTGGAAAGTTTATTTAAGTCTAGGTAACGGGAACCACAATGTCTTTCCTTTCCCTCAGGCATGACATCCAGGATGTTGCTCTGAGCCTAACATGTAGGCCTCAGTGACTCCTTGGTTGCTTGGGAGAAATGGAAGTCCCTCTGTGGAGAAGAACTCCTTCACAGAGTTGTATGAATGTGAATGTCAGGGTCTATGTTTGTCTATGTTTTCAAGAAATCTGCCAGACTTATGAGTATATTCTTTGATTTAGGGTGACCAGGTAAAATCCAGGTCAGGGCTCATGTAACTTTAACAGTTGTAGAGAAAAGGGAACTTCAGCCAGTGTCATGTGTATGCAATTAGTTCCTGGTGATATTCCCTCTTCATCACAACTGTTAAAGGTGTAGGCACTATACTAGAGTGACCATATACAAAAGAAGGCAGGCCCCCTGCAACTTTAACTATTGTGATGAAGAGGGAATTTCATCATGTCATTTTTCAGAACACAGACAGTGCATACACACACATATCAGCAACATACATGAAAGCCCCCCTTTTTTAATTAGCATGCTGCTATACAACTGTGAAAGTTCTCCCTTTGATCATCAACTTGGTCTTGTCTTTTGAATAGAATGCTTAAAAAACTGCGGAGAGGTTTCTTTTCAGCCATGCAATCCTATTTTTAATGTTGGGGTAGAGTTCAGCAGTAACTCTGAACTTGAGCAGAACAGGTAATGGGAAGCTAGAGTCCTCGCAGAGTGAAGAGACCAGAATGTCAGCCTTTGTCCTGGAGAGTTAGGTGCGAACCTTCAGATGATGATATTTCAAGGCTGCGCCGAGCTACATTGCTTATTAAGGCACATGAAAGATACTAAAACTAAGGCTGTTCATAGGGAACATTCAAAAGGAGACTGCAGGCATCCCGTGATCTATTTGCTGAATGCACCAGCTTCTCATCTCCTTAAGAGCGCCATTTAAATTTGGCTGAGGTCAGGTCAGGGTCTTGAATCCTGGAAGCGAAGCCGCTTTGCACTTCAGTGTGAGCGTAAGATGAAGCACAAAATGTTTCCATCAGTTCGGGGGAAGATGTTCCAGTCTTGAGCTCCCCATGGGCTGCTGTCTCACTGCTAAGAAATTCTGGGAGAACAGAAATGAGGGAATGAATCAAACCAATGTGTCTTTAAAAACACACATGCAAGAACACCCAAACAAACCCACTTTCTTCTCATCACAAACTTTGGAGAAATTCAAAGCATCTAAATCAACATATTTAGACATCGATAGTTGGGGGAAGCTTCTGACTTGGTCAAAACTCAGGATTGCCATAAGGACATACTGTGGCTGGTCCAGAAAGATTTCTGGGGCCATAGAATAACATCTCCTTGCAGGATCAGACCTCTGACTTTGCATTTTCTCTAGGAGGCTTCCTGTCACCTTGCAAGAGATTGCATCAGCTTCCTGGTGCTAGGACATAAAATGGTGGGCAGCCTGGGATGGCAAGTGATTGTTATCCTGTCTGTTTTTGTTGGCTTGTTTTTCTTTCTCCTTATACCAGCTATCAGTCACTTCCTGTTTTCATGCCAATCTTAGAACAGTAAATGCTAAAAGGTAACTGCAGTCCAACGGGGGCTGGTGGCTCCAATTTCAGAAACTTGGATGGCACATTTAGAGTTCTGCTTGGTTCTGATTGGAACCTAGAATGAATCCACAGTCCCACAGATATCAGGGGCACCAGTCTCCTCGGCTGCTGTCTGCTACATGTCTGAGGGCGAGGTGGGGGGGGGAGAGAGAAATAGACTGGTGTTCAAACAGAGAAAGAAGCTATATCACTGATGAATACTTTCAAAATGGGCTATGGTGCCAGACATCCTCTTTGAATGTCTCTCTGTTCCTTATTTTTTTGAAGTTTAATTCCATTTCATTGTATTTTCTCCTGGTTTTGTAGGTTAGTTTTCACCTTTGGTATAATAAATTGCACTCTGTTATGTCAGAAGAGTCAGGGTGTTCCTTTGCATTTGTATTGCTGTGGTTGTTATGGGGTTCATAAAGCTGGACTAATGGACTGTTGCAGCCTATCTACACTGTATCTTGGAACGTTTTAAATAGTAGTTCCAAATAGGTGTGTTTTAAAATGTCTTAGGCCACATTAAGGAGTACTCATGTTACAGGAGAAAAATTATTCATTCTAAAGTGGTGTGTGCGGTCTCACACTCTTCTGTCCGTCTCTTTTCTGTTTTGATTTTACAATGAGTTTAGGGCAAAGCATTGTGGGCACTGTAGTTCAGTCACCCACTTCCTCCTTAGTTCCCTTTCATTCCCTAGCTTTCAATGAGTATAGGATTAAGCATTGTGGGTGCTGTAGTTCACTCGCCCACTTCCTCCTTAGCCCCTCTTTCTTCCCCATCAACGGCTAAGCACTGCCCCCACGAATCGCAAACGGTAAGGAAGGACACATTATTTACTTAAAATGATTTATTAAAAGTAAAAACCATTTTATATAGCTGAAGTGATTTTTTAAAAACCTCGGGTATACATCGTTCAAGGGAGTGCGTCATGTGGCCCAAAGAGTTTTCGTAACCCTTATGAAATGTTACAAAGCTAGAGTGTAGATCGGCTCTTGGTCTGGTCCAGCAGGGGCCTTTTTTTGCCCTTGTGTACTTCTTATTTCAGTTGATGTTGGATGATATGTACTTATAGAAAAGTGTTCATTACACTTTACACAGAGTTACATAATCAGGTAACTCACCCTGGCTGAGCTTACATCCTAAATCAGGCAATGAGGAAAATAACAGAGGGAGAAGTGCATGTATCATGAGCACAGAGAAGAAGATTAGGGAGGGAAGAATGTGGACAAATGACATTACATTCATTTTAGGGTGGGGGGGAGGGAATAGGATGGTTCACATAGGCCCCCTCCAACTTTACTATTCTATGATTCTATAAAGTGACTGCATTCACGCTTCCTGAACTAAGATACAAACCAGAACACATTATCCTTAGGTTTTTGTGCTTTTGTGATGATGCAGTTCTTGGATAAATAGAAATGCATACCAAAATGTGTACATCAGAGAAAATTGCATACAAAAAGGCATGCGTTAGTGGAAAATACTTTAAGAATGCATATATTAGGGAACGTTTGTACAATTTTTCATGTAGTCCTTAAAAAAACAATGTGGAAATAAGACGGAGTGAGTTTATGCTTGGGGAAAACAATGCAAATATTACAGAAAGTGAAACAGACACATTCATCCCTCATTCTAAGAAGTCGTCGTTTTAAGTTGTATTCAATGATCAAACATAATATCAGTGAGCACAGACCCTAAACAATTACTATCTCTGGGACTGGGAGTTTAAGATTACTCATCATCACTATGAATTTAGTTGTATGCTGTTTTTTCATATACCAAAGTGGTTCATAATAAAGCATGCCAAAAGAGCAATACATCAGTAGGGCTGTGCAGGGACCCCATACACAGCCCATTTTGGAGGCTGATTCAGAGCTTCCCTGGGAAAGCCTTATGCAATGCTGACTGGGAGATTATTGGATTCCCCCCCCCCACAAATACACACACACACCCTCCTGAAACAACAAGGTTAGAAGCATAAAGAGCCCCTTTTACATTCTAGTCTTGCAGAAATTGTCATTTATGGCAGCCATGGTGCACAAGATTAGATCTGCATGCTCTCAGGAGCCAAATTTTTATGGAAAATGCTGGCTTAAAATCAGCTTGCAGAGAGAAGCAGGAGGCTGTGGGGGCACTCAAGGACTGCCCACTTAGCAATCCGGGGGCTTGCAGAGCCTGGCTTGTGTAGGTGAGCGGCAGCGCAAGACCATGAGTGCCCACTGTCCCAGACCCAAGTGAGTCTGTCCATCCTTAAGGGCAAGTGAAATGGCCAGCTTTGGAACCCTGGATTGGAATCTCAGGTGAGGTCCCCCCCCCAGGGCCAGAGAAATTATGCACCCCTACTTTAAAGCATTTACTATAGTTATTTTATAAGCACCAGAAAGATGCATGCTGCTGAAGAACAATCACATGCAGGCAAAAAACAGAGGGCTTACTGCTGTCTTCTCCCCACCACTTCATTAATGGCACCCCCACCAGATTTCATGTGTTGACTTGTGGTTGACTGGTAGGTCTTGCTTTCAAGTGGGTGGACTAGCTATCCCTTGGTCTCCTCTCACTTCATGTTCCTGGAAAAGGATTGATTTGAAGTCCGTACTTTTTTTGATGGTGAGCAAGGAGCAGTGCTCTGGGTTATTTCCTGTCAGCCAGACTGACAGCTTGATGGGCGAAAAAGGGAGGGGAGGATGTAGGGAAGGCATAGATAACCTGCTTCTTCATTGTGTTTTGTATGTAGTCTAGGCAAGTATCATGCTGGAGGAGTATACTAACTTTGCATCCCCGGAGAGCTATTATCAGATCTTATTGAGGAGCAGGGAACAAGCAAAAATGCATTTGGACTCATCCTCGTACGGTTCATATCACAAATATGCCACTCAATTGCACACGCATCAGTTCCGCTGGCAATCAGCTCAAAAGAGACAGGAGCTGGGAAACAAAGTCAGACGTCTTGCAAGGCAGTAAGGGAAAAGTGTTTGGCTCTTTCCTGCACAGACCATCACGCATTCATTGGCTGTAATAAATTTGACTAAGACAGAACATTGCAGTGATGAAACGGGTAGTTCGTAAGACCCGGACCTTTGAAGTGCTGGGTTCATATCCCCTATTCAGACTGGACCTTAGGAGAACTCTTTGGGCAAGCCACTAGACTTCAGCCTAACCTACCTTGCAGGGTGATTGTTACGATAAAAGGGGATAAGCCACCACATGTGCCTCCCAGAGATTGTTGGAGAAAACTTATGACATATATGTGGTAGGTAACATCTTGGAAATCAGGCAGAGGCACCTTCCAAGAGGAGATCCTGGATCCAACCCATTATAATTTTGAACCCTCTGTCCACCTCTTTTTTAAATGCCCAAGATGATGTTCATGAAAAAGACAGGGCTGAAAAACGTTATTGTCAGCAGCTGCCTTATGGGCTAAAACACTGGCTGGACCTAAACTCTCTTGATATTTTCTTCCCGTGCATCTTCAGTTAGTTTATCTGACAGCAGGCTTTCCTCTACCTCCTGGCACTGTGGTGGCAGCTGGGGGGGGGGGGAGAGAAGAAATCACCAGTTCTGGAGCAGTTGGAAGATAGATTGGGGGGGATTCTCCCACCAGGATATTTCCATCTTCTATCTTTGTCTTTACTTGTTCATTCAGTTAGATAACTATCCTTTCCTAAACTGAAGGGTTGGAAGAGGTTACAGGTTCATGGAAATAAGTAAAACGGGATATTTGAAGGGCCTGACCACCTCTTGTCATCAACATCATCATCACCATCATCCTCATCATCCTCACCATAGGATTTGCTTCATGAGCCATTACTATAGGAGGAATAGTTGGTTGGGACACAGCACAGAGCCCTTTCAGTACTGGTGCCAGGTTGCAGGATTCACTATCCTGGGTGCAGGAGGATTGGCTCCCTCTTTATTGGCATTCCATCTTATATTCTGTTTTGGAGCAGGAGCCTATATACCTCAGGGCAGCAAAGCAGGCCTGATGTTGTAGCCCCTAGGAGAGCACCTAGTGAGTAGCTTGCTCCAGCAAGGTCTGAGCCCTGACTGAAAGCTTTCAGACTCCACCCCTTCCACAAAGTGGGAACCTTAAAGGGGCAGGGGTCTTGACCTGGAGCCCAGTAGTCCTCCATCTCTCAAAGAGCTCATGCCAGGCATGGATCCTGGAGCTCTTGGAGATGGGTGTACTTCAGCTCAAGAGTTTCTTGCTTAGAGTTCTCCAACATCTCAGGCTTTGGGGCGTCTAGTTCCATGGTGGCATTTTGTCCTGGTGCCTCCTCTGTTGGCACCACTGATTCCTCAGCTTCTGGTTCTGTGTCCAAGGCTCCCTCTACAAGGATTCGCTTTTGCGCCCGGTTCGGCGATTATGCGCATTATCGCAGACGCGCATTTACTCCTAATCCCTCTGCACGGGAGGCGGCGAGAGGCGGCGAAGCGCATTAATAGATGTCCAAAAAGCGCTTTACAAGAAGTTAATGCGCATAATCGCTTGTTCACACGGGGAAAATGCGCTTTAACGGCCGGAGCAAAATAAAACTCGCGATTTAATGCGCATTCGAAAATGCGCATTATCGGGGAGATAACGTGCCTCTACGCCCGATTTGCGCTCCGTTCTTGTAGAGGTAAAATTTTTAATGAACCTTCAAAGCGCATTAAACCTCTCTTGTAGAGGCACCCCAAGTCACTACTGGAATCCAGGGTCATGACCATTTCACATGTTATTAAAAAAAGTTTTATTTTGCCATGTTTTCAGTTAGTCTTTTTTTATTTCTGTGATTGTAGTATATAATAGAAGATTTTAGTTTGGTTCCATATTTCCTTGATTGTTTTGTGGATTGTATATACTAATAATTGAAGCTGAGGAGGGATGTGATGGACCAGGAGGTAGGATATACATATTTTAATCGATCTACCAACATGCGCTATGTAGAACAACATCTCAGAAGGTCTGGTCTACCAAACAGAGGTGAAGCAGAGGTGTCCAGAAAACAGATCAACAGCTGCAGTCTCCTTTTCATCACTTCTCTATCATCCATGGGCTTCTGTTAGCATCACAAGCATTTTCAACTCTCCTACTTGAAAGAAGTTTTTAGCTCTCATTTATGTACATGCTTTTGAAATTTTGATTGCGAAATTAAAATTGCTAAACGTATAGAAATAGCCAGATTTTCACATATCAAAGTCCGAGATTTGCAGAACAGATGGTCACTAGTCTAATGACAGAAGATGAATCACCTGCCCTGCTCAAGGAACAAGTACACATGTGAGTAAGAAGGGCTTGGGGATTGTTTAACATGTTGTATGGGCTTCATGGGTTCCGCCATGGCCCCATCTTTCCTTCTCCCTAAAATTAAGCACAGTTTTGCAACTGAGTTTGAATGCCATTCAGTAATAACAATAAAAAAAGATTGCTTGGCAAGCATCCTGTTCATGAAAAAGTCTTCTAACTTATGAGCCTCAAAAAATACAATTAAGCATCTTCATTATGGCTCCGCCATGCTTCCCTGCCTCCCCATCTCCTAGTATATTCAAATCTGGGATATAAATGGGAATATCTGATGACAATAGCAGTGCCTGGTGGTGAAGAAGAAGAGGGAGGAGAAGAGGAGGAGGCCACTTTGCAGAATTTACTCCAAATATTATCTACCATTTGTTATGATGAACACCATTTCTCCCCATAATGAATGAGAATGACATTGGGTCCAGAACATTGTGGATGGTGCAAAATGGTGGCCAGATAGCCAACACAGTTTATTTATTTATTTATTTATTGCATTTGTATACCGCCCCATAGCCGAAGCTCTCTGGGCGGTTTACATAGGATTAAAAACAATTAAAAACAATATACAAAAATTAAAACAGCAAAAACATACAACATACACACAATCTGTACATTTAAAATCACTACAACACTCCAAACACCTACAAAAAAAACACAAAACAAACCCAGGCTCCTCAGATATTGCCAAATGCCTGAGAGAAGAGGAAAGTCTTGACCTGGCGCCGAAAAGATAACAATGTTGGCGCCAAGCAGGCCTCGTCAGGGAGATCGTTCCATAATTGGGGGGCCACCACAGAGAAGGCCCTTTCTCTTGTTGCTGACCTCCAAGCTTCCCTCAGAGTAGGCACTCTGAGGAGGGCCTTAGATGTTGCAGTTGCAGCTGTTGTCACACCAACACCAACACCACCTTCTTAAAGGGGGGGGGGGGAAACACTTCTGTTGTTTATGGTGAGCTTTACCTTTGAGAAACATTTGGAGAACTTATCCTCCATATGGAGAAATTTAGTGAAATGGTTCATCCCCTCATGCTCCCTGTGCACAGACATTAGGATTAGGATGGAGAATGTCAAGAAAACCTTTGCACAAAACTCTCTAAGAGCTCCATCACACCTCCTTTGGGGGTGGGGGGATATGTAGCAGCAGTTTTGATATCCATTTCCCTTTCATGCCCTATTCATCACAGCAGTTAAAGTTGCAGGGGCCCTGCCTTCTTTTGTATATGGTCACTCTAGTATAGTGCCTGCAACTTTAACTGTTGTGATGAAGAGGGAATTTCACCAGGAACTAATTGCATACAAATGACACCTGCTGAAATTCCCTTTCCTCTACAACTGTTAAAGTTACATGAGCCCTGACCTGGATTTTATCTGGTCACCCTATCATAAGATAATAATAAGAAGTCTGCTGAACCAAAGGCCTACCTTGTCTAGGCTGACCACTTGAAAAAGAGGACAGGGCTCATGTAACTTTAACAGTTGCAGAGAAAAGGGAATTTCAGCCGGTGTCATTTGTATGCCATTAGTACCTGGTGAAATTCCCTCTTCATCACAACAGTTAAAGGTGCAGGCACTATACTAGAGTGACCATATACAAAAGAAGGCAGGGCCCCTGCAACTTTAACTGTTGTGATGAAGAGGGAATTCCACCAGGAACTAATTGCATACAAATGACACTGGCTGAAATTCCCTTTTCTCTACAACTCTTAAAGTTACATGAGCCTAACCTTGTCCACCATCTTGTTAGGTCAGCCTAACCTTGTCCACCATCTTGTTTCCCACAGAGGCCAACCAGATGCTTACGGGAAGTCCACAAACAGAATGGGAAAGCAATACCCATCTCCTACGATCGCTCTCCAGCAGCTCTCCAGGATGCCAGGCAGGATTCATTCCTTTGCCCAAACTGTAGAAGCCAGGGATTGAACCTGGGACCTTCTGCATGCAAAGCATGTGCTCTATCACATAGAGCTATGGCTCCAGAGAAATCCCACATTCCTTTGAGTTCTCACTGTGTATATACACATCGTTGTGCATGCATGTCAGCAACGTGCATCTTCGGAATTGTAGTATGATCTTGTGCTATGCATCATGAGCTCAGGCATCACTCCATTATATTCTCCCCTCTGATTGGCTCTTTTCATGGGCCCTACTGTTTGCCCTAGAGTTGACATGAACCCTCTGGATCTGGTGTGAGCAGAGGAGTTGTGGAAGCAGAACTGCCATTTGTCATAGCCCAGATTTTCTCCTCACCTTCTAGCTGTCCTTGGCTGCACTGCTCCCCTCCCGACCTCTTCCTTTTAGGATTCCTTTTCCAGTACCCCTACAGTGTCAACCACCAGCACACAAATAAGAATGAAATGTTTATTTATGAAACGGGGGGGGGGGGGGAAGATCAGTCCAACGCTAGAGAGAAATGCCCTTAGTTGATTAGCTGGATACAAATTTTCTGAATGTGTGCATATATGTGGTTAAAATAGTGGGTTTTTTTAAAAAAACACCAGTATCTGGCTGTTTTTACTATATGTGTGCCTACATATGTGCCTACATATACATCTATGTACAAACACATGCACTTAGTACTTTTAAATTGTCCCCTATATACTTAGTTGGGAGTAAGTCCCATTGAATCCAATTATTTCTGAGCAAACATGGATTGGACCAAAGAATTGCACACACTGTTCCATTCCTAGAAAGAACTCTACACTATTACATTTGAGTAACTGTCCTAGGTAACAGTTTAGGTTCTAGCCTAGGCAAAGAAAGCAAATCCACTGTGCACTATTAACAATCGGAATCACTATTAACAATCGGAATCATTATTAACAATCAGAATCAGAGGCTTCCTTCAAAATTAAGTTGTGGGCAGGACAGGAAGGGTTAGTGGTGTGGGAATATTTATTTCCTCAAAAATATGAGAAGTATCTCAAGTATTTAACTTAAGAACATAAGAAGAATGGTGTTGGATCAGACCAAAGGGATGTCTTCTTCTGCATTCTGGATGCTACAACTGTGCTCATGTCCTGCTTGCCTGAGCTTCCTGTGGGCAGCTGTTTTTCGACTGTGGGACCAGCTGGATACAAAAATGGAACAAAGGCCCAAGTAACAACAACAACATCATCATCATCAACAACAACAACAACAACAACAACAAACAAACAAAACACTGGATAAGTTTGTGGATACTAAGTTGTTCCTTCTGTTTTCCAATCCAAACTTTCACCCTGATTGTTTGGGAAGAAGAGGAACTAAAGGGACAAATTACATGGGATCATTTCATGTGCATAAGCACTGCCAACTGGATGTTGGCATTTTTGTTCTCAGAAAGTAAAGAGTTAAACCAACCAATATCAGGATATGGGCAGAAGGGGTGCAGTTTAGGCATTTTAGACATGCAGATTGAACAAGTGCTCATCCTCAAACTCAGTTTGAAATAATGAAAATACTAAAGTTTATTAGATAGCCATACAAACTTATTACAGATATGGACATAATCGATTTATTAGATTCTATGAATGAACCATCTAACTGAAGGTTTTGCATTTCCATGCATATTTCTCCAAGAAGGTAGATCTCCAGACGTTTTGAACTTCAACTTCTAGAAACCCCTGCCAACAGGGCCAATGAGCAGGAATGTTGTGTGTTGAAGTCCAAAACCTTTGGAGATCTGTTTTCAACCCCCCCCCCCCATTCCAGGGGACACTTTGAGATACATTCAGTGGACAGCTAAAAGCTCTATCAAGCTACAAAATGAACCTGCACAATCAAAATCGGCTTAAAGGCATTGCTAAGCAAAGGGTGCATCTTCTAACCTCTGGCTTCTTTCTTCTTCTTCTTCTTCTTCTTCTTCTTCTTCTTCTTCTTCTTTCAATATCTCGTTAGCAACCACATACTTTAGGAAGGATGTAAGAAATTGAGTTCAAGCAAGTCTCTTAATTAGTCCTGGCAAAGGAAGTCTGCCCAGAGAAGGTCGTTTTCCGTGTGTACTTTTCCAGTAACCGAATGCTGTTTAGCGACTAATGCATTTGCTTTTCAGTGCATTATATAATAGGAAAGAAAACAGAACCTGACTTTAAAGAGACTGGGGCAAGGAAGGGGAGCAACAGTTCTAAACATTTGATGTTGACATTTCTGCAATATGAGAATTTCGCTTATAGCCTCCCCTTTATATAATTTGATGGTGCCGTTTTTAGGTGAATTATGAATTTCTGCATGCCATGTGCTGTTGACTGTTCTGGCCCTCTTTCATAAGGTGACCTCTGTGACATTCTGTACCGTCTCTGTCAAGAAAAAATTGCTAAAAGCGCTATCTTTATATAAACGTAATTATTTTAATTGGCAGGCTTTTTTTTTAAAGGAACATGATGACTTTTGTAAGAAAGCATTGATCAAAATGAAATCACCAACTCGCTTTCCCATCTGGAAAGCTGGCATCCTTCGGGACTTGTTGCCATTATGGTAAAGTTTGTGGATGAACAAGGCCAGAGTTCCTTCACCTATAAAAGGTAAACATGCAAGGAAAGATTAGGGGCTGACCTCTTGCTACACATGACTTGCATAGTAATGCCGCTTTAGGTACACAGGAAAATTACTTATGCTGTTTCCGCCTTCAGATGAAGGAAGCACCTTCCCAAGTATTTTTTAACATTTTAGAAAAAAGAAGTCCACATCATGTACATTTCTGGAGAACGTTTTGTATTTTCTAACACATTGCACTAGGTAAAGGTGTTAGCAGGGACTATTCAGGCTTAATTTGTCATTCATCTTGGAATTAAGCAAAAAAAAAGTTCATTTGGCATGTATGGACAGTATTCTGCTCATAAACAGACTTTTTATTTTTTTATTTCAGGAAGGTACTTGCATTTTGAAAGAAGCTGCAAAGCATCAACAAATGCTTCAAAGCTGTAAACATTGATAATGCTAACTTGGACACTACTAGTTAGTATGCTCCATTCCAACCCAAATATCATGAATTACCTATATAACTTCATAAAGACATATATGTTCATTCATCAAATTGCAAACACAAGCAATCCATATCTTCTTTCCATGCTCAAGTGATGAATGACCTGAGCATGGAATTAAAGTATGGATTTCTTGAGCTTACAGTTTTCATACATTAATTCTGCTTCAAATAGGGGTCAATTCTGCTTCAACTATGAGCAAGTCAAAATCCTCCCCCCTCCATTTTGCAACAGGATTCAATAGCGGTGCACTGGGGTGGGGTGGGTGGTGAATTATTGTTGTTGTTGTTATTATTATTATTATTATTATTATTGGATGAAATGCAACGGCTCTAGAGGTAAGCAGCATTTTTCCCCGCCAACCACCACTGGCTGATTACTGACATTTTCCCTCAGAGGCCTCCACAATTAACACTACATTATAGTACAGTTTCAAGATGGCTGTGGCCACGAGGAAGTCCTCTGCTTGCAGCCCCTGCTGAGGAACCCGGGCTTTAGTCTGATCCAGCATGTGTCTTCTTCAGGATTCCACCAGGTCTGGTGTAGTTACTCCCCTCCTAATTGCTACAATGAGTATGAAGAAAAAGCTGTCCCTCACAGACAGTAAAATGTCAAGGCAACAAGTGTAGTATTTGTTCTGCCAGTGGTTCCTCCCACCCCTCATACAGGAATGGTATAATTGCTTGGCCTCGCCAGTGCTGCTGATATAATAACATTCCCCATACATCTAAGGAAGCTGAGAAGGTCTTTTGATCAGACTGCTAGAATTTATGAGACTAGCTTACACACATCCCTATGTTATTCCCTTGAGCAAAATCTGGCATGAGCTTGGAAGTTCCTCCTGAGGTCAAACGTATGAAGAATTCCTAGGCATGTCAAAAGGCATCATATTAGACTATTGCATAAGAATACAAGCTAATGTTCAGACATTTTTCTAGGGATGGGTGAACATTTCATTCAGTTCTCCTTTTGGTAAGAACTGACTCAAATTCTCATCTCCCCCCCCCCCCGCCCCCGCCCCATAAGCAGGACAAAAAGGATTTGAGATTTTATAATTTGTGAGAAAAAAGTGGGAGAAAATGGGGGAGTGACAGATTCATCAATCCAAACAGAAGGCGTTGAGTGTGCTTAGCTCTTAAAAGTCTGTGTTTGAATCCCATATATTCAACAATGCTTGCCATGCTGAGTTTTACACACACACACACACACACACACACACACATTAAAGATAAGGATATAGCCAAACAACTAGAGCAGGAATCCTGTCATTTTGCAGCCAAGACAATCAGACTCTTAAAAATGTAAATGCCGCAATTTTCGCTGATCTGAAAACACTTTTGGGGACCATTTTTGGAGAAGAACCTGCTCTCTGAAGTATTCTGCTTTCTCTTTGAAGTAGCAAGTTTTGTTTGTTTGTTTTAATTCAAGTACCAACCTTGAAGACATCTTAATTCTACAAATTCCTGGAGATCACACACACTTTTCAATAAAGCCCATGTCCTCTGTTATTGCATTGTTGTTGTTGTTGTTTTTGGCAGAAAGTGATGCTAACATCAGGAAACAAACAGCCCCCACTCTGAGAAGTGAAAAGTGGCAACTGCTATTATATTTGCCACAGGGTAAGAAGTGTAGGATGTAATTTTATTCCTGTAACCCACTGACTGCTTTGTTGATATCTGCTTGCAGAAGATTAGCTTTGCCGCTCATCCAGAGGTCACCAGAAAGCCCCTTCCTGTGTGTTTTGCTGGTCAAGGCTATGTTGGTAAGATATTGAATTGAAAATGATGCTTGCTTTGCTGTTGATTACTTGGGACGTCCCCAGGAACTCAATACCTGGAGACCTTTAGGGTCAACCTTGATGTTTCAATGCCCAGGCTTGGTGGGTTTTCACATAATCATAACTCCTCTCTCTCTCTCTCTCTCTCTCTCTCTCTCCCTCTCTCTCCCCCCTCTGTCTCTCTCCTTTCCTTGCACTTCTTCTCATTACATGACATATAAGGATGTCCTTTTGCTAAAAGGCTTAGGAAACCAATCTTAAAGTCATCTACACCTGATTATTTGCTCATGAGTTGTAAGTGACAGCAGAACCACAGAGAAATGCCAATTCCATTCATGGGGCAGCAAAACCATATATATATATATATATATATATATATATATATATAATTTTATTTTATTTTGGTGAAGTGGAATTTAGAAGTGGAATTGTCCAAAATTCACTGCTGCTGTTGGAGCATTTTACTGTCAGGTGTCACCCTCTTAAAGCCCCCGTCATCAGCATTACCTCATGCGAAGGGAATCATACAGGAATGAGGATTGTGGAGCAACTGTCCTAGACATGGTCATTTTCTACCAAATGTATCCAGACCAACACTGGCTATGTCTACACCGGGGATTTTTCTCAGGGTCATCCCTGGGTCATCCTTGCACATCCAAATGATTCATAGGGGCTCCCGGGAGCAGGCAGGGATGGCCCCTCCATTTTCCCAGGATAACTGGTTTCCCAGTTATCCCAATTTTCCCTGCGGTCTCGGGACAATCCAGAGGGTAGTGTGGGCACTCGTCACGGTTTCTTCCCTCTTCCCTATGAATAGCTGGGGTCAGCAAAAGGGAAGGAGCCTGTCCGGGGGGAGTCGAAGGGCATTGGGGGTGGAGGGAGCAGGGGTGGTCCTTTTTTAAAAAAAACACGTATTTTTTCAGAGGAGCACAATTGTACTCCTCGCTCCTGTGGCTTTAAAAGAATGGTGGGTGCAACATCCCTGTTCCCCTCCGGGATGTCACACTTCCGTTTAGAAGCTGGGGGACAATTCCGGAAGCAGGTAAGTCTGGGATCGCCCCCTCCCTCCCTCTACACCCTTAGGTGTAGAAAGGGCCACTATATGATGTATTATTATTATTATTATTATTATTATTATTAACATTTATCTACCGCCCCATAGCCAAAGCTGTCTGGGCAGTTTACAAAGATTAAAACATGCCCGATCCCCACCCAGCCAGAATGGCTTGGGAGGGGTTGGATTTTGCGGGCGGGAGGAAGGGACGAAAGAAGACTATACGCATACTTGCCATGCGTATAGCCTAGCGTGGGGGCGGAGCCAAGCCTATATAGCCTTGCCCTGCGCAGCCATCCGGCCTCTTTTTCTTCTGGCCAGGAGACGGGAGATGTTGCTGGAAAGAGATAAGCGACCGCACGCTCTTCAGGAGAGCTGGGGTTGGGTGGCTTCCCAGCCCTAAAGGTTTGGAGATTGGAGGGCAGGCTTGGAGGAGCTTCCACCTTTTCAGTCGCCCTCTTCGTAATTCCTCTGCTGTTCTTGCACTGAGGGTGGCGACAGAGCAGGGATGGAGCGGGCGGCCACGAGGCGTTTACTCACAGCCGCATGCTTACTTCTGCTCGGAGGTTTTTGTTTTGCTTCGAGGAGCGAGGAGACAGTTTGCAGCCACGAGGTGCAAGCGCAAAGTCATCGGGAGAGCTGGGGCTAGGAGGCTTCCCGCCCAAACGGTTTGGAGTTGGGGGGACGGGTTTTTTGAAAGAGCGGCTTGCCTGCCCTTAGCCCTCCCCGTGGAGTAGAGGGTGCCTCATACAAAGACTTTAGTAGTATTCGTTACTCATGAGTAGGGGCACGGCTGGGATTACCTGCTGCTTAAGCGTCAGTTTTCTCTGGGGTCGGGTGGAGTGGTCTAGGCGATAGTATTGCTTCTGGGGGGCTTTCTTTTGCACTCCCCTCTTGTGGGTTGGATTGCTATGCTTGGAGTGCCTTCTCCCCCCCCACCCTGCCTCCCTCAAGAAGCTGCTGAGATGCCCGCGGGCGCCAGCTTGGGGAAGCGTGATCCGGCTGGATCATTCCTAATTTCTTGCCCTCAACGTCCAGTGTGGGGCTGGGATGCAGAATCTGCTGGAGTGCCGGGGCTCTAGCCAGGCCTCTACTCAGTAGGCCCCACTTTAACAGCCCTGGGGATTGGCAGGCTGCAGCATGGGCTCAGTTGGCCTAGCAGCCATTTTGTGGAGCAAAGGGATATTGGTAGGCAGGAGCCATTTTAAGTGGGGCTGCATTTAGGGTCTGGGAGGCGGGGTCTCTGCAGCTGCCCCACCTCCCTCAAAGACAGACTAGCCTGTGCTTGTCAGCAGGTGTAGGCCAGGCATTTCTGCATGGACTGGGGCTATAGAGAGCTGCAGCATTTACAGTAAAATGGCTGTGTGGATCATTGCTCTGACTCAGTATAAGGCTGCCTCCTAATAATAAATAAATGAGAGACAGTGCGGTGTAGTGGTTGGAATGTTAGATTGGGTAGACAGGCCATGATGAGCCACTGACTTTTTAGTATTAACAATAAAAGGGCTGGGTGGAATGTTGGCCTGACTCAGTATAAGGCTGCTTCTCAATAATAAATGAGAGACAGCGGAGTGTAGTGGTTGGAATGTTAGCTTGGGTGGACTGAGACCATGATGAGCTACTGTCTTTTTTATTATTTTTATTTTTTCAGTGTTAGCAATTCAGTCTTAACAACAAAACAATCTTAACAATAAAAGGGCTGGGCAGACCATTGGTCTAACTCAGTACAGGCTGCCTTCCAATAATAAACAAAACATAGTAATGGACAGTGTGGTGTAGTGGTTAGAATGTGTGATTGGGGACTGCTTCCTCGGGGGACTGAGGCCATGATGAGCTGCTCCTTCCAGTGTTAACTATAAAGGGCCAGGTGGACCATTGGTCTCACTCAGTATAAGGCTGCCCCCAATAATAAATAACAGACAGTTTGGTTAGCAGTTAGATCATTAGACTGGGACTCAGGAGATTTGCGTTCTAGTATCCACACTGCTATGTATAAAGCTCACTGCCTGGCTTTGGGCCAGTTGCTGGTTTTGTTTTGTTTTTTGCATATCTTATCTCACAAGGCTGCTGTGAGGATAAAGTGGAGAGGAGGAGTATAATTTTGTGGGGCCAGACACCCTTATTGCTACATAAACATTTAGGTCTCCACCTGGGTTGGAAGCAGTGATATTGAGATTTGTTTCGTTTTGCAGTAGTGATCGGGCTCAGGCCAAAAAATTATAATTAGCCTTTGTTTAACTTGGCCTGCCAGCTTGCTACAACTCATGTAGTTGCCTCCGTGTCACCTGGGGAGCTTCAGGATGGGGCTGGTCAGGGCCATAAGTCCTGGTTGCCCTCAGTTACACTCCATTTTGCCTGTCATATTTGGGCAGGTTTCTGAAGTTGGCGTCACCTGTCAAACAGCCAGACGTCCATGTTCACATAGTTGGCCCTTGCGGCCAGACAGTACCAGGATCCTACGCCTGGTGTGCCTGGGGATCTGGGACAAGCAATGACCCAAGCCATCTGACCCGTGATGGCATACCACCGAGTAGATAGGGGATTTAGTTTTTCAGAACTAAAGAGAGGAGTTTTAGGCCTTATGGCCCGTCCTAGTCAAGGGAGATTGGTGAAGGACACTACAGACCATGTGGATCCTAATCTGCTGAGGCAGCAAGGCATCTGGGCCAGCTTGAGAATGACACGAGCAACTGTTGTCTCACAGTTTGGTCTTGGTCAGTTGGCCTCCATCCTGGTGGGGTGGCAAGCTAGGCATGCTGTAGTGGCATCTCCTCTATAAATGGTTTCTGCCCCGCTGCAGCTATGGTGCCCATAGGGTCCCTAGACCGGAAGTCCTCAACTTTACAGGCTAGGGCAGACTTGGGAGATATCTGAATAGCCAGATAACTTGCTCCCTGTGTGCTGGAAGTGTGAGGGTAGGGATGCCCATAGAGTAATGCCAAAAGTCAATAGGTAAATTCGTAGCTTGGCCCTTCTGCCAATTACATGTATAGGGAAGGCATTTGATAGTTTAGAGCCCTTCTTAAGGGGCCCTAGTGCTACCTGTTTAAGCCTAGAACCAGTGAGCATTGGGACCAGAACTAAGTTAGTGATGTAAAGGCCAGCCATGTTTTAGGCTTATCCCTTATCCCCCTTTGCACATCTTAAAGTGTTCCCAAGGTTTAATCCATTAAGATGCCATGCTTATTCCTTATGGGTATTAGCACTGGTTGGCATAATATAGAAGCTACAATGTCAAGATTGGTTATTCCTAGAGATCTTTCCTTTTGCAGTAGTGATGGGGTTTTGGACCAAAGTTATTAACCTATGTTCATTTTGGTCTGACAGCTGGCCATTGTTCACGTCGTTCCTTCTTTGTCCTCTAAGGAACCTCAGGAATGGGACTGACAGGGCCATGAGTCCTGGTAGCCATCAAGCAATCTCTACTTTGGCCACCATATTCCTGGGCTGGATAATGAAGTTGGCGACACTGGGTCATGTAGCCAGATATACAGGTTCCTGAAGTTGGTCCAGTGTGCTTGGGGATCTAGGAGAGAAACTCTGGCCCCAGTTGGGGATTTTGAAACACGTGTGGAGCAAGTGATGACTTCAAAGGAACCAGTGCTGGGAGCATAAGCCCGTGAGACAGAAGCAGCTACGGCTGCTAGCACAATGGTTCAGGATGTCCAGATTCCACAGCCAGGTTGCACCCAGATCCCATGCCCAGTTTTCTATGGGGTCTTGGAGAGGTGAGGTGGCGGAAGCCATTATGAGATCGGCGGCTCCCAGCACACGTACAGCTTAAGAGAGAGCAGATAGGGAGTTCGATGTTTTCAGGCCCAGGCGGCATCTTCCAGTCCTCTGGCCTATTCCAATAGAGCACTTGATAGAGTTCTGTGTGGTTTTACACCGCACTGGCCTGTCCATTCATAACATCAGCTGGCTGGACTCTCATTTATGTTAAAGACATATGGGTGGCCTGGCGTCACATAGGGCTTCCGCATAAGAAAGATGCTTGAGGGATGGGCTAGGTTGGCCCTGCCTGCTCCTGAGTCACGTCAGCCTATTCCCCCCGACTTATTAATTGGTTGAAAGACAATGGGTATCCCTCTGCTTTCAGTATTTGAACAGGCGTTATTCCATGCCTTGGCTGTTACTGCCTTTTCTGACACGTTTAGAATTGGGGGATTTCTCGCATGCTCCAAGTCAGATCAAGCAGGCGGAGCACTGCAGTGGGGAAATGTGCAGAGATTGGAGGACAAGGTAGTCCTAGGGCTGCAAAGGTCTAAGACTGTTCAGGGAGGCAGAGGCTCATTCATTCCGTTGGCGGAGGCCCCAATTAGGGAGCTCTGCCCCGTTGCAGTCCTGAACTGCTACTTGGCTTTCAGGGGAAGCGAGCCTGGCTTCCTCTCCCGTCATTTAAACAAGTCCCCATTAACTACATATCAGTTCTGGATGGTGGCAAAGAAGGCATTAAGGGCACTGGGTTTTGGGAAATTACCATTTGGCATCCATTCATTTATGATTGCTGCAGCATCTACTGTGGCCGCAATAGGGATGGGCAGTGCTAAGATACGCGCCATAAGGAGATGGCGGCCCAGTGCCTTCAAGGCTTATGTTTGGAAATGGGCACTCAGGAGTATATGGTAAACAGATATTTGTCTTTTGCAGGGCATAGGAGGAGACCAGCGCCTGGAAGGTCCTCGCCAGTGAACACAATGGGTGTTCTGGGCCAGCCGTAGGGTGACGCGAGCAGCTGCCGGCACACAGCTGGGTCTCGGTCCATCAGCCTCCGTCCAGTGGTTGGGGAGGCGCGGCTTGCGCTGGGGAGGTCTCCTCCACCTGCTGTTCAGATCTGGTAATGTGCCCGTGGTGCCCAAGGTGTTGGTGTACACTTGGGTGGGAATGACTTGGGCCTTCTAAGGGGAAGGCCCTGATTATACAAACTAAGTTAGATTTCGAGTTCATATGGAGCCGGTGGCCGGACACTTGGATAGTGTGGTCGAACATGCTCCCTAGAGTTCAATGGCGTGAAGGTTGGAACGCCCAATGTGTAAATAGGGCAGTTAAAATGTTACTAGGGAATTTAGGTTATTCTTTCATGACCGGTGAGGAGTAACTATCCCACACCTGGATATTCTAATTGCCAGAGGGGATTTATACAGGGCAGACGGAGTTCATCTCTCTGATGCAGGGAATGGCATTTTCCTGCAGGATCTGAGCATGGCCCTGCTGGAATTCTTCCAGTTCAGGTGGGGGTAGGTTGCCAAAGCTGAGGCTTGACTCCCTTCTTTGGCGGATGGTGCGGGAATTTTGGGGGGAGGAGGATAGGAATGGTGAGCACTCAGGCACCTTTAAGGTGATTGGCAAGTCAGAGGCCTGCTCCTCGGGGGCTGTGCAGCTCCCGTGTCAGGATATGGCTTGCCTTTGGGGACCGGCTTGTCTCATCTACCCGAGCTGTGCAGCCCGGGCTGTGGATGACGCAGATGGTCTCACCAAACACTCAAGTGTTGTTTGAATAGGGGGCCGGGTATACCCGACCCCTGGGTTCAATGGAGTGGCTCGCCCTGATTGGCAGGCTAGTTGCCTGAGATTAATAAGCGAGATTCCCGCACGTTCATGCTCAGATCCATGGAGGGGAGAATCTCCATGTTAAATAAAGAGGCCCTAGTTTATCCCAAGCTCTGGTGTCTGTGTCTTATTTCGTGTGATTTCTTCTCCGCTCGCAAGCCCGATCCCCACCCAGCCAGAATGGTTTGGGAGGGGTTGGATTTTGCGGGCGGGAGGAAGGGACGAAAGAAGACTATACGCATACTTGCCATGCGTATAGCCTAGCGTGGGGGCGGAGCCAAGCCTATATAGCCTTGCCCTGCGCAGCCATCCGGCCTCTTTTTCTTCTGGCCCCTCCCTCCCTCCCTCCCTATCAACTAGTATGGGATTAGCCAGTCGTCCTCTTTGGGGAGGAGGCTGAGTAGGAATTTTCCCTGGCATCAGTATGCAAAGGTTTCGCCTACTCCATACTGGATTTAATCTTTAGATGGAGGATAAATAGGTGAATTTAAATGATAGGCGGATGGTGCGGGAATTTTGGGGGGAGGAGGATAGGAATGGTGAGCACTCAGGCACTTTTAAGGTGATTGGCAAGTCAGAGGCCTGCTCCTCGGGGGCTGTGCAGCTCCCGTGTCAGGATATGGCTTGCCTTTGGGGACCGGCTTGTCTCATCTACCCGAGCTGTGCAGCCCGGGCTGTGGATGACGCAGATGGTCTCACCAAACACTCAAGTGTTGTTTGAATAGGGGGCCGGGTATACCCGACCCCTGGGTTCAATGGAGTGGCTCGCCCTGATTGGCAGGCTAGTTGCCTGAGATTAATAAGCGAGATTCCCGCACGTTCATGCTCAGATCCATGGAGGGGAGAATCTCCATGTTAAATAAAGAGGCCCTAGTTTATCCCAAGCTCTGGTGTCTGTGTCTTATTTCGTGTGATTTCTTCTCCGCTCGCAAGCCCGATCCCCACCCAGCCAGAATGGCTTGGGAGGGGTTGGATTTTGCGGGCGGGAGGAAGGGACGAAAGAAGACTATACGCATACTTGCCATGCGTATAGCCTAGCGTGGGGGCGGAGCCAAGCCTATATAGCCTTGCCCTGCGCAGCCATCCGGCCTCTTTTTCTTCTGGCCCCTCCCTCCCTCCCTATCAACTAGTATGGGATTAGCCAGTCGTCCTCTTTGGGGAGGAGGCTGAGTAGGAATTTTCCCTGGCATCAGTATGCAAAGGTTTCGCCTACTCCATACTGGATTTAATCTTTAGATGGAGGATAAATAGGTGAATTTAAATGATAGGCGGATGGTGCGGGAATTTTGGGGGGAGGAGGATAGGAATGGTGAGCACTCAGGCACCTTTAAGGTGATTGGCAAGTCAGAGGCCTGCTCCTCGGGGGCTGTGCAGCTCCCGTGTCAGGATATGGCTTGCCTTTGGGGACCGGCTTGTCTCATCTACCCGAGTTGTGCAGCCCGGGCTGTGGATGACGCAGATGGTCTCACCAAACACTCAAGTGTTGTTTGAATAGGGGGCCGGGTATACCCGACCCCTGGGTTCAATGGAGTGGCTCGCCCTGATTGGCAGGCTAGTTGCCTGAGATTAATAAGCGAGATTCCTGCACGTTCATGCTCAGATCCATGGAGGGGAGAATCTCCATGTTAAATAAAGAGGCCCTAGTTTATCCCAAGCTCTGGTGTCTGTGTCTTATTTCGTGTGATTTCTTCTCCGCTCGCAATGAACATGTAAGAAAAAAAGATATACAAAATTTAAAACCTGTAAAAATATAAAATAGATAATATACAAACTTTAAAAACCATAAAAGCATAAAGCGATAATAACATAACCTTGTGCTAACAGTAGAGGTAGGAGAATGGCAACCGCTAAAGAGAACATTCACGGTTCTTTTCCCCAGAATGTGCTGGGAAAGTTTGGGGACCACTACCATTGCCCATATGCAAACTGAAAGTTCTCTGTTGACAACCTTCTGCTCAGCTTTGTCTGGAAATATTGTAAGTGCAGACCACTCGCCATCTTGCATGAGCCTTCTTAATGCAACTTATATTTTGTTATGAAGAAGTGAAGGAGAAGAAAATGAATGGGATTCTACCTGCTAACCCCATCTTCTTCCACATGTTTAGAAACTACATGCATTCAAGCTGCCCATGAGCAGGCTCTGTACACTTAGCAATGGAGAGACTCCCATGTAAAGTATGCTTACAACTGCACAGGTTCTACACATGTAGGGGCTGTCCATAGCTTCCAGTGAACTCATGAAGGTCAGAGACCAGAACAGTGACTCAAAAATCTCCTCTCTTCAATCATTCATATCCATGGAGATGTTCAGTGAATAGGGCTATCTTGTCACCATTAATATTTATTTATCTATTTGTTTATTGGATTTTTATACTGTGCTATAGCCAAAGCTTTCTGGGCGGTTCACAAAAATTAAAACCATGAAATCATTTTAAGAAATATAAAACAAACAACAATCTAAAAACACAAAATAGCATACAATATAGAAGTCACAACCAGGATAAAACCAAACAGCAGATATTAATACGGATTAAAATACAAATTTAAAACAGCAAGGATTAAAATTGGGTTAATTTAGCTGTTAAAATGCTGGGAGAATAAAAAGGTCTTCACCTGGCGATGAAAGGAGTGCAAAGTAGGCACCAGGCAAACCTCCCTGAGGAACTCATTCCACAGCCAGGGTGCCACAGCAGAGAAAGCCCTCCTCCTGGTGGCCACCTACCTCCCTTCCTCTGGCAGGGGATCATGGAGAAGGACCCCTGTAGATGATCTTAGGGTCCGGGCAGGTACATATGGGAGGAGGTGTTCATTCAGATAATTACTTTTATATTATCGCTTTATCATTTCTGTTGTTATCTTTATTGAGAGATATGTTAAGTCACTCCCACTCATAAGAATTGCCACTTATGTTATTGAAACTCATCCTTCAACACTCACTTATGTGTTTGGTCTGAGCACAACCCACAGAGCTGCATTACATTTTGCTTTAGCTGAAATACTGTAGCAAATAAACACAACAGAGACATTTTGCTAATCTGCTTGAAATTATTTTAATTTACTTGAGAATACCTACATATTCCAAGGCATGGTCTGAAGGTGTACAGTGCACCCTAGGCTTACCATATGAAAAGGAGGACAGGGCTCTTGTATCTTTAACAGTTGTTTTGAAAAGGGAATTTCAGCAGGTGTCATTTGTATGCATGCAGCATCTGGTAAAATTCCCTCTTCATCACAACAGTTAAAGCTGCAGGAGCTATATTAGAGTGACCAGATACAAAAGGAGGCAGGATTCCTGCAGCTTTAGCTGTTGTGATGAAGAGAGGATTTCACCAGTTGATGCATGTATAACAATGATACCTGCTGAAATCCTCTTTTCAATACAACTGTGAAAGATACAGAAGCCTTGTCCTCCTTTTCATATGGTCACCCTAGCCTGCAGCCACCATCTTGAAGTTTGGCAGATCAGAATGTGGTCAGTACATGGAAAGGAGTCTACCTGGGAACCATTCTGTAAGTGCCTTGAATTCCATAACAGAAGAAGTTGGGATAATAATGTACTAATTAAGCAAAGCCTTCTAAATTCATGTCAAATGAAATGGGGAGAATGGGGAGAAATTTGGTGGCAGCTTTATCAGGGATGACCTGCTTCCCTGCTTTTTGGAGGGGGGCACAGTATCATCCAAATTTCTGACACACAGACTGAGCATCTTGGAGACAGTGAGACTGTATAATTAGTTGGTAATGCCTTCATAGTATGTGCAACCTAGTAAACTGCAAAAGACACCTGAATCAGATACATATCATTAAAATTTGGGGTAACTCTTTTACAACTCAAAAACCATGCTATATATTTTCCCATTAGATTATAACCTATTTAGCATGATTGCAGGCCAAACATATCTTTGCTCGCAAGCTTATATGTCCGTATCATTTCCTCTGTTGCTATTAGTTCCCTTTTTGCCTTTGGGTGAGGGATAGAAAAAAAGTAGATTCAGCCTTTGCTTCATCCATTCCAGGAGCTCATCTCCTGTCTTGTATGATTTCTCAAAGATTATTGTTCTGGGATTTCTTGCACTAAGGTAGAGACAAAACAAGGGTTACTTTTATTATCTGTTTTGTAGCTGGAGCTTCCCTTCCCTTCACTGATTTACAGATTTGTCCTACAAACTGCTTAGGAAAATTTCTTTCTTTCCTTTGTTTTCACTTTGAGATCCACCCCCGACGGTCTTGAATTTCTTCTGACTTAATGACTTCATTTTATGCTTAAATAAATGCTGCAGACACAAGGATGCATTTGAAAACAATGACATACATTTCTTTTCACTGGTAAGCAAATCTATGTGGTATGCTTCAAGAAACAAAACTGAATCCATATTTTCATAAGAGAGGTTGCAGGGAGTCAAGATAGAATTAGAAGGAGAAACTAAGGAGATCCTGCTGGGATGGATTCCATCAAAAATAGAGGGGGAGAAATAATCAAAAAGACGGAGAGAGAGCTAAGTCCAATACCACCAACCTTTTGTCATAGCAAAGCCAGAGCAGAGAAACACAGTTGGATCCATCATGTTAATGTAAAGGGTTGTGAGCAACAAACTCAAGAGACCTAAATCTCCCTCACCCCCCCCATCCCCCACCGCAAAAAGATCAATGACTATGTGGAGTTAGCATACTCCTCTAGGGCAGTTTTCTTCTTACCCTCTCGGTTGCTCTTTTCCAATCAATAACAATACTTACTTGTCATTAATGGTGTTAAGGACAAGAGGGTTCCAGGTACTCAATTTAACATTAAGGCCACATTCTGAAATGGAATGTGTGTAATCTGGAATAAAATACAATTTAAAAAATATGGATGTGTCCACTAACCCACTCAACAGACAGTGGGGTATCCGGCTGTGACCACGTCCAGAAAAGAGGTAAATGGGAACTAATATTTTCCTTGCCTGGAACATGGGCTACTGGGGCAAATAGATATCGTAAGATGGAGTCCTGAAAGATATCTTACTAGTAGGGGTTCTCAGCTATTTAGTAGTGATAGATGTGTACAAAATGATGCATGGTGTGGAGAATGTGGATAAGGTGACATTTTTCTCCCTCTCCCAAAATACTAGAACCCAGTGGGGTCACATCCCATGGAGCTGATTGGTTGGAGATTCAGGAAAAATAAAAGGAAGGATTTATTCACACAGTGCAGAGTTAAATGATGGAATTCACTACCACAAGACATAGCGATGGCCACCAATTTGGATGGCTTTAAAAAGGGGTTGGATTATATTCCTGGAGGAGAAGGCTATCAATGGCTACTAGCCCTGATGGCTATGTGCTACCTCCAGTATCCGAGGCAGAAAGCCTGTGTGCCCCAGTTGCTGGGGAACATGGGTGGGAGTGTGCTGTTGCACCAAGCTGGTTGGCCACTGTGTGAACAGAGTGCTGGGCTAGATGGATCCTCAGTATGATCCAGCAAGGCTCTTCTTCTGTTCTTCTGTTCTTTCTCTCCTTCTGTGGTCATCAGGGAACTTGAACTATGAAGGCAGTCTTACTCTGTATCTTCTATCTCCTTGTGCAATTCCATCTATGTGGTTTCTTATTTAAAGCAAATGCTTATATTTCGGGGCCTAAGGAACACTCAGAATTCCACAAGCTGACCCTGTTCTGCTGCCACCAATCCGGTTAGAATACTTTAAAACTTCCTATTAGCTGGTATTGGAGGTTTAAGCAGGATATGGGCACCACCAGTACAGACAAGATGAACTGTTAAGTAGGGATGTGCACTGGATCGGACCCGATCCACGATCCGAGTCCGGTCCAGTGGGAAATCGGATAAATTATCCGATTTCCGATCCGACAGCTGGATCGGCCGATCCAATCCGAACCGGTCCGAAAAGGCTCCGAACCGGTTCGGCGGATCGGCGGATCGGCGGATCGGCGGGCGCCCACTGGCGCCCACCGCCGCTTCCATTGGCGGGCGCCAGTGGGCGCCCGCCGATGAAAGTGGACAGCGGGGGGGTAGGAGGGGGGCGCTTACCTTTCCGGCCCGTCCGCTCCCGTCCAGCGCCGGCGGCTACTACCAGCGGGCTCCGCGGCCTGCTCCAGGGTGGCGTGCCGGGTGGCGCGCCCCCCCTCACCCACCCGCCACCATTTTTTCCTCATAGACTTGCATTGTAATGCAAGTCTATGGGGGGAAAAATGGTGGCCGATCCAAAAATTTAAGATTTTTGGATCGGGATTGGACTCGATCCGGTCCGGGGGGCCTCCGATTTTGTCCGAACCGATCCATGACAAAATTGGAGGTTCCGATCCGGGTCCCGATCCGATCTGGGGTGTCCGTGCACATCCCTACTGTTAAGCAAATAATTTGTTAAGGGGATATTTTGTATATATGGGGTTACTAATATTTACTTTGGGGTAGTCAAAGTCTACTTAGGGACATTTTTTTCAAAAAACAATGGGTATGGGAAACCACGCAGCTCAGCTCACAAAAGCAAGCCAAGTTGGGTGTGCCATGGTGAGCTCCAAAAGGGCTGGATTTTCTGGTGACAGACATCCCTACATTCTGTGCCATCTCTACAGTTGTAGTGTGCCCTTTTCCCTTCCTTTTATTCCAAATACTGCTGGAATCATAGGATTTGTCTCCTACCCCAATGATCAGTTGGAGAAGGGGAAAAAAGGTCCTGGAAAGTGGAAACTGTTCTTACTCAGGTGGACTTGATTTTCCATTTCCTGGCAAGGCTGTCTTTGCTGTAGGCAAACCATATGTTGTCACCCACGTCGGTGTTTAACGGGCCTGTCTTAGTGATGAAGTACTGAATTCTGGAAGACTCCAGGAGAGTTATGAAATTAAAGTGGGCTTTTACAATGGATACATTTGAATGTTGACAAAAACAAAATATGCCACCTTTCTGCTAATTTCTTTCTCACCTGGAGCATCAGCACCAAGGGGGAAAACTTGCCAAATTTGCATTTTCGTGTGAAGAATAAAACTCCTTGTCACCAGGCTTAAATTAATTATCAGGTATTCTGAAGAGTAAATCAACCTTCTGATTCATGTTTTCTTTGCCAATTATCCTACAGAATTCTGAGCAAGATGGTTGAATGAATACCGTTTACAAATTATGGATGGTGGAGAGAGAGAGAAAGAGAGAGAGAAAGAGAAAGAGATAGAGAGAGAGAGAAAATTGAGAGAAATAGTTATTCGTCACTCCCCATTCCCCAAATAAATCTAGGCCATCTTAAGAAACTGATTGACATCAGGTTCAAGACAAATGCAAGGGGGTTCTTGGGTGAGCAGAAATTAGGGCTTTGCACAGATCCAAATCTGAATCCCGAATCCAAAGCAGATCAGGGTGATTTGGACCTCTGAATTCTGAGTCTGAAGTATATCGGGGAGGTCCTAATCAATCCGAATCGGATAGGATTGGTCCAAATCGATTCAGAGATTTGGACGCGTTTTTAAATAATTCCCCCCATAGACTTGCATTGGGGAAAAGAAAGGGATATAACTTCTTTATTTTTAAAGATATTAAAATGAAACTTTGGAACATTGCAGATGAGCTGTAGGTACTCATTTGTGCAAAATTTCAGAAACATAGTTTCAAACGTGTAGTGGCTATGAATTTTTGATAAATAATCAAGAAGTGCCTATAATTTCTTCATTTTCAAGATTCACACTTGAAACTTGGGCACATTGCAGGTGGCATATAGGTACTCATGTGTGCCAAATTACAGAAACATAGGTGCAGGCGTGTAGTGGCTATGATTTTTTGAAAATGTGAATTAACAGGCAATCCAGAAGTGTTAGTAATTTTCTTATTTTTCAAGATACAATCCCACAACCTCCCTAGATCATTGGTTCCATTGTCATACTGCTCTAACAGTCAGGACATTTTTTTGTGATATCCAGCCAGAATCTGGCTTCCATTTTAGGGCTCATGCTTGGAGACTTTTCACCAGCTCAACCTCTTAGCTTGTGAATCCCAGAGCTTGCCCAACCCAGTGAGTGCTCAGTTGGGCAATCTCACAGCATTCCACTCCTATGTAAGCGCAAATTGTTATTTAAACATTTTTAAAAAAACTGGAAAAGGGTTTCTGGATTGGGGGGGGGGTCCTATGGCTAAGGTCGCAAATGAGACCCAAGTCGGGGCTGCTGAAAAAATCTGGTGAGCCCCCAAATGGTTGGATTTCCAGCAATGGGTATCCCTAGCATATGCCCATTAGACATGACAGATGCATTTGGTGTGGATGAGGATGCGCATTTCTATCTGCTGCAATTGGCTGCATGCAATATGTACAATTGCATTTTAAACAGGAGCCAGTGTATTCCCAACAGAGGCAATTTACCTATGAGTTGTCCTTGTCCCAACCTTTGTAAACCTCCTCTTAAACTTCGGTGGGGGGAGGCCTGAAAGCTAGTTCCCTTGTTTGATAACTGCTGATGTGACATTGCTCAATATGAAAACTATTGTGCTTGCGGATGTGAACCTCTGGATTGCAGCCTCCATCTTGAGGAATAGACTAATTTATCAACCATATCATTCCGTTTCCTTGGCCTCTGCTTCACCCAAGATAAATGCTGTTTAATAAGGACTGTTGCCAAAAATGGTTAACAGCTTTGTTTGGATGTAGCCAGCTGTCTGTGACCTCATCAATTTACCCTGCCTCGTTATCGGGATGAAAAAAGAGCCGCCTTGTTCCTCAGGCCTTTCCCTGAACTGATATGATGACTGAGAAATCCTGGGGAATGCTGGGGAGGTGGAGTGAGCCGCGGATAGGAAAAATTCCAAAACAATTAGATCTTGGGCCATGGCTAACTGATGAAAAGAAGGAACTCTGCCCCTCAAAAGTGCACCAGACTCATGAACCTCATTAATCACCCAGCAACTCCACAATTCAGTGTGCCTGCCA